>VZDJ01001247.1:10841848-11169348 GCA_008694505.1 Cyanoderma ruficeps
CCCCCCCCCCCCCCCCCCCAAACCTGGTGCAGAAGAAAAACTGGAAAAATCCCATTGTAAAAATAGATTTGAAAGGACTGGTGTTTTTTCCATCCAGTAAATAATAGTTTATTTTAAAATAGTACACATGCTATGCCCTTCCTTAGATATGCTCTTCTGGAAAAGCCTATAAAAGAGGAATGAATTATTGCTTTAAGGATGCCCTTCATTAGCACAGAGAAGCAATACGATGTTCTGCTTTCTTCTGAGACAGTGCCTATCACCTGACTTGGCTTGTCTTTGCAAATCACACTGAGCTGGCTGCTACCTTGGCCAGTGCGAACATAGAGAAGCTGGATACAGAAAAGATTGGATCCCCACAGTTTCTAGTAACATCATGTTTTTCAACCTCCTTCTTAAAGAAAATATAGAAATTGCCCCAGGTTTTCAGTGAAGAGTGGTAAGATACAAAATATATTCCTGTTCCCCAGAGGTTAATTTAGCGGGTAGGAAGGGTTGTCTGATGCCTTGCTTGTTTGTAATTGCCAATTAAAGAAAATGAAAGGAATGTTTTGTTTTAAACAATTATATCCCCTTTTGAATGTGGGCAGATGTGTACATATGAAAATCAAACTTATAATATTTCCAATGCATATAAATTCAAGTATAATACTTTAAATCTTTAGCAGATAAGTATTTAACTGGAGACCTAGATCCATTCTATTTCCTCAGCTGTGCTCTTGTTGCTATAATGGAGCTGTTGGTGACATTAGTTGAGGTGGATTTGATTTTGTGTCAGATTGACATTTCATGGCACTAAGTGTGAAAAATTACATCCTCAACAAAGCCTTCCTTGGTGGAGCTCTTGGAGACAACAACACCTTCTTATGCTAATTGGAACCTCTATGATGTCTGAGTGGTTGCTTCACTGTTATTTTTGAGTCTTTGACACTTACCCTGTTGTCATCAGATGCTAAAGATAACATGGAAGAGCAAAAAATGTAGAAAAAGAGGAACCAAAAAGGCTATATATTGGTTTTGTGTACATTTAAGTGGCATTATTTAAGCAGGTCAGTTCTCTTGCAAATCAAATGAAAATGAAGTGAATGGAGGATAGCTGGAATAGATATATCTATCATTACTAATCTGGACCAGGATTTCTGGTAAAATGTAAATAGGGGATAGTTCTCATAAATTTTCAATATTTCCGAAATGTATATTTTCATATGCATACATTTGTAATTGTCAAGCATGGTGGAAGTTTGTAGAGACTGACTGGCTTGTGAATCAACAATGAGGCCTTTTCTTTATGGAACTGAGGGCCTTGGATTACAAATCAAAGGAAATAAGGGCAAACTAAGAGTTAAATTATTGTAAGGTCGCTTAAGATCAGGGGTACAGTCTGTCTTTTACAGAAATACTGGTCTTATTGAGGCAAAATTTGGTGATACCAACACATGGCATTGCCACAGAGAAAAGATAAATTTAGATTGAATGATTTCTCAGTTAAACAGGGACCAACAGAGAGTTTATAATAAAACAATTTACACTCACTTTGGAATATGACAATGGCAATTTTTCATGTGCTGAAAACAAACCATTACTGATGTATGTTTGTGACCCAGCAGGAAGTTTTCTAATGCAGACTCTTTCCACATCTATCCAGTAGCAGATGTTATTTTTCCAAATTGTGTAGCAGTATATAATACCATGTATTATTACTCTTGTCACATTTTTCCTATCATGGTAAAATATTTAGATTTGTTAAGAATCCCCCAGAAGTGACATATATCCCTCAGCCTTGAAAGTTTAGCTCTTATTGAATTAAAGGCCTAAATTCACTTATCTGTTTCTAGGCTTCATTAAACATATTTGTGGTGTGATCTCTGATTCTAAAAAATTTATTAGGTAACACTTTGACATATATAATAGCAATTTTTCATTCACATGCTCTAATGTAAATCAGGAGGGGTTCCATTGTCATGCAGTAAATCAAGGTGAAAAAACTGATTTCCTTTTTGCAGGAAATTTTAGATGCATTTGAAATGCTTGATACTAGAAATATTTATATTACTTGTGGCTTATTTTAGCTATGTAATAGGAGGAAAGGTTGTCAGCATTTCTGATCTAAATTTGAGGTCTCAAATTTCTGTTTTTGTCAGTACGGATACAAGCAATCCCACACAAGATGGGTACAGTAGAGCTTGTGGACAGAGAATTGCATGCAAGAGCCACCGAGCTCTCAGGGGATGTCCAGGATCATTTCAGGACAGATGAAACTACTGGTGCTCCCTAGCATTGGGCAGACATCCTTGCTCAATGAGATGACACTGATACAGCTGATTCTGAGCTAGAGAAACAGCTGACATTTATAAACTTAGGATCTTGAAGAGCTGCCCATCTAAAGGAGTGCTTTGATTGTTTGGTATTGGTGTGCACCACTGATTTATGGGGGAAAAGTTAGCAGAAATTAATTGTAAAGTATTGATAATTGCACTGAAATTTCTGTGCAGGCCCAAGGGGAACACATTCTTCTGATTTCTAGATTATATATAGCAACATCTTGATACTATTATGATGATTACCACTTTGCAATTGGTATGTCTCAGCACAGGAACATTACATTCCTAATGAGATATAGCAATAATTTACCTGTCACAAAATGATCTTTTCCCTCGGAAGTGACAGTGTCTTACTGTTACAAATATGTCCCCATTGGCTAAAGCACTAATGAATACAGGTATAGCATTATCATATTAGATATTTATGCCATTTGGTAAAGTGTAGAACTTGATCTGGATCAAAACTGTTCATATAGTGCATGAATCCTAGTGCATGAATAGTTAAGGCAGTGAGAATATATTTTCTTTTCCTGGCACACAGAAGGCTTGAACTACTCAGGAAATAGCTGGGGTAAATGAAGAGACTTTTCACAGGAGACTAGAAGAGTTAAGCATTGCAGTCTTAGTGTAAGTTTTTGTAGGCAATTCCTTTTGGAATCTCTGAGCCTTTGTTTCTGTAAGGCTCAGTTTTGTACTCCCTCTTTAGGCTTTGAGCCCACAAGTTTATGTGGGATTAATTTTAAGCATGTGGGCCCATGGCCTTCAATATGCACGTGTATGCTTTTTTCAAGAAACAGAGCTGTAGGAGAGATTCCCATTTATTTTGATGGGAGTTCTGCCTGAATGCAGTTTGAACTCTTGTGTTACTAAAGCCATTCTTTTGACACTCCAGCTGGACTGTTGTAACTAGCGAGAGGTTAATTCAGTGGGAGAAATGTGTATTGCAAGTTTTGCCAGACTTATCAGAGGAAAACTGTTTTCTTACTGCTGAATTTCCTTAGTGATGTAAATTTAAGTTTACTTCATAACACATGGAGTAGCTGATTCACAGTTTAATGTCAGTATTATCTAAATTCTGTACTGTTGTTTTTGCATTATTTTGCTTCCCATGAGTGTGATTGAAGAGATGGTACACATGTACATAAAATGCACATTTTATGTGTAGTGATATGCATCACTGTGAATTATTTTATAACCATTCTATCATTTTTAAAAGTACTGTATAGCATGGTATTTCTTTGCCATACTGTGAGTTTTGGTCATTTTCTTCCAAAATCAATGAGGATGACTTTCAATACTTGAATAGGGTACAGTTATTGACCAGATGTTTAGAAGTGTGTTTGAACCGTGCATATAACTGCTGGTCAAAACCTAATGACATTATGTGGCTCAAACTTCCAGAATTTGAAAGTCCATTTTCAATGGACACTTCAATAAATATTTTAAGATTAAGGTTAATATTTTAACATAATGCCACAGCTTCTGCATATTGGTTTGCAGGATCTAATGGAGACCTGGGCTTCAGAGTGTTGTGTTATTTTGTGGTAGTGCTTCACTCACTGGCATGAATCTAGATATTGCAGTATCTGAATAAAACTGGGTTTTTGAGGTGAAAGAGAATCTTAAGGTGCAAAATTTCATACATTTTGTGAATAGTGCATGAGGGTTTGTGAACTCTTCAGCAGTGCAATGTCTTTAAACAGGTAGAGGGCAGAGATTAAGATTGATAGTTACAGGACTTTAAACGCATTGCAGCCAGTGCACTGGAGTTCCAGTGTGCACTTCACCTACAGGACTGGGTATGATTTCACTGGAAACATCTTCCCCACATGTTTTCTGTCTGAATGAAGAACGTGATCTGAGTGTGTGTTTGAGCATGTGCTATTGGGAGACACATGCTTGCTGCAACTATAGCCTATCTTTAGTTATAGGGACTGGTTTGTATTATGTTGCTTAAAAAGGCATTTTAATTTCAGAAAACATTGAATCCGATTTATGTCTATCAGCATTATTGCAATATGTTGCTTTTTAAAGCCAGAAATGTTTAAGAATTTCTGAAAATTCATGTCACTGGTAGTAGGCTGTCACACTGGCTCTGTTCTGTAGCAGCAGAATGCAAAGTCAAACCTGAGCCATGAGATGACACCGAGTACAAATCTGTATGAAGGACTGGGGAAAGAGCACAATGTGAGATACTTGAGATGGTTGGTAGGAAGTCCTCTTGGATAGCATTTACCTTTTCCCCCACATTTACATACTCTAACATTAAAAGTGTTGATGAGATAGAACAGAGCCCTGGATGGCTCATAAGTCCTTTCAGTATATAACAAAATGCTGTGGTATTGTCTATCTCCATCTGCTTTAGTACTGGTTTCCTACAGGGAACTTAGGTCAGCTTACACCTGATAATTTCTGGACAATACTAAAGTGGAATAGATTCAAACTTGTCCCATGAAAAACCCTATTTATCTGTGCCTTGACGCTCCATCAGCAGAGTTTATCCAGGATTAATATTTTTTGCTAAAGGCCTTAGAATCACTTGAATAATTCTGATATAAACTAAGTTTGGATCATCTTATTCTAACACCTCATCAGCCAGAGTAATATGATGAAAAATGTAACTAGTCACTTTGTCTGGGAAGATTAGGACAGTACTTCTTTAAAGATTGGAAAACCTCTGAGATGTGTGAGGAAAAGAAAACCTATTCCATTTTTACTGAAATATGCAGAGAATCTTTAAACTGCTAAAGTGCTCCATTATTAATATTGAGCAAATATGTACAAAAAAAGCACACAGAAGGTATGAAATATAAAGCAGATGCAAAATATTTCTTCAGTAGTATTACAGGAGTACTTTCTGTTACATGACCATATTTGTATTTGCTTTGTAGGCAAACCATTTTCTTTTGAAAAAAACCCCACAACTCATACTTCACATAATTTCTGCTACAATAAAATGCACATGCCTTTAAAATGCTACATGGAAATAATTTCTTTACAGCCCCCCAAAGGGTGGACTTAGATAGATGAACAAATTGAGAAAGAAAAATTAAACATTAAAGTGCATCACTGACCCAAATGTTCACTGTATTTGGGTCAAACTTAGTCTTTTGGTTCTGATATTACAAGCAGGTTGATTCAATCCACAGACTAGTAACTAACATGTAGAAATGAATCATCTCTGAAGTATGTAACATTTATGCAATAGCATAAATGTCAGAGTTAATTAGCAAAATAGATGCAGCAACAATTTTACATCTGTAAAAGCTGATATAAATTAATATTTTAATGATGTAATGATGCATAATAAGGCTCCCGTGAATTTGAAAGTGCCTATTGAAATAGCTATTGACAAGTTCTTTTATGTACTCAGTGTACTACCTGCTCAGCAGCACACTGTCATTTTAGAGTAATTGCCCAGCAAACTTTTAAAATGCTGTCACAAAAAAATTGCTAAAACAGAGGTAGCTCTTTAATTTGTCTGTCACTTTTTCTGTCACTCCTACTGCACTTTTTGTTGAGTGCAAGTTTAGCTGTCACATTTGAAGTTCTTCCACATATTTTTACAGATTGGGTTGAGGCCATGTTGCTTATTTGTCCAACAGTATTACGGAAAGTTTTAAATAAAATATTTTGCACATGCTTCTTTTACTTGTACACTTTATTATAGAAGATTGGGAATTATTCCTCCTATAGTTGGGGAAACTATTTTGGATTTGTAAAACAGAATGAGTTTCACTCGAGATGATGATTTATGCAAACCCAGCTGTGTCATAGGAGAATGTATGCGTGTATATATGTGGTTTTATATATATATACATATATATATATATATATATATATATATAAAATACATATNTAAAATACAGCTGAGGCTGGTCAGTAATTGATGTTCTCTCCAGGTACAGGTTTACAGGTTCTTCAAGTGAAGAGTTTCTGTTCACAAAAGATAAAAAGGCTACAGTGGGGAGTTTGGGAACAGCTCACCTCAGACTTAAGTGGCCAGGATGCTCAGCTGGAATGTGAGAGAATGCTACAGGAAGAACTAGAACATGCCTGTGTGATCTGTGTTTTTGTAGTGTTCACTGATTTATTCACATAGCAAACAGTAAAGCATTTGGAAGCTTTGAATTTTCATGAGATGGGGAGACTTTTCTTCACAGTTCTAGATCCAGGAAGTTTCTTGTGCATTAGCTATTCTTGTTTGATGCTGGAGGCAAAAAGGCAAAAACATCATCCAATATTTTGCACCTTTTCTGAAAGATTTTATTTTCTGCTTGCTTTTTTAGGAAGATCCTTCCAAGCAGTAAGATTCCATGTTATCTCCCAGGGCAGAGTAGAGGTAAAAGGCAGCTATATCAAACAGCAACTTCCATGCCAGGAAACGGTGAAGAGTTGCTTTAAGGCCAAAAGATACTTATGCAGTCATCAGACTTCCATGTGGTTAGTACTCTACTTTGCTAGATATTCTGAGATCATGAGCAAGAAGTAAGAGGAACTGAGTCTGTTATCCTTCTTTTAAAAGGAAATTAACTGTGGCCTATATTGCAGACTCCACAATTGAAATTGAGTGTAAAATTTTGAATTGCAGCAACTTGATCAGCTAAATGCTCTCACTACTAGAAAATGGTTTGTGCTGTCTGAATACCATCACAACTGGAAACTGTATTAGGAGGAAACAGCTGAAGTTCATTATCACATGGATCACTTTTTGTTTTCTTACTCCTTAAAAAGACTTTTCATATTTAGTTGTCATACTTTTTGAGGGTAAGACTGTAAAGAAAAAATTACTCTTTATAGAAATACTTTTTGATTTCAATGAAAGGAAGATTGCTCTCTGATTTTCACCATCATTTAATTCTCTCAAGTAAATAGTTACAAAAGTAAAAATGAACAGTAAAAAAAAATATGAAAAGCCAGGTATGATTTATCCATTTAAATGATGGAAAAAAAATCCTTCTTTTAACATACAGAGTTACTAACAGTTTACACATTTGACTGTAGGGGGAGTGAATATTCATAATAGGAGAAATTTCACAATATGAAATGGCAGTAGTTAATGACAATCTGTAGATATCAAAGAATGAGCACTGGCACATTAAAAAGGAACTTAAAAGCAGATCCACAGTCTAACGTCTTAGGAGCTATAAAACTACAACTTCTACATGAGTCATATGTTTGAACTCCAAACTATCTTATAAAATTTAGCTGGAACACATTTTTTCTTGACACAAATGAGTATATTAATTTCCATAAGATATTATCTCTTACCATATATTTAATTCAGATTCTCTTTCTACTCCCACTAAAATAATTGCTTACAATATATTGACTTGATTTTATATGGCTAATTGGAGCAGTGCATGGAAAAAAATAGGTTTGCAGGTAATAGTGAAATTAAATATGTTAATCTGTAGCTCAGTGCACACATTTTGTATGAGCTTTAATTTGCTATATAAATTACAGTTCTGTGTTTATAAAATGCCCTTGAAAGAATGTCCTATTTTTTGAATACTAATACCATAGGGAAACAAATATACAAAGCTTTTAGCTATAGGCTATATTTGCATAAATTAAGACAACTAGTCAGTCTGAGTATCCAGCTGCAGATATACTTTTAAAAGATATTCTACAAAGAGTTGGTAGGGCTCTGTGCATTTAAGTCAGTTAGCAATGTAGCAGCCCTTCATAATAGGAAAGTACATTTTGAACGAGGCACAAATAGTTTAATAAATAGGCTGTGGTTTATCAGCTAGAGCATAGAACAAGTATTTTAAAAGACTCTGAACTCATTTCTCTATGAGCTGGTAGCAAATATCTCCACTACTGGTCTGCTTTACCCTTTTATTCTAGAAATAGCTGGTATGAGTCCCAGTGTAGCAGCCCAGTGCAGTGTGTGTATTTTGTGACATGACTGCAGTGACACGTGCTATTCTCCACATAGATTCTGCTAACCTCAGCTAAAAGAGGTTAGGTAATTTCAGCCTTTTCAAAAAAATCCTCACTGTTTAGAAAACTCTCCATCCACGTGAATTCAGTTGAGATTCACTAATAATAGAGAGAAGGCAGTTACAAAATTTGTGATGCAGAATATATCCCAAATTCTGCTACAGTGTTTTATTAAGAATGACAACGACATATGCATGGCAATACACTTTATGCTTTTTTCATAGTCAGGGTGGTCAAAATATTCTCTCATGTTTAGGCAATGGCAGTAAATTGGGATTAAATCCTTGAATTTGTACAAACACCTAAATCTTTTCCGTATCTGGCTCAAATACAGTTACTCAGGAACAGTATTTCTACTGGAGTTACATAGACACATGTTGTGGAACACATAAGAAACATTGTATGGCATTCAAAATGCATCCCTGGGAAGGTTTATTTTGAAGCAGCATCCTAATTCATTTTTATTTCCCATGGCTCTGTATCAGTAATCAAGACCTTGTATGCTCTAGACAGAACAAAGCGTCACTGGTCCGAAAGTTTTTGATGAGTCTATGACTTAGACATTTAATAGTGTTAGAGTATTAACATTTCGGCTATATTTTATTGCTTCCTTTATCATCTGAAGAGGCAGCAGTATGCTCTGAGTCTTCCCACTAGCTTCACAGTAGAACAGAAAACTCAGAGTTAATTTAACCTTCAGACTGTCAAAGTAAAATAAACATTTTTTAAAATGAAAATAGCTAGCCAGGAATAGTTCACAGTGAAGAACTTCATTTTTTATTCATTCTCTTCATACAAGGTGAAGATCATACAAGTGAATGCCTAATATTGTTCCTCTGAGGGAGTGTCATTGAAAGTATCACCTAGAATTAATGGCTTGATGATGCTGAACAAGCCAGAGAAAATTGTCCCAGAATGTTTTTTAGTGACACTACTATTTTTGTGAGAAGATTTTCCCCTTGGATTTTCTTCATTCTATACAATGCCGTTTGTGCAAATAAATAGTGAATTTAACATTCTGGCAAAATAACCCTTCAACATCAGCTTTCTAATAAGATTATTGTGATTGTCCATTGCTCCTTGCTGTTATGTGGAAGTTAGTATAACGTGACAATAAATCTCCTTTACTAAAAGAAAAAAGCAAGTTGCATAACCAAATGTCACCAATTGTGACTAAATATGTGACAGTATGGGCCCTGGTTACGAGAATTGGTGGAAGAAATACAGTCTCCAGTGATACTTTCATCAATCTTTAAGCCGGCTCAGAAATTTATGTGATACCTTTTTATCTGTCTTCTCTATTACTAATCTAGAACAGCTACAGACTAGCAAATAAAAAAGGAATATTTAAAATATGAAAATTGCCACATAATTCAACTTAGACAATGTTATGGTGCAAGGTTTGAAGACAAATATCCTATAGGAAGAAATCCAACCCAAAAGTATGATAGAAGTCATGTCAGCTGGCCAATTTTGAATTTTTCTTTTTTTCTGAAATACGACACAACACTTAGCTAAAGTTTGCAGTCTTCAGGGCAAGTTAGCATGGAAGAACATCACACAAAATTTCAAGATGCAATGAAAAAAACCCCATCTGGAATGGTCACAGAAACCTTGTTTTATAGCAAATACATTGACAGGTTAACTGTGACTGTAGAGGGAAACATGGCGGCTGAATCATAAAGGCAGTACAAAAAGTCTAACACAGCTTTCCAGATTGACTATGAAGACATTGGCCAGATTTACTTAGAGGCTCTGCAGATAAAACCCACAGACTCCACTTAGGGACAGTAGAATTCAGGGGTGAAGGAAGAATAAGCCTTAATCCTTTCCTCCCACTGCAATGAGAGCTCACCCAATCTGTACTAAGAGCAATGCAATTTTGCTTCTGCCTGAAAAATGTCAGCTAAGACCAAGTGAAACTTAAAATGGAACAATTTCCTGCAAGAGTTGCTAAATTCTGTCAGCCTTTCTTTGGAACACTGGGGGACACAAACAGGGTTATGCCGAAGATCTGTATTTTAGGATGCTTTCTGGGTAGAGTCTATGTAGATGTAATACTGGAATGTTTGGTGGAGCAGAACATGGGATTCATAGGTATTCTAAGAATGGCAAAGCAGAGGAAAGGGATAAAGAAAGAAAAAAACCCCATAAAGCCTGTTAATAAAAACTGTTCCTGTTTTTTAAAACCATAAGTTTATCCAGATATGGCACAGTCTCAGTATCTCTGAATTAGTGTTTCACTGAGGTGAGAACTTAATAACATTTTTAAACAATATTTTGGGTGGAAAGGCAAAGAATTAACAAAACATTTATTCCTCTTCAAAGACGTAAAATACCTGAACTAAAACATGCAGAGAATAGCAAACTAGAATCTTTTCTGGCCAAAAGTGCTATAGGGCATCAAAAACAATCACAACACTTGCATCTGATATGGAATCCTTTTAATTAGTCAACAAAGGTCAGGTCTTAAGTCAATGCACCAGAGTCATTAGATGGGACTGGACTGGACTAAATCTAATCATTCCCAGTCCTACTGTCAAATAAAGATGTTTTGATAATGACTTCTAACAGAGCAACAATGATAGCGCTTAAAAAAAGGAGGAAATAAAAGACGATTCTTCAAAATAAAATCAGATTTACATCAACATATATTATCATATGAGAACTGCAAGTACTACTTAAATCAAACATCTGCTTTTTGGTTGTTAAAATCTGTGACTACTATCCTACTGAACTTCTCTATTTCTTCTTATTGAAAGGGATATTGTCAAAGATTGTGTTGACACAGTTTTCAAACTTTCCACATTACAAGGCACATCACTGCATTTAGCCTCTGCTGCACTCCTTTTTCATGCACTTTGACACTCATTGTACTGTTGGACACATTTTACACAAAATAATGAATTGTGATACTGAGGCTACAGAAGTAATTGTGAATCTGTCACACATTGCATCCCACCTTTAGGCCTTGGCTGAAAGAGAGGTCTGTCTGGCAGTGGGGAAGGACAGAATGGAGAGAATCTTGCCTTTAATTCACTATTTCATTCAACCATTTTTAAAAATAAAAGTTGGAATGGCTATCTGCATTTTTTTCAGAGGCTTCCACTTGTCCTGTTCCAGGTTTAAGGTTCACATGGAATCAAGTTTTTCTGGTGTCACTTGTTTTTGAAAAAGACATTAAACCCCTAAGTTTTGGGGTTTTAAAAAATTTGGAAAATCTATTAGTTAAAAGAATTGGAAATACTTTTTTTTAAAACCCAACAAAACAAACCCTGGTAAGTATGCTAAGTACTGTCAGTATGATGAGACACACCCAAATACTTAAACTGTGGCTGTGCTACAGAAATTCTGGAGTACATGATATTTGAATCGTCAACATGTAATACTCTGATGTAGTTGACAGGAAATACATATTTCAAATATCAAAATTTTGCCATATAAACATAAAAAATTAAGCGATCAAACTATTTTTATGACAATTGTTTAAATTAAAAATTAACTAAACTTTACCTCAAAACTGATCTAAGACCCTAAAAATTACATTTCAGTTTGAGTCCTTATGTGCCAAGTGGCAGCCTGATATCCAAGTCTAAATATTTAGCTGTTAAGAATTACATTACATCCTCCTTATGATTGTTGAACCAAACCATGAAACTTTCCTTTTGATTTTGGTTCTCCCATCTTCCTATGATTAAGACAAGTGATATACCTAAATGTCAAGATTCTGTGCAAAGCAGAATTGTTCAGTGGAATTACTATTTTTGCCAAGATATTTTTTTCTGAAAATGCAATTAATTTCCATTTAATTACACATTGCAACCTAACTATATAGTAGAGCTATTTGAGACTACATTTTATCAGAAAACATTGATCATTTATGCGAAAGTATTGAATATGTTTTATATGTTGAATAGTTTTGAATATTTTTTTGACTAATTTCTAGACTGGACTGTGGTGGAAAGAATGGAGATGTGCCAGCCACAGAGAAATGTAGAGTCAAGTATCAATTCTTATGACTGTGCAAAAGATTCTCAACAATTCCCTTTCAGAATCACCTCTGATCTTTGGGATATGATTTTAGCCCAAGAATGACTGATGATCTTAAAAGCAAACCTTTTTTGTTTTTCACTAGACTGAGACAAAAGACTTCTCCCTGGAGTGCCTAGTATTGAAGTTCCTATTCTGTAATGAAATACATGCCCTTTACTTCAAACAAATTCTAGTTGTTAAGGTGGATTGGTCCATAATTTGAGTAAAAGAATTGGTGCAAATACAACTGAGAGAGTATTTTGTACTTAGGCTATAAAGCACTAAAATATTACATACCATGAAAAGTTCTTATTCGATGAAATTGTTTAGTGGTCTGACAGATCACTTGTTTCAGGCAACTGAACAGTAAACTGTATCTACAGATTTTCTACAGTTTGGGGCTTGATCCTAGAAACAGTCCTATGTGTAATCCCAATGAAGTAATAACTTCATAAATTATTATTTCTAATTGCTTTAAAAGAGTAGAGTGGCTGTATTCTAAAAAGATACTGCTTTTTTGGAATACTTTCCTATTTCCAGTGCGAAGTCTCCGCTGCCAGCCTACGCATCAGCTTCATGAAGCAGCATAACTGTTTTCTCAAATACTTTTTTCCTGCAATCTGTGAAAAATTCCTATCTTGTGAAAAGCAATAATTAATGCCAGTGAAATCTGTGGAGTTGGACCCTCGTGGGAGTAGCTAAATCAGGGTAAACTGAATAGTATGTTTGAAAGTAGTATTTTATGGCTACCAACACTTGAGCCAGATGGCAACCTGGCCAATGTTTGTACTTGTGGCAATTACTCTTCATCTGTGTAGAGCAGAGACCAATGTGTGAAGTGTTGGGCGATGCGTTGTGTCGTGAGGGGCTCCATCAGTGTAAAGGCTGGATGGTCACATACAGGGCACGGCTTATTCTCGTGAATCAAGGAGTGTTGGTGGGGCTGAAAGGCTGCGCTGAAACTACGGGTGCTCAGTGGCCCGAGCAGACCTTGTCCAGTCTTGAAGAGCCCTACCAGGCAGTGACACATTCGACCCTTGTTCCCTCACCAGAGCGGCTGGAAACTGCATTTTCTAGGAGAGACCTTGGGCTTGCGGGAAGGTCGCTGAGCGGGACGCTGCGGTTTGCTCAGGGCAGCCTGAAGGGCAGAGCTTTGCACCGGCCCGGGCACAGCGGGCGGCTCCCGGCACGGGCGGCGCAGGCTGGGGCCCTCGGCTGCTGCCGGCGGCCGCGGGGCGCACAGACGGGCGCTCGCCTTCGCTCCCCTGGGAGGGGTCCCTGACCCCGCCGCTGCCCCCGGAGCTGTGCCGCAGCGGCGCGGGGCCCCCGGGGCGCCTCAGGCTCGGCGGCGCCGGGCGGCAGGCGGCCCCAGGCCGGAGGCGGCCCGCGGGGGCCGCCGGCGCTGCCCGGCAGTGTCAGGCGGGCGCGGGAGCCGGCGGCGGGGCAGGGCAGGGCCAGGTGTGGGGCCGGGGCCGCGCTGCCGCCTGCTGCCCGCCGCCGCGCGGGTAATCACGCGTCCCCCCTCACTGCTGATTTGCAAGAGCAGATTAATCAGAGCGCGCGGCTTGATGAAATTTGCTGTTATTGTGCCCATTTTTAGAAACATCTTTTATTATCTTCATTATTCATTTACAGGGGACCGGCATCAATTATGCAAATGAGTTCACAGACTTTGCAGATTACTTCATTTGCCGCTATTGTTTGTGGAAATTTAATTATTAAATATTATTAAGCTTGCGTTTTCTTCAATTTTCCGAGGCTTAGTTTCATTTGATTTTTCCTCCAGCTGCTCTCGTTTCCTTTCAGTGCCAAAACAGCTCCTCATCAAAGCAGCTCTGGCATGTGAAGACCAAATAAAATCTCCTCAATTTAATAATTTTGATGTTAGTCCCTTGTTCTCAGCTGCTTGCTCAAAGCAATGCAGAGAGAAACGCAGAGCACATTCAATTTAATGAGTAGAAATTGAATTCAAGTTTGTTCGGAATTGACTTCAATTAAGCAGAGTCTTAATGATAAATTAATCTCTTTTCTTTATTCCCTAGAATTTGTTTTTCAAAGTAGGAAATTGGACTACATTGAAAGACCAAATAAAGAATACCAATTTTAACTAGATTATGGAACCGATAGCAAAATTTAATTCTTTATAGTAACGTACTTGGACAAATAGCATTCACTCTATGGCATGTATTATAATTTATATTCATTGTTACCACTCACACTTTCATGGCATGGATAAAATGGCAGTTGAATTAAATATGGGCCTGTAATAGACTTCAGAGTTTTAATCTTTATTAAGAAACTCTAATTGAATGCATAATTAGCTTTTCAGGGTCTAGGAAACTAGGTTTAATATCTATGTGGGCCGAAAACATAGATCAGGCTTTTTTTTTAAGAGCATTTTTCATGAATTTATTCTTTAGGAGAAATTATCTTGTAACATGGCTTGTATAAAAATCCACATTTTAACTTCATTGCAAGAAGCTGCTTGTAGAGAAGCGGTAAGAAGTTTTTTGTGCTCTGAATGCCCAAAGACAGCTCTTGCATTCTGGGTCGATGGTCGCTAGTGCAGCCTTCTTTCATTAGAACAAGTCGAGATTGCTTGTGCCTGTCCCTGTTGAAACACATAGGCCAAACAAGTCAATGCCTTTGAATAGCAGTGTGCTGTTTTCCTTCTGTGCTACAGTTCTACCATGCTTAGATACATTAGTATCTTTATTATTTTCCTCTGTGTCATTCTCGTGGTATGGCCACCATATGCTCTATATTTTTGCTATTTCAGAGAGCAAGCCATTTTTTTCAAGAGTGGAGTGTAATTTGGGTGCCTGCTGTAGGTTTTCAAAGGTGATCAAGCTTCTTTATGATGTCTTAAGCTGGCCATCCCATGCCAATGGTAATTTATGAAACCTTGATTCTTTCACCTCTCTCCTCAGTGGAAAAAACCCACTATTTTACTGTGTATGATTAAACTTATAAAATATCATTAGGTAGGGGATCTTTGAACCAAGCTCTGTCTCATATATGGTCATATTTATGTTTAAATGGATAGAATATCCACCCATAGTACTAGCATTCTAGAACTCTTATGCAGACATTCTATCCAGTGATGTCTCAAGTATGGAAGGTTTTTTTACTAAGATTAATTACAAATTCAGGGAGAATTAAATTCCGTGCTTTTCTCTCAGTGAAGAGAGTGGGTAAGTTTGGCCAGCTGAGGGACATTCAGTCTTCTGCTTTTTACCCTCTGTAAATTCTGTGGTTCCCAGGCACTGAGAAATGTAAAGCAAAGGTAAATATTGCTTTTTAAATAAGAAGTAATAAACTGAACAATTCTGTTAGACACCTTTTACAATCTGCACCGGACTTGTGAGCACCTCCCACTGTGTGTCCAGCACTGGTATGTTTCTGTTTTCTTAGAGTTTCCTGTTGTATTTTCTTGGTGTAAAGGGTCAAGGGCCTGCTAACAGACTCTTTGCATGGCACACAATTGAAAATGTTTATTAAAGTAACACGTTTATTTTTACAGGTCTGGGCAATTAAGTTTTACTGCTTTAAGGATACCCATGTTCCAAAGATTTGCTTCGGTTTTCTGAATGTGTTTTTCAGTAAATAGCCATTTTGAAATGGGAACCAACTTTCTCTGGAAATGATAAAGAAAGGTTTGTTAGTCTTAACTTCCCATTTGTTTTGGGGATATGGTTTAGTGGTGAACGTGGTGGTTCTGATTTAACAGTTGGACACAATGATCTTAGAGGTCTTTTCCAACCTTAATGATTCTATGATTCCGTGCTTCAAAACTGCAATTATTTAGAAGGAGATGAAATAACTGTTTTTACAAGAAATTGCAGTTGCAGTTCGTACAAAGCTGTGTTGTTCCATGTAGAAATCCGTCCCTCTGTTCCAGTACACATAGACCAGATTTATAAAAACATTAAGGTGCTCAGAGATACAGAAGGCCTTGTAGAGGTGAGAGATGTCAAAGCTCCATCAGTCTTTGCAGCCTGCTTGTCCGATTGAACCTGGGTTTAGGGATGGCACTGTAGGCGTCACACACACACCAGTTCCAACAATTGATTACATTATAAAACATCTACAAAGAAGTCATTAAGATTGTGTTCTGTTGGAAATACCTATACTGGAATAGCACTGTGGTACTCCATACTCCCTTGTATATCACTGATCCTCTTATCAATTTCTTCAGTACAAAAGCGTTAAAGGTTTTTATTGCATATAGATCTTACAAGTTCACTTTAAGGTCTGACCGTTAAACCAAGCTGTTTCCATCTATTTGTCATCATTTGCAGTAATGGTTCTCTAGTTTGGTGCCTGCCTTCTGCAGTCCTAGTGTTCTCTGATTAGACTCCTGTGGACACCTGTGCAGATCACACTGCCATCTTTTCCTTTCATCTGAAAAAGCCCTACAGGGCCCCATATGTGGTACAGTGAAACAGTTCCTCAAAGTTACTTGTCTAATGTACAAAGGAAGACCATATGTCAAAACAACTTTTTTTTAAAAAAACCCTTAAAATTACTTTCCCCCTTTCACAACTGAATCTGATCTTGGTGAGCATGTCCTTTCTGTTGCCTGGTGCATTTTCCTGGGAGATTTGGCTTTTTTGAATCTCTATCAGGCAGAAATGGGATGGCTCCATAAGCAAAATTCAGCCAAAGCAGTAAGTTTCTTGGAGAGGAAAAGAGGGGAAAAGAAGACCAATTTCAGCTAGTGAGTTTATTCTGTGTCTGATCCACAGAAATACTACGCATGTATTAAGATGCCTTTTAAAACAGAAAAGTGAATGTTTTTACAAGAGACATTTGTGTCAGTTTTGGCCATGCTAGGGAGTATAGTTACCAGCACATTATCTAGCCTGCCTGGAAGCTCAAGCTCCCAGCTTCTCAGAGAAGGGTGAGGCAAGATACTTTAAAAGGAAATAATTTTTTCTACAAGAAAGATTAAAGGGTGGGAGGGGAAAATCACCTTCCTTAAATTATCATTTACTGATATGGAAGAGCTCTGGTTTGTTAGTATTTACTACACTTACGGTGAAAATAATGCCCCACTCATGGCAGGACTATGGTTATTTTATATTCTGAGTTTATTTTCTGGAGATTTCAAAATAATACATTTCTTATGATCAAGATTTTACAGCTTTCTTTAATAATTTCTTAATAGGCGGTATTGTTTTCAGTCCTGCTCTTTTCTACTTACTTTTTTTCCCTGCACACTCCTTCAACAACCCTGATGGTAAATGCATGAAGCAAGAATAGAGTTAAGTAGTCAAAAGCTAAGAAATGTCACACTTATAAAATCCCTCTAAGAAGCAACTCTTGACTACATTGTCAGCTACTATTTCTGAAGTACAATTATTGTATCACTTCAGATAATTCTGCATTTTGTGCTGTTGAACACTTTGTACGTGCCAGAAAATCTGGCAAATCTATGACCTACTGCTGCAGTCTCTAACCACAGGTCTCTATTCTGTTCTCATGGTCTGGGGCAAGGCATGGATATGCTGATCCACCAACATTTGAGTACTTTCTAATGAATCATTCTGTAAGTTACAGGTGCTTTGCAGGTATATTCTACGTTACAGGTAGTATTTTCCAAATTTCAAGCCTGGCAGACAATATGGGTAGCTATATGTCAAGGACACAACAGAGCTGTATTCTGGATGTATTTTTAATTTTTCCAAAATGTGAAAAAACATTTTAAAATTTTTTTCAGCTGTTTGTTCACTGTTTTTGTTGTTCATGGGCTGACCTCTGTTGTTGCATAGTTTGACTATTTGTCAGATTTATCAACCAGCTTAAGAACAGTATGAGATGTGAGTTGCATTTGTAAGAGATCCCTGTATCTGCAGCTAAGTTAGCTTCAAAGTAAAATCTCATCTCAAAACTGAACTTAAGGCAGCACTGCTGCTGCACAGGAAAGTTTGTTGGTAAAGACATACTGGACTATTATGGCAATGAAACACATATAATACTATAATCTGTTGCTGTGGGAGAAAAAGTGTGATATTGACAAGTGAGGGATCATGTAATTAGACTGTACTGTAAATTATACAAAAAAGTTGTAGAGCTAAAAAAATTTGGAGTTTCTGGTCTGCCATGTGGCATTCCAAATATAGTTTCCTGAAAAATCTCAAAGTTGAAAATCTTTTACTATGTCAAGAAAAAAATATTAAAAAACAAAGTTCCATTATGTGGAGTTAGCTTTATCACTGCTAGAAGGCTTCATTTCGTGTGCTTCAAGGAGACCTTCCCCTTTCCTGTAAAATTTGATGGAGGTTTTATTGCAAAAGATCTGTGCTTTTTGTGGAAGCTCATTTCAAACCTTCTTCAATAACTATCTTCCTTTTTGCTGGGCCTTCTCTTGGATGATGTGGAAAAGAACTGTTAAGAAGGTTTTCACCGAAGGGAAATCGGGGTCTCTCTTCTCAGTTTTCATGTGAATTGAAGTCTTGACTAGAGATGGGAACAAAAATCAGGCTTTTCAGCCCCAGTGAAACACTATTTTCCAGATGAAGTAAGAGAAGTGGGGCTTCTGCAGCTGTGATGTTACCAGGGCTCTGTCTGTATACAGACCTTTGGATTACTGTAATTCTACTGTTGATTAAGATCATTAGCCTCTGTGTGGTTCACAGGCTGTATAGGTGTGTCCTTAGGTGCACAGTGGGTGAATTTTGCTTTCCATTCTGCCCTTCTAAACCAAAGACAGTACAATTAGTTTTACTACTGATTTCAGCAAGCATAAGCAAAAGCATTTCCCCTGAATAAGAATTTGTGGGCCACTTGGAAACACTTCTTAAACAGCACTATATAGAATGAAGGCACATTTTTCTCTCTTGCCCATATCTGTGTCCTGAGAAATACTTTTGGTTGTAGTCCACGCTGAAATATCACAGTTATATCAAGTGTCACTGGAATGGAAATTTACATATTAGAAACATCCCTGTATTCTTTAAAGTGATTACATACTATTATTTTTTAATCTCTGTTCTTATGGTAGCTGTGCTTAAAATCACCGTTTCCGCATTGCAAGTTATATGTTGTTATTGCTTACTGGTGAGTTTCTTACTCCTTTCCCTGGAGCATCTTCCCTGCAGGAGATAGGATGTGAGACTAAATAACCTGTGGTTCTGATCATGTTTGGCAATTCCTGTGACCCTAAGTTTGTGTACTGTACTGGGGCTTTGAAACTCTTCCATTTGATGGGATATGGTTGTTTTGCCTCGGGGATGCAAAGCTAAAGTACCAAAGGAACAAATTAACAGGATGTCACATTAAAATAATTTTTCAACTCTAATTTAGGTGACTAGATTAATGTGAGTTCATTAAGGAATACTTAAATATAACATAATCACATCTAAATGATGTACAATATCAACAATAATTAAGGTAGAAAAATCAAATTTATGTAAAAAGGAGTCTAGACTTTCAGTGTTTGTACACCTCAAATACATCTGCTGAAAGAGAGTCAGGAAGGAATGCTTTAAACTCCAAATAATGCAGTAAATGTGACTTTGACTCTTGGAGTCTTTCTGTAAGGAATTTTTTAAACCTGATATTGTCTTCTGGCCTATTTTCCATTGCCAGGGCTGGTCAAGCCCTTCAGTCCACTTGAAAACACTTTAGAATTTCTGGTAAGTACTAAAGCAATGTGGCCACCACCTATAATAATAATTCCTGAAAATATGTGTATTTTAAGTGGGTTTTTATTGTGTGTGCTGTGGTTCTATTTTATAAAATGTAGAAATGGGACGGTACCTTTTGGCATAGATGTTTTAACTGCAAAACGAGTTTTAAGGGTGAAATGCAGAGACGGGCTAGAAGAAAACGTACCTTTGAAGCTTGTGATGTAAGTGAAATAGACTAAATATATGATTAATAAAGTGGAAAAAATAATTTTCAAATGGTTTGTTGAAAAGCAAGGAGCTACATTCACTGGAATAGGTCAGGTTACCCTGAGAGTACTAGCACTATTAATTCAGCCTGGATAAACAGCAAAAATATCTATTTTCATTTTCCCAGACTAGATTTCTTCTACTTTTTAATTTCCATAGAAAGAAAATATCCTGTTTATCTATCCTGGAACAAAATTCTTTAGGAGAATGTCAATGGTTGTCTTTACTGTGTACCATCTTACCGCAATACAATTTTAAAATTTATTATTTGATTATTAACCATGACTATTAAGTCACTAACAATTAAGAACTGAAGTGAGAGCTCCAGATGAAACTTGGTAGGTTTTGATGCTGCATGAAAAGGAAAAATCATCCATTGACTGATGACAACCTGCTGTTTGAAATAAGCATTTTTGTTAAGACTTAAGGCTATAGGTGGTTATTGCATTCCATTGTTCAGCTTCCTGGAAGTTTACCAGGAATTTTCGTACTTTCATTATATTGCACAGAATAAACTCAGTTTCTTGTCTACAAACTTTCTCCCTGTAACTGAGCAATCAGTTGGATGAAATACAAGCTAATGACATATAAGAGCAACAGGCAGGTATTTAAGCAAGACTCTGCTTAGGTGGAAAATGAACCACTGCAGAATATTGCTCACTTCTCTGTGTAGTGCATCTTAATAGAGAATATTCACCTCTGTGCCAAAATTTTCGTCATGTGAACTTTTGGATCCTGAGCTTTTCCCTGTTTAATTGGTGAGAGAAATTCAACACTGAGCATGAACATCTGAGTGATTTATAGCCTATTCAGCACTACTGGTGTTGTAGTTTTGCAAAGGATGAGCTCATAAGCAAGCAGAGAATTTATCCTAATTAAACTGTATATGTATACTGTGCCTAATATGAAAACAATCCAGAAGTAAACCGAGAGAAGTCATTATTAGATTCTGTTCCTCAGAGGCTTGTTTTGTTTGCTGTAAATGCTCATCTTATAAATGCTGTTGAGAGATCTTAAAAATATCTGCTAAAGAAAGAGAAATTATTGCTTGAACTTTCTTAGATTGCAGCCACAAACTCTTTTAAAGGAAATGTAACAAAATAAGGAAAACTAAGACAATAGGTGAAGAAAACATGAGTTGGAATAAACAGGACAGAAGGAGCTGGAGGATGTAAACAATGGAGACTTCTGCTGAAGCTGAACTTCTGTTCATGTGTGTTTGTCATGGTTTAGCCCACTTGGGGACTAAGCCCCACACCCACACAGCTGCTTGCCCACTTCCCCACCAGCAGGATAGGGGAGAAAGTTAGAAAAGTAATAGTCAGAAAACTTGTGGGTTGAGATAAAGACAGTTTAATAAGTAAAGCAAAAGCTGTGCATAAAAGCAAAGCAAAACACGGAATCTGTTCACCAATTCCCATGGGCAGGCAGGTATTTAGCCATCTTCAGGGAAGGAGGTCTCCATCAGGCAAAATGGTTACTTGGGAAGACACAAAATGGTAATGCCAAACATATTCATTCCTTCTTCTTCCCCCGGATTTCCTGCCAATCATGATGCCATATGGTGTGGAATATCTGTGCAATCAGTTGGGGTGAACTGTCCTGGCTGTGTCCCATTGCAGCCCCTGGTGCACCTCTGGTCTACTCACTGGTAGGGTGGGGTGAGAAGCTGAAAAGGCCTTGATGCTGTGTAAGGCCTACTCAGCAATAACTAACCCTCCCTGAATTATTAATGCTGTTTTCAGCACAAATCCAAACCACAGCCCCATACAAACTACCGTGAAGAAAAATACTTCAGCCCAAGCCAGTACAAAGTGTCAGTTTGCTGTGAGCATGGGAGGATGTGTACAGAAAGCAGTAAAACTGTCCTGAAGTGCATTTCCCACACAAGTGATAAAAATAAGTCTTGCTAAAAAAGGAAGTGACAATCCATGAACTGTTCCAGTGTTCTAGTGCAGCAGATCTTCTCCCGTCAGGCATGAAAGTTAAAAATGGAAGTGTATGCATGTCTAGGGACAGTAGTGACACCAAGGTGAGTCACCTCAAAAAAGAACAGTTGATGGAAATGCTGCACTCTCCTTGAAGGAAGAGGCACCAGTTGGTGGCTGAATATCTCTAGTTAATAGGAAACTCCTTCAGAGACCATCTGAGTCAGCTATCTTTTAAGCCTGCATCTTAAACAGATTGCCCAATGCCTATCCCAGAGAGAGGCTGCCCAGGAGAAGGTTTGGGTATGATACCAGTTGCTTTATCTGTGGGTGAATGAATTAACTTGGTTTTGTTCCATCAGCATAGCAACTTTCATAAACATTCAGTTCTTAGAAAGTAAAATGTTTTAGACTGTGGCTGAGGTGGTGCGTGTTACCCACAACTTCTATAGCATTAGCCTTTCTTATTAGCTCTGGCAAAATCTATTTTCCACTTTAACTTCTCAGTAGTAAGCAGTAATTATTAAAGGCCTAGACTTTATATACATAAAATAACGAGCAGTATCATACTCATTAAGCTGTCAGTTTTCAGTGTGGCACTTGTGATATTACCTATGGCTTCCTGTCTTCCTGACTTCCTCCAGCCATCTCCTCCCTCAGCTGTGTCTCTTATGCCCTAGAAACTGCTGTCAGTGGCCTGATGGATGGCTCATTTGACAAGTCTGTTACGTTGTGTGGTGTGTGTAGGAGCTGGATTAAGTGAAAAGAAGTTTGACTTGTCTGACTACCTACTGAGGATCTTTAGATCAGGGAAAGCTTTCTCTACATTAGGACTGCAGTAATTGGAAGAGAAGAAAAGTAGAAGGCAAGGACATCTTTGTGGTGAGGTAGGGAGAGGGAGGCAGCAGAGACTGGATGGAGATGGCTGAAGTACATGTGCTGTTGGAGTATAGGAACAGTAGTTCTTCTCAGTGCCATATTGGACTCTTTGAGAAATTTTAAGGGAGTAAATTACTGTCAGCCTTTTCAGCCTTAGACTTTTGACACACAGGCTCCTCCTAATGCTTGCATGCATTAGCTCTTCCTGCTTTTGGAAAGTTGGAGGGAGAAAACAGAAGGGGAGTAGTGAGGCATCTTTCCCTCCCCTCCCAAACCTGAGTCTTTTGTGGAGCTCACACTAAGTTATGGGAAACTCATCTGAATAATTTGGCACTCTGCGGATGTCAGCTGCTCTTTACAATAGGTTTGTAATGTTCCCAGTTACAGTGATGATCCAATGGTAAGGTAAGCAGTGAAAATTTCTGATACATTTTTAGGTAAAATGAGAGAGCGAGTTGTCCTTAAAATTGCATTAATGAAAAGTCATCCCTTTAAGATAGAGAGAGTTATTTTTATGCAAGTGCAGATTTTTGATGCCAAGACAATAAAAAAACCCCACGGTTTGTTCCATTAGGCTTGTATCATATTGTCAGTACTTGCCCATATGGAAAACATATAAATTGTCATGAAAACATGAAAATGGGACAATTTAGTAATGTTTTGAGTAGGCTTTATAAATATCATATGTATTTTTAAATACATAAGTGATGCAGTTTTGAACACAAAAGAGCCACAGTTGTGGCAGCCAGATTTTGCTGTGTTCCCAGAGCAGCAAAATTAGCAGAGCTGCAAATGTAGTTATTCAAAAGTTGAAAATTTGGATTAAGTCAGAAGAAGTATTAAGAGATTTGGTGGGAAACCAATAAAAGCTAAAAGTGGCACAAATACACATTCTTTTTTTCTCACCAGAGGTCAGAATTTGTGTGTATGCTTTTAGATTTAACTGAGCTTTTTTCCTTTTGTATGAAGACTCAATCATTAAACTTGACAACTTGGTGTCTGGGGCAAATTTTCACTTCATGGGTGGGTGAAGTTGTGGTATTGTTGGGCAAAGGGTAGAAATGTGAGCAACTCTGTGACTTTTCACCACATTATGAGCTTGTGTGGGTCTGCAAAGTACTAAGGCTGGGTCTACAGGTTTAAAATTACCCTGCTGTTAAACATACCAGCTGTACAGAATATCAGAGCTCAGTAGGTATGAATGGAAAAATGAGGCTATGCATTAGCTGGGAATCTGACTCTTTACGCAGAGAGGAGGAATCAAAAGCATCTTGGTGGGTTTTTTTCCTTTACCTTATGCCACTACCTGTGTTGAATTTGTCATAGCCTTAGTTTTAGAAAAAATAATTTTGAACACTGTTGAGTGTTATGGTGCCTGTATTTAATTGATGCAAGCCTGGGACTAGGAGGTGTTTGGCATGCAGTAGTGTTATTTTGGGTCCACTGTGCATGCTAATCATCCAGTAGCTTTCTGCCAAAATCCTTTCTGTCTTGATTCCCTGTCTGTAGAGTCAATAACATTCCTTTCTTTCCCACCTTGTATAAGCCCTTCTTTATGGAGTTTAAAGTCTCCAGAGCACATCACACTTGCCTAGCTAAGGTCTTGTAGTACTACTCCAGTGCATCTCCTAATGTAATAAATTGTCATTCACTGGTGTTCTGGGTCTTGAAAACACTGTCACCTGATTGTACTGGCTTAGGCTGTGAGTTTTCTGAGGCACCATCTGAATGAGAATACCTCATGTCTCTTCTCCACAAAGGCCAGCTGGTCTGTAAAACACACTTTTTTGCCTCTCCCTGGGGATTTGTGACCTACCAAATGGGGTTATTCCATTGCTGGGGAAGCTGTGCTTCCAGCTGTGGATTTTTTACTGTTTTTCATCATGGTGCTATGAGAATCTGCTTCCAAAGCTGAAGAAATCTAACTCAGAATGCCAGTGCTTTTAAAGTATATTGTGGAGGGATTCTGTGTTGGAGCCTCCCGAGAAGGAGGAAAGAGAACATGCAATTAAAAAATAGTAATTCTTGTTGTTAGTGACATGGAAATAATAACTATGTCTGCCTTTTAAAAAAATTCCAAGGAAGTCCTAGTGATTCATGTTCCTATAGAATCTGACATTGGAACATTTATTTCATAGCTAGTGGCCAAGGGATAAGATAAAATTCTGGTTCTGTATTTATATTGTGTTTTGCAGACATATCTAATCTTCAGTGGCATGAGAAATGTTGTAGAAAAGTATGTCATCAAAAATTGCTTCAGCATCACATTTAAAAATCTGTCCTCTGGAAAACAGGTCAGCTTTCACTGTAGCTTATGGTAATACACACAGATACTACAGAGTATTTTATATCTTATAATGGAGATAGTATAGATAATAATATACTTTCATCTATTACTTTTATCAGGTCGTCTTATCTCCTTTGTGGCATCGAAGGCATGTATTCAGAGAAGATTGAGACAGAAGTATCTGCTTTATTTAATATGCACATGAAGGGCCTGATTCTGTTTACAGTGAAGTCAGTGGAGATTTGTGTCCTTGATGAGAGCCGAAACAACTGTCTGAATTCTACTCACAGCATTTCATTAGTGTTCTTTCTGGTATGCACGTGGGGAATGGAGACTGACCTCTCAAATCATGAAAATATTGTTATAATTGAAAAGATATTAGTGCTGTAACTTTGTCAGCAATTAACAAACCTGTCAGTTCTGTTCTGTCAAAGCGTGTGCGTGACCTCTCAGTGTTACGGTATCTGAGTTCTGACAGCAAAAAGAATTCAAAGTAACATGCATATACATTCTCTTCGTCTTCCAAGTAATTTTTCTGAGTTTCCAGAAAGGATTGCTTTGTTGGAGAAGTGATACTGCGGGGCATTAGTAGTGATTGTCACTTTTCTTCTGTTTTTCAGTAGTCTTGAGTGTGGATTAGGAGGTTTTGCTTTGTTGTAGAGTTATTTGGAAGAAGATGCTGTTTATGTTTCCTGCAATTGTCCCAATTCACCATGTAATACTGATTTTTCAGTCAATGGTATGTTACATTTTTTTTAAAGTATTTTATTATGTTTTGAAGAATTTCAGAAAAAAAGGGTAAAATTTTAGAGTATCTGTGAATCAAGTCTTTGGCAATGTAGTGGACAACCAACTTCTGCGTTTGGTTTGAGAGGAAAAATATTAGTAATTTAATAACATTTTTTTTCATCCAACAGCTTCTTTTGACTTTATGGTAGCAGTAATGGACTAAAATAACTGTCTTTTTGTGGGGCCTTTATTATGGAATAATTTTTTCCCTGCTGACCATATTATTGCATATTTTTAGTTCTCTCTAGGGAAGAATGATTCTGAGAGTCTTTGGTTGATCCCAGTTGTTTGCCCTTCTGCATCTCCCAAGGAGGTTGAAAACCAACTATTAAGTGACAGTCTGAGATCTTTTTTATGCTTCCAGAATAACTGCTTAACTGTAAAACTCAGAAGTTAAATAGGCAGTATAACTCTCAAGCCAGTATTTCTAGGCACCTGTGAGATCAGACCAGTTGAGAGTTGCTTTTTCAGAAAGGTTTTAGAAGCTCAGCTCACAAAAGCATCAAATTACCAGGATATTTCTCTCAATTTCATTGATTTCCTGAAACTGTAAATTGAAAACTCAGTCACATCAGTAGACTTGTGAATCTGCCCTTCTTTTATCTACAATTATTTTTTTCACCAGAACCAGGCAGGGTAAGAAAGTATAAAATTCTTCTATAAAATAGTTGAAATATTAATTAAATGCATAAATCTTCTGTTGATCTCATGAAAGGGGTTAGTATTTTGTTTTATCATACTTTGGTTTGTCTTTAATATTTTTAAATATGTCATATAGTTTAGGATCACAATTACAGGATTTTTCTTTTCTTTTTGGAGACACTTAAAAAGGTTCTTAATTTTAAAATAACAGTTTAGAAAATACTTTTTGAAGTCAAGATCCAGTTAAATGTCTTTAAACTTTCGGTGAGATTTCTTTACTTTCATTGATGGGTTATGGAGAAAATATTTTCCTAGTTTTAGGTTGCTTTAAGAGAAAGAAGACATTTGTGGTGAGTAATGGAAGAGTTTAGCTGTGATATGTTACTAAAATGCATTTTGGCAGCAAATGGAGAAGTAACTACTCAATCTGTTGTGAAACGAGAGTCTTTCAACCCATTTTTCGAAGTGCTCACAGTTCCCATTTGAAGGCAAGTCAAACAATAAAAGTAGTGAGCAAAGAAAATTAATGTGTATCTGGAATGCTTTAATTAAAAATAATAATTATAATGGACCCATGGTGCTCACGAGCTCCTATTCTCTTCTTATTGTTGATTGATTCTGCTAAATTTACCCTCAGCAAATTATGTTGCTGTTCTGTTGCGTTTCATATTTGATTACTGAGAGATAGTGAAGCAATTTAAATAGGACTTTTAGGGGAAAAATTAGACCCTGGTTTTGAATTGAAACAGTATCCACTGAAAGAAAGAAAGTTGGTTTTGCACAGTGATTATTTATAATAAAAGATTTTGCAATAAAGATCCCAAGGAAGAATTAAGTACAAGAATTAAATAATTGGAAGACTCTTGAAGACATGAAGCAAACGGTAACTTCCAGGAAATTAAAATGCAGCCTTGGTAACGACAAATTTTAAATAGAGTGATTATGGGAAACAATGAAATTATTTCTCATACAGGCTTTGCTTCTAACTGTAAGTTCTCTATTTTATTCTTTATCTTGGAATGCTGAGTTTCTTCTGAGCGTGCTGTCAGCTCTACCACAAGAATCCTCTTCCTGTTGGTAGCATAAGCTGGTTGTGCACAAGCTGTCTCAGTCTGAGAGCCTGTTCTTCATATTCTGCCAATTAAGTTAAATTGCACATAGTTCTGTTGCTTGATGCACATCCTTTAGGACAGAACAGATCTTTCTTCTCTGAATCTGTAGCTTTGGAACAAACTGTAATTTCACCTTAATTTGCAGTGATTCATATATTTCACACTACAATCCAGAATGACTTAGGTACTGTGGCAGGAAGAGGGGAATGACTGTCAAACTGTCTTTACCATGAAACCTTAAAGGTAAAGTATGACACTGCAGATATTGAGATGTATGAGAGTGACAGAGTTTGCCATCAGAGCAGCAGTCTTTAAAAGAGGGTTGTGATTGTTTGATTGTCACAGCTTACTGAAAACTAAAGTGAAACACTAGTTTATTTAAGAACACTGTCTTTTGTTACATGTTCAGTAAGACAGAGAAAGTGACTCAGAGCAAATCTGGTCTAATTCTGAATCTTTTCCTCCAAACTTGAAGAGAATCCCATAAAGTGATGGGCTTCAAGTAGTATGACTACGTTTACTTTTTTGTGTTTTTTCTAACTTCTCCATGGTAGTAAAGGTTAAAAATTGTTCATGAGAGTGAATATTGTCAGAAACTTTAAAAGTCCATACTGAAACAGCACATTGACATTTCTGAACTTTATAGTTGATTCTTGATATTGGACATCAATGGACTCAAGGCTGTGACTAAATTTCTACATGTTTTTAAAGGTATTGCTTGATGTGGCATATGTCAAAAGATGTTTAGAGTTTGAGCCTCATTTTCTTCATTCAGAGAGAGAGATGGCAGCAATGTGCAGGACTGCTCACATGTCTTCAGGCGGTTTAGTTATGGCGTAGAGTAAGAGTGGAAAATTAGCTAGTTTTGCATATTTGAGAAAAAAGGAAAGAATCACAGGCTTCTGTGGGGAAAAGGTGTAGCTATGTAGTTCCACTGGTACACCTGTGAGCAAAATGTATCCACTTCCTCCAGAGACTGGAAAATGGGGGTAGCAAAAGCAATGCTACTCTACATTAAAACATAAGGTGACGATGGATTCTGCTTCTGAAGAAGACAGAAACAGAGAATAAGTCTTAAACCACAGGAAGTATACAGAATGGAAAGTTTTCATGATTAGACATGGTTTATCCAATATACTGTTTTGTAGTATATTGTTTTGTATATTGTATTGTTTCAAATGTATGTTACCTCATGAGAAACTCAATCTGTTCTCAGTGCATTTTCCGACTTCCTTGTTTTCTGACCAAAGTAGACTTCATGGAGTCTGTCTGTCATATCTTTAATATGAGATCTATCTATTATTTGGTGGAAAGGACACATACAGAATAGTCACAGAATCAAACAGAATAGTCACAGAATCAAACATGCAAAATTTGAGAAATAGCTGTATCTGTCTTGCAATTTCCCCTTTTGTTTTGCTTGAAACAAAGGCAGTATGCACATACCTAATTGTGTTCAAATGCTGTAATTATTCAGACCACGTAAGAAAAATGACCCATCAGATATGGAGAAAGAACATAGGAAAAGTGGGGTTTTTTTTACTCTCATTATATATTTTTTAAATAAACCGTTAGAAGAAAAAAGTTGTTAAGAAACTTTTATAGTTATTTAGAACTCCAAATAGACTTTAATTCATTTGATTTTTATAGACTAGTAGTCTTTAATCTCCATTGCAGAATCTGAATTGTACCTGTTACATACTGGTGAATTAGTTGTCAATCCCTTGGGCAGTATATTTTAATATCAGTATTATATGGTAGATGATATAAATCTTGTATATGGTATTATTAGCTTAGGCAGCTGCTGACTTAAAAAGGCCAGTTTAACAAGTCACCACTGTATTATGTTTAATTAGGTACAGTTTATATAATGAGGTGTTCAGTTCTAATGGAAAGACATGCTGTGAGCAGCACATCTGCAGGAATAACTATTACAATCAGCATTGCAGAGACCCATGGAACTGCAAATTAGACTTACTTATCTAGAAATAAATTACATCCCAATGCCTTCATAAAGCTCATTAATTAATTCCACTGGCATAAAGGTCTTTTTCTTAATTTCATGTTCCATTAGCATAATAAACACAATTTGAGTTACAACAGTATGATCAGTTTAATGGATGCTATTTATTTTAGTTTTTTATTTAAAGTCCCGGTAACATAGAATTAACATCAATATGCTGTTTGGTCCTTTATTAAAAATTCCCATAGGATAACCAGCACAGATGTTCAATACAGCATCATATATTTGCTGCATTTTATGACTTTACTAATTGGCCATATGGAAAGGTGTTGCTTGGATTTCTTTATTTTTTTCTTAAATCTGATAAATTGTATGGATTGTAATAGTCACAATTGGTTACTATGTGAAATTGGACAGGTTAATATACACTGCATGCTGGGAGCAAAAAAAGAGTAAGCAAAGTTTTTATGTATCAGAATTCATAGTAAATAGTAACAATGTACTTCCTGGTGTATTACAATCAGCTTCATTTATATGTAGTTCCTGACATAATTGTAATTTTTTAATTTATGCAGACCCTGTCTAATCAGAATGAAATGCTGCCAGCTATTTGTTTAGTCACAGTTACCTTATAGACAACCTGGTTGTTCCATTCAGCTTTTCTTGAGTCCCACTTTTCATGACAAACTACACTGTTAGCAACATTTATAGTAAGGTGTTGTACGTTATTAGAACAAGAGGTTTCATTATTCATCTATCTAATACTGGTTATTTTAGAGGAAATCCGTATCTATGATTTTGTTAATTCGTTGTAGACTAGAAAAATGTCTTAAAAATTGGTTTTACCTTATATTGCCCATTTGATGCTAAAGCCTAACTGTAATATAACCAAGCTAATTTTGTTATCAGCTTGGTGGAAATGTTTTCTAAGGCTTGTTTCTTATATTGTTTTTGCATTTCCTGGTCTTATTTCTCCTCTCTGCATTTAGTGTCAGTGACTATCTCTGCGAATATCTTCTCCTTCAGTCTTTGATGCAGCCCCCTTCAAAAGTTACAGAGCGACTGGGTAGCATCATGTAAACCCATCATCTAATTTTTCATGTAAAAATTGATTTCTGTCTTTACACTGTAATTCACCTTTCTATTTCTCCCATGCTTTCCAAAATCATCTGAACCTGAGTAATTTGTTTTTGCTAGTGTGCTTTCCTTCTATTACATGACCTCAATTATGTTATCAGGAGGAGTTGCACCAGAGTAGATGAGGGCAGGTTGCCCTAATAGCAGTTTGTATGCCTGTATGGGCATTCACATACACAGATGTATAGTTCTCAAGGATCACATGGAAGAATTTTGCTTTAAAAAATGATCCATAGCTCATTGTATTTTTTAATACCTCCAGCCCAGCACATGCCCATACCCTTGGGATTTTGGTTTGAGCTTGGTTTTTTTTTTAACAATTCCTTCTCATGTATTTAATGACTGGATTTTTTTTAGGCATTTAAACATGGATGTAGTCTTAAGAATGAAAATTTACCTTGAAAATTAGGTTCTTATTATAATTGGAAATTGTCTAGCAACATGCAGAAAAAGAACTAGTCTTTAGTGTCATCCCTTGTGGGTGACTCTGAGCTGTAGGAAACATAAAGCAGTGAAGTTGTATGATCAGAATAATGTGTCTTTCTTTGTAAATTCTGTTTAGTGCAGATGTTCAAATGAAATTTTTAAAATGAATCACAGTTTTCAGATGTTTAAGTGTTATGGGTCCTAAGACACACGTCAGCAAAAAATGATTTTGCACTGAAGGACAAAGCTAACATTATTACACAGCTGCATTGTCTGTGAATATAATAAAGTCTTTTCGTGCACTATGTAGTTGCACTCTGTGAAGATAAAAGAGAGGTGACAATAGGGGATTGATTCTCTCTCACATTTAAGAAACAGTGACTTGAAAAGATTGTGTATTTTCAAATTCTTACATGGATATTTGTTATATGGTTCAACCTGGAAATATGTGTTACAGGTTTTTGACAACAACGAAAACAAGCTGGACAAATAGTGCCAAGCTGTGTCCTTTTTCCAGGTCATTGGGTTGGTTGTGTTTACATAGACAATCATGTACAGTCTTCTTCAGCAGTGCAAAATGAACACCGTTCCAATTACATTGGTGAGTATAAGCTAAACCTTGCTCAGGTGGCAGCAAACTGCTGGAGGGGATGGCCTGAGTGCATTTGGAACAGAGGGAGAGACAGATAGTACTTTTGGAAAACAGGGTATCAGAATGATTCAGGTGATGATAGCTCTTACTACATTGCTATAAAGTGGGAGTGAAATAGGAAGTTGAGCAGTAAGAATCCATGGGGACTCTGCAGCCACCTATAGAGCTCTGTGTTGATTCCTTTTTGCTTTCTATGCTTTGCTGCGAGAGCTTAAACTTATCTCTTGCTGTTAGCCTATGTTATTAACTCATGTTACAAGGGCAAACATATTCTGGAAAATTTTATCCTCAGGAAGAAGGTAAAACCACATTGCTTTACATCTGGTTGTAGAGGGTTATTTCTATATTTTATTTGGATATCTGAATCTGTAATTCCAATTCACCTACAAAATTAGATTCAAAATGACAAGTAACTGGCATAGAAGATTTTGGAGAATCTTATACCTGCCATTCCCCTGATCTCAGAGGACCTGAGGTATCAGCCTATATGAGGTTGAGCATTTTGATTTGTCTGGCAGTGTATTGGGCATCTGACAGCTTGGGGTTTTTCTCCTCAGCTCTCTTTTTGTCATAGACACCACTATCCTATCTCCACTTCTACCACCAGTTTGTACTTTGCAGCTGGACAGGCAGTAGTTGGCTTTGTAGTGTTGAATGTCTCAAATGCATGCAGCAATTTTCTTTGATTTGTTGCATTCAGATTTACAGAGAAGTCTTGGGATCAGAGAGAACAGGTTCCTCATGATGATACTTACACATCTGATCTCTTGCTCAATTGTGTCCCAATGATGAATGATTTTCTTAAAATCTGAGTAGAGGGAGAAAGAAATGATAATACTCAGGGAATCAGTCCTAAAACACACATTAGATTGAGATGATTGTTTATTGAAGGGCAAAGCTATCTTTACACTGCTGCTTTGCATATAACCCTCTGCAAGGAGGAGTTCTGATGGAGGGCTCAGAAAGAATAAGGAGCACAACACAGAAGTTTCTACATATAGGTATAGTCTTCTGAAATAAGGCATCTTTTGAATATTGCTTGCTGTCTGATAGAGAGAGAGAAGTAGCAGAGAATCAAAATTAAATTGGCTTCTCACAGTGCCTGAGGCTTAGGATAGAACTTTGTGTCACTGAGGAATACAGAAAAGCATAGCTGCAAGTCTCATTTCACAGACATGGCTGATCCTGGGAAAATTTGGCTAGGGAAGAGGCAAATTACTGTTAACTTTCACCAGACCAAATGCAGTTGAGTCAGAATAAAACACCTTTGCCACAGAGACATAAATGTCATGTGAATTCAAATGGACCTGTATTGTACTGTGTTGTCTGGTAAACGAGGTTCTGACAAGAATATTTTACAGAAGTTGAGAACTTCTTCAATCTCTCAGCAATACCTAGAGACTTCTTATCTCATTAGTGTCCCAATTACAAGTGATGGGAGATTTCTTATTTATTTAAAACAGTATGGTGAATAAAAATGCAATGGAAATGCTTTGTAATGTAGCCTTAACACAGACATTGATCAGATGCCAGGTTGGTACAACAAAGTAAAATGTTAATACAGTCAGACAGGTTTCCTAAAGCCTTCCAGTGCATGTTATTTCCACAGGATGTTACAGATTATTTATTTGCATCTTGGTGATAAATATTTAAGGAGCAGAAATATTATTTAAAAAGCTTGTAGGACTACAGGTGCCACTTTTCAGAATAGAATCGATTCCCCCTAGTAGTTTATGTCAGTGATCCTGTAAGTACCTGTAGAAATGTATGTATTCCTTTCTGCTTAGGAGTGCTCTCTGTAGTGTGTCTTTTCCATGGTCTCCAGGAGGCAATATCAAGTACCATGCTCAGGCCTTAGACTTCAGACCACAAGCTGTAAGTTTCTGGTTGTTGATTTTTTTCCCACAGTTGTTGCTTAAAAAAGGTAGATAACTTTTAGGAAAAAAATCAAAAATACGTAGAGAAACTGAGCAGTAACGCTATTGTTGAATCCACAAGCCTTGTAACCTGTTTCCTTTGTTTAAGCAGCCACTTTTAATTATAGCAGGTACTGCTGCACTCAGGTAAACATTAGTGGTGGTTGAAAACAGCAGCTAATAAGCAAAGGATTTGTAGAAATTCAGTACATATAGCTGAACTCCTTTGAGAAGTTGCTTTGTTCTTGTCATAGTGCTTGAAGTTAATGGACAACTGAAATGGAATGGCTGTATGTGTCATACATTGAGTGAAGAGGACTGACTTAAAGCCATTAGCGTCCAGAAAAGAAAGACAAAGACAGAAATTATATTGCTTCCAGATGAATCCTAACTGTTCCCTAAATTCCACGTTAGCATGACAGGCTATAGGAAGGCCATTAATTGAAGGTCAGATAGCACAATTTTAGTCAGATTTTCTTGATTGAAGAAGCACCAGGAAACCCTCTAGAATGTTACAGAATCTACAAAATACTTTTTAAAAACCGGTTTAATGGCTTGATGGCCTAAGTGACAATTCTACCTGTCATACTAAAAAGGAAAGTTAGCTTTCAACTCTGTGTATGGTAGAAGTGCTAGAAAAGCTGAGTTGTGCTGCAGTTTTAAAGAAACAGTTAATTATTTTTTTGTTTCTTCAGAATTCTTTAATGCAGTTAAAGACCTTAAAACTCCCCTACATTACTACTGTTCTTGAATTGATTTAATGTTAGCTCTCAATAGCTTCTTTGCTTCTGAAGAAGTATTTTGGTAATAGATCTTTATCAGCATTTTCTCTTTAACAGTTTCAAAAAATAATAATTTGATAGTTAACTCCCTCACATTCTAATAAAGATTTTTTAATAAGCCTCATCAATCATACTTACTATAATATAATTAAGGTGCATTTCAAAACATTCCATTCTTGACATCAAATACTAAATACAAAACAAGTGCTTGAATATATGCAGCATGGAAAACTCCAGTGTAGGTCATTTGTTTCTGTGAAAAACATGTCTCAAACCCTTCTCTTTGATTAGCAGATGTGTCAGCTAGAGCTTTTAGTGCTGAAATCTGTACACAACCTCTTGTTTTCTGACTGTTGATTCCTCCCACTTCTCAAGTCACTTTAACAGTCTGTGTATTTTTTTGGGCATCTGTATAAAGTTGGTTTGGTAGGAGGCATGGCTGTCTACTTCAGTTTGCCAGTCTTGAAATTCTGAAGTTAGACTAGTGCTGAAATGACAATGGAGAGAGAAGGAAAATCTTAAAATCTTCTTTTTGCTAACCAGTCAAAGTTGCTCAGCCAAAAAACTCTGATATTTGTGGCCTCATGATTAACATAAAGCAACGTTTGCTCTTAGGCCTTTTGTCAGCTTTGTTGTCCTGTCACTACTTTTCATTCTTTACTTTCCTCCTGTCAGTAAATCCACATGAACAATAATGGAAAGATCATTCTGCTAGTATAATTAATACTGTAATGCATTTTTGCTTGAGCTGATTTATCTGCTGCTTGAAGCTTAAAAGAATGTCCAGAAGTTGCAGTAAATCTGTTTCTCTGCAATGGAACAAACCCCAAATACTGCATAGCAAGAATCATTGAGCTAGAGTCACTACAGCTCTAATTCTTGTATCCTTGGGCTCTCAGTACATGTTGGATACCACTTGCAGTTTTGGATGAGAAATTGGACAGGCTACAATAATAAGTGGTCTAGTTAGTGCTGGCTGCAGAATAACTACTTGTACCAAACAAATGGTGTTTTGCTGTAAGAGGGGGAAATGCTACTGTTTTAGATTAAAACCTTTCATTTTCCCATTTTGGCTGCAGACATTTTTCTGTACACTATGGAAGTACAGTTCTGGGGAAGGTAGAGCAGATGTGCATCCAGGCAGTGGTATTCTGTCATTTGACTGAGTACAAGGAGAACTAGGTGACATTTTAAAGTTTGTGTTATGTAAGAGGTCAAATAAAATCATCTGATGATGCCTTTTTGCCTTGAAAATTAATTAACCTGTACTATGGGATTTTTAATGGATAAACTTTCTGAGACTTCTTTTCCATTTCATTGTATTAGAATGTAAACAGTCTTCATTAGTAATAGTTAATTAATCTGGTTTGTAGAGATTCTGACACATTCAGGCCCAAAATAAAATGCTGATGTAATTTTTACAGAAGTACTCCTCATAAATTTTCTTACATATAGTGATGTCATGCATTTGCATGGATTGTGTTCATAGTGTCTACAAATACCCTTTTTGAAGTAAGGGAAACGACTCCATATGCCACTCCTAAATAACCTAGCTAGTTTTTTAACTTTGCATTAAATACATGTGGCTTCACTGTTCATATAGCTTATAATGAAAAATATCAGTGTCAACTGTTCCCTTTATGCCTAGATATTATACAATTGTCAAAGAAAAAAATTGCATTCTTCCTTTCCCTTAATATTTACCAACTTAAGAGATTTCATTGTCTGTTGAGCAATCTCAGAAAGAAATAAATGACTATATAGGATGGAACTTCCAACTATGAGACTCATTGTCTTCCTTTTTATTTCTTAGGCTGTTTTCCATCAGTTCAGTGAAATGGAATGCTAGTGCCCGATGTGTTGGAAACTACACTGCTTTTCACTTCAGTTTTGCTTTTTACCTTTTGCTCTTATTTATCCTAAATAAAATTATGACTTGTCCTGAAGCATTTATCAGTTAAATGTGGCATTGTAATCAGTTTCATGATTTCTTAAGCCAACGAGAATATCAAATTGCAGCTGAGGGCTCTCAGCGCCACACAAGGTGGGGCCCATAGTGAAAGCTGATGTTTGAGGAATATTGTATAATAGTTCTAAAAATTGTGAGATTTCGTTGTGAAGTTTTGTTTAAACTGGTGGAAAATTGTCATGGATGGAATCATGCACTTCACTCACAAGAAAGAGGAAACAATGCATTTTGTTTTTATTAGGCAGTGTGTTAACAAAGTTCTGTGGTAAATGTGACTGCTTTAACAAAAATCCATGTCAAGGTACATGTGAGTATTTACTGCTTGTGAACAAGGTCAGAAAGAACTGACTGAGACCCTCCTGTTGAGTCATGAGGTTCAGAAGGGACCCCCCTTTCATTCTAAACTCCTCAGAGGGGAGTTTAGATGCAGCTGGATCCAGATTTAGTCCCAGACTTGGTAAATGATTTATGTCTAAAGGATTATATATGCACATCCTTTTCTCTATATCACATAGACAAGATTTCAATATTTCGGTGTTCTTATTCCCTTACCAAGTATTTGATACAATAAAGATTATTTTAGCGTTCCTACTCAGGGACTTATCCTAATGTGCAGCATTGCCATTCACGAGAGCTTAATGGGCCTTTGGCCATCCATAAGGGTATGGAGTGAGATGATTGAGTTGTAGTCATATTTGTACACTGACTACTGATGTTAGCTTCATTCATTTGGCTTCTGTAGGGCATTGACCAGCACTGTGGTTTGCAGTGTGCCTTGCTCAAATTAGCCTTTGGCTATTGTGTCTCCCCTGAATCCACTTTAAGCTGGATGCAGCCATCATTACCAAACCATCCATTAGGACCACCACTGGTGGTTATCACTTGAACAGGTTTACAGAAAATAGAGATCAGGTTGAGACAGAGAAGGAGAAGCACACTGTCACAAAGAGCATGGCAACAGGACAAGATGTACATAAGGATGTATCCTATTTTCATAAGATAACTGCCCTGGGCAAATAATATACTGCCAGATGTATGTCCTGATTTTAGATAATGCTTTAATGAGAGTTTATAATTTGGAAAGCACTCCAAGCCCATATATATTGCATCCAGAAAACAAGCCTGCAGGTTTTCTTGTGTTTTTCATTTTTACTCTCACGTGACAGCTTAACTTGTTACTACTTGATTATAATTAGGTACTTGATTTTCATCAACAATAATTTCTAAGTGGAGTACTTTATGTCTTTTTAAAGCAGGCTTTGCTTAGTATTGTGTGATTTCAGCCAAGAACATGAATTCCTCTTCCTCAGTTTATGTTTTCATACTATGAGTAATTTACCTAACTCAAATGTAATATTCAGCATAAAAATTTTTCTATGTAACATTTTAAGCTCCTACTGATGTTAGGAGTAAATTGAGCTTATCCCCTACACTGTGTTACATTAACCTCTGAAATCTTGACTGAAACTGATGTTTCAGGCCTTGAAAAACCCACTGTTATCTTTTGTAACATCTCTTTTCTCTTTTTAGCATAGCATGCATCTGTTTTAATTTCATTGAACAGTTCTAATTTTAAAGTCACATGTTTGTTGAGTTTCTAACCCTGAAGAGCTACCCAGGATTAATCAAAGCTTAGTCTGTGTAGAGAGTCTTTTGATTCCCTTCCTTTTGCTGTCTTTAACAGGACATTGCCTATGTAAGCAAAATCAGTGTTAAATGCTTAGAAATGTTGGGAAGTTAACATAAAAGGTTCTGGCACCCAAACGAGGGTCCTGGAGAAACTGGAAAACTGCTTACATCTATTTCAAGTTTTGCTTAGCGTATTGCAGTCTGACAGTGAAGTTCTGGCAGCGCCCAGATATGTGCACATAGGACTGAGTTTCATTAAACCATTTTCCATGCAAAGTAAGAGTAGACAAAAGAAACTGAGCAGTAAAGTCTTACTGGAAAATTATTACTGAAAAATTGCTTGAATCCTCTGTATATAAAATATATGAATCCTGATTGTTTTCCATTTATGTGCTAGAGACTGTTTGAGGTTCTTGTAAGGACACAAGTGGGAAAATGGCTCGAGTTATAAAGAAAAAAATTGTAGAAACCATTTTAAAGGATGTTTTAGTGACAGAAAGGTATGAGGAGGGAAATCTTTGTAGAGCCTGCCATAGGCAAGCAATGATTTGGAGAGGAAAAGGAAAAAAACACATTTCGAAAAATTAATGTGGACTATTAGTGAAAAAATGTTGGCTATGCAAGAGTATATTTTCTGATATCCAACCTAAACCTCCCCTAACACAACTTCAGGCCATTCCCTTGGGTCTTGGTCATCAGAGAGGAGAAATCAGTGCCACTCTTCTTCCCCTCAGGAGGAAGTTGTGACTGCAGTGAGGTCTGCCCTCAGTCTCCTCCAGGCTGAGCAGACCCAGTGCCCTCAGCTGCTCCTCACACGGCTTCCCCTCAAGGCCCATCACCATCTTTGTTTCCCTCCTTTGGACACTCTCTAATAGTTTAATGTCTTTCTTACACTGTGGCACCCAAACCTGCCCCCAGCACTGGAGGTGAGGCCGCCCCAGTGCGGAGCAGAGCAGAGGGGACAGTCCCCTCCCCTGCCCGGCTGGCGATGCTGGGCCTGGTGTCCCCAGGACACGGCTGGGCCTTCCTGGCTCTCAGGGCACTGCTGACTCATATTCAACTTTCTGTCGAACAGGTCACTTGTCTCTTTCCAACACTGCTTTCCAGCATCTTGTTTCCCAGTCTTCATGTACGTCTAAGATTGGCCCATTGCTATTCTCAGAGGGTAGTTTGGGAAAGGACAGAGAGATGGAGAGTGCCTGAGAAGTGTGACACAGTACAGAAGAGGGACGGAGAGTCACCCTTTTCTCAGAAATTTGTATCCTGAAATGCAAACCATAGCAAAGCAGTCAAGAGATTGTTTGGCAAGTAGAGCTCTACATATTTCTGAGTATTATGAGTTTTGAAGGATTTGAAAGGTTGAAAGATTTCCCTTAAGTGGTCATTAGGTACTGATTGCCTGGCATATGGGGGTTTTTTAAGGCACTTTTCCTGTGAGATATTCTAATTGGGCAATGGGTTCATTCTCTAGCAATAACATCTTGCGTATTTGTGTAAACGCTGCCTGTTACACAGCGTTTTCCTTTCCCCAGAAACTCTTGTGATATACTTACGTAGAATTTTATGTATTTTCTGATCGAGAGAGCTGAGCTGCAATCCCAGCATGAAGAACAGCTTTTTTTATTGCATCAGACAAGTCAGTGGGCAATCATCATAGGAACTTTATTCTACACATTCTGTTCTACCTCAGCAGCAGTGCTGGAACCCATGAAGTAATTTCTTAACTTAATCAGCACTGTATCTGTTTTATAAACAGACATATTCTTTTGGGTTAATGAAAGGCTACGTTCCAAGTTGTGAAAATGTGAACAATGTTACAGAACAGATATGTATGTAAGTTTAAAATATGTGCTTTCTGAAATCCATGTTTACAAAGTTTGCTGGATTATGCAAAAAGTGATAGAAATAAATTTTTGTGCTGTTCTTCATGGATTTTTTGTTTTGGTTTTATTTTTCCCGAATGAGACAAATTCATATGGATGGAAATAACTTAAGTAGTTAAAATCTTAATTTCATTTGTTATGTTTGTCCCTGCATTCATATATGTGTTTTGGGACAAAGATTTAAAAGGCAAGAAACATTTGTACATGTATACTTGAATATAATACACATTGAGCAGTGACCAAGGTGGCAAAGTTTTAAGCTCAGGTTTCTAAAATTGTTTGATGCTTATCTGACTCTGATGCTGAAACCTGTTATCAGTTCCCACTGCCTTCAGGGAGAATAGAATTAAATTAATACTGAAAGTTTTTGAAAATTAGAAAAAAATCTTTGCTGAACTTGAATTGAATAGCCTGAGCTGGTTCTGATATGCTATTATTGAAAATTTAAGGTAAGCACAAGTTTGTTAATATTCAAAACTTGTCTAACACTTGACTATTCTTTTGTCTTCTTTTGAAAATCCTGCTGCCTGCCAGTGAGAATCTGAACCTGCTTGTGCTGCTTAGAATGAGATGATTCCAGTAGTGTGCTTGTCTTATTGGAATGACTCTGGGAAAGAGCCAAACTGCTACTGAAGATGCTCAACTGCCATGCCACTGAATTGCTCTCTTGGATATATGTATTAAAAATCTCTGCCAGCATCTCAGAAGTGAAGAATTTTAAGAGGTATAAATTACAATTACTATGTAATAAATTATTCTGTTATATCAATTGCTTGCTGTGCAAAGGAAGCTACTTTGGGGCAATGAACTAGAGTAGTGTTTTGCTCAAGCTGTGTATTTAAAGAAGAGTCATTGATAGTGCCCTTGTTTTGCCAGATTCAGACAGCTACTCAAGAATCATAGATGTTTAAACAGCCTGAGGCTTTTTTTTTCAAACGTGTGCAATAACATTTGCCCTTTTCCTCAGTGGCTTTCTTGAGACTGTTCTTATTTAGGATACTGTGTTTAGAAATATTGAAAACTTCTAATTCTAATATAAGAATCTAGATTATTTATTAGCTTGAATGTAAAGCAGAGAAAGGTGACTGGGTGACAAAAACATCCACTTCTTGGGCTGAGCAGTTGATTTCAGCAGTGCTGGTTTCAGAAGTTATCAGTAAGTTCTGCCAGAATTAAAATGCTGTATTTTCTTCAGCTAAGGCAAGTCTGTTGTGAATTGCTCAGACTGAGGTTTCATGGCCTTTTATACTAAATTTAGGGTTCATCTAGTTTGATTGCTTTCAGAACAGGTTAAAAGTATTGTAATCAAAGTAAAAAGCATAAACTCATAGATTGGTTTAGGAAAAAGCTCTCCCTTAATCCAGAAAAGTACATGAGGATTGATAGCATCAGTACATTTTATCTTATCTGAGACCTGAATCTTGCCCACTCTTATGTACCCTTATAAAATGTTCATATTCCTATTGACATTGCAAAGTAGGTGTCTCTTTGCAGGATCTAGACCTTATTGTAGCTGTGGAAGTTACCCTTCTCTGGATTAAATGTTCCATTTGGTTTTTGATGGCTGGCAGACTCAACCTAGCTGATTACAGGCAGAAGCTACATGAAGTGTTTTTTTATTTATTTACCTTGAAAATACTGTTTTATGGGTTTAAAACTTCTATCTTTGTAATTTTTCCTTGGTGTAGTTAAGGCTGTTTATTATGTGGAAGAGTACCTAGTAGTACTTAGTATAAAAACGTGGATTCGTAGAGGAAGTGACATCCACTCTTATTTACTGCAGTTTTAGTTTGGAAAAACCTAATATTTACAGACACATTTGTCAGAAATTGCTTCACAAATTTATTTTTTCCTCTGCTGTGCTAGAGTCCTATTTGTAAGATACAAATGAAAAAGGATTTAAAAAGTTTCACTCACAATTAAAGGTTCAAATTTGTGATCAGTGTTATATTCTACAGTAAAGTTCTCTAGCTGTGGTATTGAAGTTTTTGAGTTAATCATGAGTGCTCTGCCTGAGCTGACCTGAAACTGGATAAACTATGGCTGAGTTTACACAGTTCTGTGTTGTGTGGTTTTGCTGGATTTGGGATTCCTGTATTGCAATGTTGCAAACTTTTCTCCTCCTCATCAAAACTTCATTTTCTGTTTCATAGTGTCTGTGATTTTGCTTTATCTGGGTTACTTTGTTTCCTTGATAATAAAGGGATGAGCTGGATAATGAGCTAGTATTTTCAGTATTGTCCCCTCTTCCTTTCTCAGCATAGCAGGATACCTTACTTGCTTTTGTGCTCACTGACAAACAGATTGCTGAGCAACCCACAGCACTGCGGCTGTATTCCATCTCTGCTCCTGGGGCTTTTAGACCCTGCAGTTTGCAGGCTCAATTGGTTCTTCCAGTTCATGATCCTTCACTCATTCCTATAGTATCTTAAATGATTCAGGACTGTATTGGAGGTTCAATAAGTATACTTAAATCCTTCCATCAGTTACTCAGAAGCATCTTATAATGTGACAGGTACAGGTGCAAATGTCTTCACTCATATATAATTCCACTTACAGATCAATAACTATCTTACATATTACAGCTATGATAGATCTCCTTGGAAAATTGCATTCACCAGTGAGGCGCAGAGGGGAATATAGAAGTGGGTGGCTTTTAATACAGGATTTTCTTTTAATAAAGAAATGATCTGTTGTTTAATTCTATAATGAGATGGGTAGGCAAACAAGTAACTGCACCCATAAAGCAAAAATATGAACTAGCAGCACCACGCTGCAAACTGCAGGCTTGAATGCTCTTTACTCTAGGTAAATATAAGATAACGTATTCCTCACTAATGTGGTAACAATGGAGGAATTAGCACAGAGAATCTGTAGTGTGTAATAACCCTCTCCAGCTTACTGAATCTATCTGCTTACTTGTCCATATTGTAATTGTTCTCTGCACCTGAATTTTTTTCCCTTGGTTTGTGATTAGGTAATTTCTCTAATGACTCCTTGTTATTGTGGAAGAGCTGTGCAACAGCTTCTGCATTTCACTCTGCTTCTGAAGAACTGTGTTCACATCACATTCTTTTTCTAAGCAAATAAATAATGTTTATTAACAGTGTAATCACCATGACTGCTGTGGTGAGCTCATTGGCTCACCATGGCTTTAGGAAGAGGTTTACGGGAGCCCAGAGGGTGTTTGGGCACTGGAGCAGCTCCCCAGGGCAGTGGTCACAGCACCAGCCTGACAGAGTTCAGGAGGTGTTTGGACAATGCTCTCAGGCACAGGGTGTGACTCTCGGGGATGGTGCTGTGCATGGCCAGGAGTTGGTTTGATGATTCTTATGGGTCCCTTACAACTCAGCATGTTCCATGATTGTGTGATTCTGTTCATTCTCCCTTGTCTTGGAGCATGTGTGATCACACCCAGAATGACACATAGGACAGGGAATCTCTTTTTCTTCCCCCATCCAGATTGTATCTAGATGGGGCCAGCCTTCTGTTTCATCTTCGTTCATGGAAGATGTGTATTCTTATTTGCAGTGCCTTTATGCCTCCAAGGGAGATGTTTTTCCTTGGTTTTTGAGCCAGACTTTGAATTTGGGATAGAAGCGTGAGGAAGCTTGGATGTTCTGTTTGTAAGTTAAAGATCACTAGTCTAGTGTGGGGTTAAGTTCTGTAATTATGCATTGACATAGAGAGGGAGGAACAGATTCCATTCTGCTTCCAAACTTTGCATAAATTTTTGTGTGGGCTTTCTGTTCTACCCTCCAAAAATACACAGACTTCTCCACTTTGGATGCTAGCCCCAAATTATTCTGGGCATTTTTCAGGTGCAGAGTTATGGGCACACACATGCAACATGTGAAATTTTGTGAATAGTTGTTCATAAAACTTAGGCAGTTTTGCATGTGTGTATGTAAATTGTATAGATTTTGAATCCAAGTGATACACAAATTGTCAGTGAAGGGGTTGCAGAACCTCCTGTCATTTATTTTTATAGCTAATGGCTTTTTTTATATTCCATTTTCTACAAGTTTTCATTAAGCAGTGCATGTAAAGTGCTTCAACTTGACTTTGATGCACATTCAGTATCAGAAGGAAAGATCAGGCCTTTTATCTCTAAACTACAGATCAATTACCTTTCTAAACACTTACCTCATAATTTTCCTTTAAATAAAAAAGAAAAAAAAAGGTACCACAATCAACTGTATTAAAGAGAAGAAAAATGAAAGTGGTTGGAAAAACGGCAGTATCACCAAAGATAAGATATAAGGGACTATGGACCTGCCATTATAGTATTAGATACTGGCACACAATTATCCCATAGAGTGTAAAAAAAAATAGTACCTTAACATTTGGAAATAAAAAAATCCATAATTTCTTGAAGCAAGAAGTTAGCTGGCTTGCTAATGAATTAAATATGTGACAGCTTTTAAGTGAAGCACAGCTGCTGAGTTGTCAGAGCAGGTGACTTTATCATCAGCAGATTTTGATGGTATTATGCTTAGGGTGAAATAACCACTTGTTTCAAAAAACAGTCTCTAATATCCTATCTGAAGGTCAGTCTCATAGATTTCATTCCTTAATATTCTAGCTGACATTCCCATTTTCTGAAGTATGAGTCTTTAGATACATAAGTCTTGGATATTGTAGTATCAAAAAGGCTACTATGTGCAGCATTGCAATTAGGTAGAGAAAATCCTCTTACTGTTACATCTGTGACCTGTAAAGCAAAAGTTCCAATTTTTGTTGTTTATACATTTTTACTGGGGCTCTCATAATAGTATAGTCAGGTTCTATGCTTTTTGATTCAGCACTATAAGACTTAAAAAAAAATAATTCAATAGGAATATGTTGGAATTCAGTGTAGGTAAAATACTAACATCCTCTTACATAGCTCTTGGCTGTGTAGGTTTCAGCTTAGGAGGTGTTTTTGTTTTGAAGTGATATGACATTGAGTTATTATTTCAGAAAGGCAGAAAAGAGACTGTTATTTTATTCATTTATATTCCAACTATATTAAACATGCTAGTTTAAAACACAAGACTCCCCCTCTTTGAAACTAACAAAATAGTCAAATGCAGAAGAAGCTATTCAAAATTGTCTTTTAATAAAAGTTTAAAGTCTTCAAAATATATTTGCCCCTGGAGCAAACTTTTTTCATTTAATATTGTGTCTGTTAATTAGTGCTTCAAATTTGCAAATTCTTTATTGGTTTATATCAATGTAATACCCAAAGCTCATCTCATTGCCAGCTTTGAATGAAATATGATCCTGTTTATTCTATTAAAACGAAGCCTTGAAATTGTTACCCAAATGCCACAGGAATTCTTGCCATTTTCTCATCAAATTCCTCATCAGATTTTTTGTTAAAGTCACATTGTTTTAGATTTTGAGCCTTGGCATTTAAATGAAATTCAATGTGCCCCACTGGAGAAGACATCTGCAGGGACATATTATGTACAATATCCATTCCAATCAAGCAGGAGTGCACCGTGTGACTGAATGAGAAGCTTATTCTTACTCCACTTAGGTTTACCCTGATGTGGCTATTGAGTCGGTCTGTGACAAGGAATGTTTAGAAAATTAAACTAGCAGAACAGCAATGTTTTCTTTTTAATACTCTGAGCAAATACTTCCAGTTGCACAATATTAATTTAATAATGACATTTTTAAAAAACTGGAGGAGTTTGGTGCCAAATTCCCTCAGAAATTCAATGGAACTTGGGAATTGGAGCCTTCAGGTTGCCTTGGTAAATGTCTCTGAGTTTTTATTAAGGGTTTTCTTTGAATTATAAAGTCATGATCTGCTGAAACTGAAGGGAATAGAGAGGTGTTGGGGGAAAATGAAAAGAAAGAATAAAAAATCTATTCTGTAATACAATAAAACATACTAAAAAGTTGCAGGAATTCTTGAAGCGTGGGGTTAACAGCCAGTGCAGACGGCCTGGAACAGGCCAATTTTTTGGAGCAATTGCCTTACACACTGAGAGTGTCACCTTCAGTTGCTGGGCAAAAAAAACAGGGTGGAGGAGCAAGCCCTTCTACAGCAGATGTGGATGTTTGTGGAACTTGCTCCCTTTTCCAATGTAGAATTCTGACCAAAAAATATCAAAGTCTCTATAAAACGTATTCATGGTGACAAACACCTCTGCCATCCTTTGAAAGACCTCTTTTACAGCCAGATCACTGCCTGTAACATCTCTTCTGATGCAGACTTGTGAATTATGAGCTTTTCAGCTGCTTTTTAAAAATGAAAAGAGATGTGGCAGTGGAGGCAAGGGGATCACTCCAGAGAATTACTAGAGTTTATCTGTCTTTAGCACTACAGGCCATGAGGATCACATTAAGAATACTAGGTCCAGTTTTTGTGTCCCTCAATAGAGGGAGGACCTTGATAAGCAGGGACAAGTACAGCAGAGTTCTAGCAGATGGAGCCAGGCTGTTGACAGTGGGGCATGGTGAGAGAGGGAGAAACAATGGGCATAAATTGGAGAAAAAAACAGAATTTCTAGCTGGATGTAAGCGAATACTATTTCCTCTTGAGGACAGACAGGCATTGGAATAGATGATGCAGAAAGACTGGGCAGTCTTCATCTATGGAAGTTTTTAATGTCGAGTTAGATGAAGCTCTGTTTAACTTAATCTAACTTCAAAGCTGTCTCTGTTGTGAGCTTAAGTCTGGGCTAGAGACATTCTGAGGTCTCTTTCAACCTGAATTTTCCTGTGATACAATTGGATTTGTAGAGGAGGTTTCATGTTTCTATTTTAAATCTTACTCACTCCTTTCTTGTCCTTATTCTACCTGTTTATCTCAGTTTATTATTTAGAGTTATGTCAGTGGATCTTCCAGTGGTGTATAGTTCCTTTCAAGAGCCCTTCTGGAAGAACTGATTAGTAATGAAACAAAAAACCCAAACAAAAACAAACAAAAACAGCAAACCCAAAACAAACAAACAACTCCAAAAAACAACCCACCAACAAAAATCACAACAAATCAGAAAACAGTCAGCAAAAGTTGTCCAATATGGTTATCATATAGAGGGAATTCAATGAGTAGGGTACAGAGAAAAAAGAAAAAAAAAGTATAATGATAATGAAGTATTAATTTTATGGTAGAGTTCCAAGTCTGTGTGTAACTTTGTTTACAGAATATGCCTATTTGATAAAAGTGGGCACATTAAAGCTTATAAGCATATGATTAACCCAAGGAGTGCAGTTCTAAACTTCTCAGGTTCACGTCTGCTTCCTTCAAGTTTGATGAGACAAGGGAGTTGCACACTGAATTGGAATTCAGGAAAGCTGTATACCAAACAGAAGAGGTGTTACTGAAAATATTCTCCTTGAAATGTCTTGCATTTGATACTCAGAAAGTATTCATGTAATGTTAACAGCTGATCCCAGCTGTCAGAGGAGCCATGCAGTAAACAAATACTTTCTTAGAAATTCGGTAGATCACAGAGGAATTGGGTAGATCAAAGCCCATTACAATGAGTAGTCTGTGCTAGTAGAAAATAACTCTGGTGCATCCTATGACTAACTGCATGAAAATGGTAATTTTAAGCACGAGTTGTAACATATAGTCTTAAGAAATATTCTTCAATTTTTTTTTTCTGATTTGAAAGGATTTGCAAACTCAACTGCTTTCACCCTATTGTGCAGGTGAGGCATTTTTACTAACTGTAGCTCTCTAGCTTACCACAAGAAGTGAAATTTGTTTGCTTTCATGATTTGCATACAGCTGCATTGAGTAGAAATGGAGGATGAAAAGGAAGTGTGAGTTATTCTAGCACCTGACAAGTAAAACGAGTTGGTTGGGGCTTTTTGGTATCCAGGAAAGGATTGAAAAAACTGATCAGAAGTGATGGTCCATGCTTGTTCTCCATGACCATTAAGGAAAGTTGTGCTCTTTGGAGGATGCAGTGTTAATAGTTTTTAAAGAGAAATGTGGAGCATAGTCAAGTAGGTCTGTAAATATTTTTTTTCATAGTGGGACAAAAAGGAGAAGAAGCATGAATTAAAACATCACCATGCTGGTTCAACAATTCAGTTCACTTCTGCTGGAAAGAAAGGATGTTGGCTGATGATATGGTAAGTAAGTACATACAGCAAGGCCAGATTATTTCTTTTTTCATAATGTTTCAGCCTTTGCTGTATTCTTCGATAGTATTGGGAAAAACATAGTGCTAAAATAGGAACAGATTCTTTGTTTTTTTCCTGTCTGTGATTCCCCCATTACATTTGCAGAGATGACTTGTCAAAGACAAATTTCTGAACTGCTTCTTCAGCAATCTCAAATGGTCTCTGAATTTCAGGCTCAGATGCTTTCTAGCTCAAGCATAATTATCAGGAATAACACTTTCAGTAGGGCTAACTCTGCTTTCACTTACAGCCAGGTAATCTCCTTATCTTTTGTAGGCAGAATACAGGAAATTCTTTTCCTCATGGAATGATTCAATTTGGGGTTTGCATTTGTGTTATAAAACTAATTCTTCATAATGCATGTGTTGAATTTGTCCTGATTTTCTTTAGCTACTGTCTCTGCAAGGCTGATGTGAGTAAAAATAGTATTTTAATTGTTATTTATTTTTATTTGTTCATGGGTTAATAGATATGATTCTGAAGATATGAACTCTTATGTGAGGAGCAGACTTATTTAATAAGCAATCACTATTTTTGCAGGCAGAGTACATGTTCAAAACAGAAAGCTGCTTATACCACAGAGATAAAAGGATCATTTGCACTAATTTATGAAGCTAATTAATCAAATGAACTGAGTGTATTAAGCAGTTGGTGATATTCTGCTGAGTAGGAACCGAAACAGTTAGAAACTTTGTCAGTCTTATTTTTGTTATTGCCATGACGTGACTTCTATTGCGAGTTTCCTACAATAATAGGATTTCATAAACAGTGACAGCTTAAGCAGTTCAATAAACAAAAATGGGAATGCTCACAATAGCCAGGCAGATTCCTCTTTATATCATAATGTTTTCTTAATGAATTACTGAGAATGAAAGACTCAGTACGTAAAGACCCCTCTGGCTGTAAATATTACAGATATAAAAATATTTTAAACAGTTAGTATATGTTTATTGTTAAGAACAGTAGGGATTTATCTGAACTTATAGCAAATTTTAAAAGATACTAAAGTTCTGTGCAACTTCAGAAGATTCAGAATATTCTGCAGTGGAAAAATATGATTTTTAAAATAGTGTAAGTAAAAATACCAACAAATGGTTGTTTTATATTGCCCAGGGTTTGTGTGAGATGCAGAGGCAATGCATTTCAATGTTAGATTTGTTGGTAAAACCATCAGCAAAGATGAAGCAAAATGTTTCAAGATAGATACAAAAAATTTTCAGAGGCAAGCCAAATAATGCCACCTAAATCCTTTAGAGCACGATTTAGGGTTACTTTCTGATGTGACAGAGATGTGTGTACTAAACCCATTTTGTCTCTAGAAGCCAGTGGGAATGAGACATGCAAAATAAATGAGAATTTGTCTGTGGGTGTCCCAGGCAGATCTGTGGAAATGCATTCCCACACTGAAGAGAGTGTAGTACAGGTGAAGTGGGAGCTGCTTCCCAGGCATGGAGCTGTACTCTATGCCTATGGGCTTCTATTCACTGTGCATGTTCTGATGCACTGACAACACCTGCAGGAACCTCACAAGAAATAAAACCTATAGATCTGGAATGGAGTTGTATGGGCAAGACCAATATGGAAAGATTAGGTAGGAGTAGGTAACCTGTGCAGTTAGCTACGGGTGTGTGTTGGTATTCAGTGCCAAAGGGAGTGAGGTTATACAGCAGAAATATTTGAGGTAAGATGAGCAAGGAAGTGATAGTAGTTTATCTGATTTAGTGCAGCTCATGACAGTAGCTGACTGAAATAAATTTAGGAATCCCTGCTATCAAACATAAAACTCAATGAGATGAAATCCTGTTTGTCTGGATTCAGTAGTATCTTCAATAAGCTTTGTAGATTTGTTTTCCATTCACTTTTCATTCCTTCTTTTCTTGAACTTTAATTTCCTGAATCTTCTTGCTAAAAACTGCCTACTCTGTCAGTGACGAGTCATGGTGGTAAAGAGAGCACAAGAGCAGAATGTAAATAGAAAAGTCAGTTCTTTTTGCGGCCCAGTCCATTTCCCACCCTGCAAGATTGAAAGGAATAGCCTCTCTGATACCCTTTGAACATCTTGTCAGCTGTCATGATTTGAAGCAGCCCTAAAACTACTCAGCTTTGTTTTGTGATCAAAGCTAAACGAGGTCAAGAAAGAAAAGTGTTCAAAAGTAGACATCTGGATTTTATGACACCATGCAACACTCACTACATAGCAAATACAACACACCAAGCCAGTATTTCCAAGAGTATCTTCACTGGAAATTGAAAAGAGGATATTTTCAAATATATTAAAAAAACCCCCAACTTTGGTGATGATTTCCCACAACTTTCAGAAAGAGAGGTATCCCTAAGTTTTCATAATGTCTTTGAAGACTCTCCTTAACATTTAATGCTGACTAGTGCAGCAGTCATTCCTTTTCTATGTTAAATCATTAACTGATGATATCCAATTCATAGTTTCAAGGACATTTAATATTTTTTGCCTTTTTTCAATTTGTAGAATAGTTCCTCCCCCTGGCAATTCCCTCACATTTTTATTGCATACTGAGTGACCTCAATTGAAATGTCTTCTGTGAACTTGAGCATCTTTATGGATCAAACCATGACTTCCAGAAACAGTTACAATTTTAGGGATTAGTGCTTTTCAGTGCATAGAATACATTTGGTAAGTTATGTATTGTGAGAGTTGCTGGTATCTACTTAGGAACAGTTGCTTCAGATCAAAACCATTTCCCACTCTGTTGTCCTTTGCCATATCAAACAACAACTGAAACAGCAGCAGCAGCCAATGAACATGGATCAATGATATCTTCAGCCACTGCATTTTGTAAGTTTAATCCATTTATGTGAAAATCAAGTTACTGCTGGCCTGCTTTTTCTTTACTGGAAACAATTGATAACGTTACTTCAGAAGAAATTAATCCAGAGAATTAATTAGCAGAATCTAGTATCCAATAAATGTAGTCTTGGGAAAGATTTCATGGGTGGTCAGTTGTGACATTAAATAGAAGGTAAAAAAGCAGGTACTGCTAGCTGTTTTCCATAATCAAACAGAAGTGACAGAAAAGGAACAAATAGGATGACGTTGACTTTGGAGAGAAGTAAATAGGTCAGTTCTTGTACCTGTCACAGAAAAGCTTTGAGAAAATAATTTTCCAGTTTTTGCCTTAGGCCCATATTTAATGGGTTAAGTTTTTGGAAGAAATACTTTGAAAAGCAAAAAGAAACAAGATTGTTTCCAGACCATTGAGACCAATGAGACTGATGCCTCAGAAGCACTGGTGCTTTAGGATCAAATTCAACCCAAGTCAGTGGGAGAAAAACATGTTAATGCTTCATCATTCCTGTGTCTTTAGCAGGTTCAGATTTTGCAGTTCACAGACGTGGATCTTAGTAGTTAATACAATTTGGCTGATGAGTGGTAACCTCCATAGCTGCTGTATATGAATTTTTGATTTTGGGTCTAGCCTCCTTTTTTAATATAATTTTATTGTAATTATTGAATGGTTGCACTTAAAAATACAAATGGAGATCAGTTTGCTATTTCATGAGGGCTCTGTGTGTGTACAGCCAAGTACTTTGAGCCAGATTTTCAAAGGTATTTAAGAGTCTGAACTTTCAGAGAGATGTCTAAGAGGATCTTTGAGAGACTGTCTGCATGTTTAAGCAGCTAAATGACTTTAAATATCTCGGATTATTTTTGAAAGGTTTAAGCAAGTGTTTGAGCAACTTCTTGAAACAGGGTTTTAGTAAGAGTGAAGATCTCTTAAAATCCTGAATAAGTCATATTTTTCTGGGGATGGGAATTTTTCATGCAATTCCCAAACACAGAAGATGTTTGTCAAAATAGCTTGTGTTTCATTTAAAAAGTGTTTTAAAACTGGCTTTTACTGCTTACTTCAGTAGATGTAACTCAAAGGAAAAAGAAACCACTTTCCAGTTAGAAATTCTATTTTAAGCTATTTCTCTCTTGACCCATAGGCCTACGTATCTGTGACTTAACTCTGTGGGCTGTAGCTTGTCACTGAGAATGATTCTGCTTTTGGCAGATGTGCTCATTCAGCATGTTTGCTAACTTAGCAGGAAAGTGCTTCTGTATTTGCTTTGTCTTGGTTTCTGAGCAGTGACTTATTTACTGAAACATTTCTTTTTGTCTCTCTTTTTTTACTTATTGGAATTGATTGTGTGAGTGAAATTCGGGATGTTGTGACTGCAGGATTGTATGCTGTCAGTTTCTCTAGAAGGTTTTACCTGCTTGTAGGACCTTCATTACTCTGACTAAAGTGAAGAATAACTGTTACAGGGAAACATGCTGTATCAATAATCACATTAGAAATCTTTTTGGTGCAGTCTTACTGGTAAAATCAGGGGTTTTTCAAAGATGTGTATTTTTTAGATGTGTTTAAATTAGTAATTGCTTCTTTGAGAAAAAAACCCCTGAGGCATGTGTAAAACTAGTGGCTACATAAAGCTGAAGAATCAGATGTCTGCTGGGCAAATTGACAGAACTCATTAATCTTAGACGCAGTGTACTGTAGAGTCTGTCCTTTCATGCACCTGCCCATGCCTAAAGTAATTACATGATGGCACTATTAATACTGAAGAGCTTGAGTGGGAATAGGGTTATCTTCTCTTCCTAGTAATTGATTGCTAGCTGATTAGTGGACAACATTTCTCCTACAGTATAATTGCCTTTCTGCTATTGTGGCCTCTCTAACCTGGGGTTAGGCCATCTTACTGGTTTTGAGACCCTAACAATAGCACCACAGCCCTCAAAGTAATGAACTGGAACTCAGTCACTGTGAATTCCCCAAACAGAAGATGACTAGTTAAATGTATTTCAATGATAGCATATTTTACAGCAATCAGACAATAGAAGATTTGTTGCCTTCCCTCCCGCCTTCTCTTTCAGTGAAGATATCTTCAAACCCTCTGATTCCTGTGTGGAAAAGCAGGCAGTTGACTTCTATTAAATCACATCTGTTGCTCATATAAAGTTATTATGTAAAATGTATCAGGACTGTTTGTAAAATGTATCAGAATGAGTTTGTATTTTCTTCTGTGATCCTGTAGAAATAGAGATCTATTGATTTGTTTCTTTAGAAGCAAACTGGTAATAAAGGAGCATATGAATTCTGCAGTGGGGTCTCAGAGATCTGCTGGTGTCTAAACATGCCTGTGTTCTCATATTTTGAAAGGTGAGTCTGTGTTATTTTTGTTGAAAGCTGGTAGATATCAGGCTGCTGCTCAGTTAGGTCTGGCATAGGAAGCCCCTTTTGCTGTGAAGGTGCCTGCAGAGAGCAGATGATTTCCAGGGCTGCATAGAGCTGCATCAGTTCTCCTGCCCTGTGATGCTTGGTGCCAGCTGCACTGGCTTGGGGACGCAGGGACCTGCTGGGCAGCTCCTTGGTGTGCAGGTTCATGAAGGTGGAGATGAAAAATTACACTGCAGGAGACCTGACAGATATGAATCTTAGGAGGAGGACATGAAATATATGATAATTTCCACCTCCCAGCTTTCTGATGACCTGAAAAGTAGCTCCTACCTTGCATCACCCTTGCATTTTGCTATGTTTTTGTTTACTACAACTCTGCACTAAGCCAGAGTCATATAAATCTTGGGGCTTTCTTACACAGGTACTGGACACAGATGGGATGGAACAGCAGTGGTACAGCAAAGAAGTATCTAATCTCTACCTTAATGCTGTGCCATATACTTCCTCACTTGATTATCAGTTCATTCTATGGTACACCCAAAAGGCTAATTTTATTAACATTTTCTAAAGACTTCTGGTTGGTCCTGTTCAGTACAAGTGCTTAGCTTAATCACTGTAGTGGGTGTCTAAGTTTAAATTATGTAACCAGTTCCCTAGATCCCCATTTCCAAAGGCATTTAGGGGCATTCAATAATATTACTCAATATTATTTCCAGTATTCTGTCTATGAATCCACCCAGAGGTATTTTACTAAGAGGAAAGTGTAAGAACACACAGTTGTCCACTTTGTGACCTAACCTACCTGGAAGGACATTTCATTTTCTAACTTTTGTAAATTATCAGGTACCCAAAAGAATGATGACTTGCAATCGGAATGATACCAAACTGGTCAGAAATCTCAATGATTCTGTCTTTCTTCTTGTGGCATGCCCTGTAAATAATACAAATATAGCTGAAATGATCAAGTACTTTGATTGATGATTTTGTCGTAGCCTGTGGGCTGGGGAAGTGTTCATATGGAAATCAAATCACATGCCAACTGACTGTGAGTACTAGTTTAGGTCTCTGACAAGCTTCTTGTCTGCTAATGGATTTTTGCCCCTGACTAGTGATTCTCAAAACTAACTTTTGTCAGATGTTTAGCAGGTGTAGAGGAACTATAGAGGAAGGACAAAACTGAGTTTTGTGCATACTTAGTTGGTGACATGACTTACTCAAAATTCACTCCTCAGATCTAGAAAATGAGCTTCATGCAAACTGGAGCTGAGAGAAAAGCTCTCCTGTGCATGGTGTATTTTTGCTTCATGGCGTGGCCAGCCTTCAAAAAACTGAAGTCCTTGCATGTGTGTAGAGTCAGCACACAAGCTTCTTTGCACTGCATTCCTTAACAGCTGCATGCACTGGTTAGGTTTTGCTAGGAGACACCACAGTTTATATTCTATGCCTTTATGCACTATTCAGTTGAGTTGTCCTTTACACATTCATCTGGGATTACAAACTGAGCCTCTGTCATTCTCAGTGAGTTAGCATTGACATAAAAATGTCTAGCCTACAAGCTCATGCAAATTGTAGCATTTTTTAGCATTTATAGGAGCATGACAGGGTATTAGGGATGGATATTAGAGAGTCTTGGGGTCATAATAGAAGTGTGTTGTCAGGAAAGCAGAAAAGCTTCCTCAGTTTTTCTTCTGATTTCCTTTGTTTTCTGCAAACATAAACCAATCTGTTCTTCTCACCATAAAATTTAAACCAAGAATCTTGAACTGCACAATTCCTTCAAGCAGTCCTTATAGCTGTATAACTGTTAAAACATCATTTGTTGGATAGAAGGAACAAAAGCAGTCTTTCCCAGGAAATGCTAAAGGATTTTTAGAAAATATTAATCTAATATATGCATACACTTATTCCAGGTGGGCCTATATTATGTGTAAGAAATACTGAAAATGTTAAAGTTGCAAAACAAAATCTTTAAGTCAGAAAATGCCAGCCTTAAAGTTGCTCCTTGAAAAGCATTTCTCTGGTGACAATGCTTCATGGACAGTCTTTAATTATTGGATCACATGCTGTTTTTTTTCCTACAGGACCACTGCCTCATTCACTGCACCGATGGGTTATGTTCTCTGAGTTCAGCATTTTAGCATCATTGTTTCATGTGTGGCCCTAACTTATTTGGGAAATACTCATATCCTGCCCTAATTAGAGAAAACTTCACTTCCACATAGGCTTATCTGGGCTACTCACCAATGTCATGCAAAATGCTTCTCAAATGTTCTACATTAATTTTCGTGCAACCTGTAGTAGGGGAAAGCTGTATGTCCATACATACAGAGGGATGTATGTCCATTTTACAAAGGGAAGGTTGAACCACAGAATGATGGTTACAGACTTACCCAGGAATTGTGTAGCTCAGGAACTGATTTTTTTCAGGATGCTCACTAGAGTATGTGATAATGTTTATGTTTGCAAGAGGTGGAGTTCCTCTTGGTTTTGCTCAGGTGTAGAAGCTTTTAACACTTCCAGAAGTTAAAAATGAGACATTCAGGACACAAAGGGCGTGTTCTTCTTTTCAGCCACTTGGGCTCTTAATGCAGTTGCAGATTACTATAGCTAGAAGATCCAGAACAGGTTAAGAGGACATTCCTGTGTAGAAGACTCTTTACTGCAAGTCTCTAAAGCCACTCATCACCTTCAATTGAACTTTTGCCCTTCTAAACAAAAATGAATTCCCAGGGAAAAAACCAGAAGAGATGAAAGGCATTTTCACTGCCCTTTGTGATTAAAACTCTTTACAGTGGCAAAATTAAAAAAAAATAAAAATCAGTGTTTCATAAGAAGCACTACTTCTTAACCCATCTTTTTGCCAGTGACCTGAGAAAAATGTGTTTCAGAACCTCTGCTCTGATTGGCTTAACGTTATGATGTAAGCAAGACCCAGCTCATGAAAATCCCAGACTCGTAATTTCAAGTCTGTGTGTTTGATTTCTTACCAATGCTACTCTTTACATTAAATAATCCATCTTCTTTTATAATATTTGCTTCCCAAATTCATGCATTTACTCGTTGAATCTACATCTAAGCTCCTCAAAGGAACTTTCAAGATCCTTTGGTAAAGGAGGAGTCAAATGAAATTCTCAGTCATTCATCTGTCTCAAGTATGAGATAATATTTCTTTTTTGCTATGGACCATAAGAATTCATTTTGCTGAAGGAAAAGAAATGAGAAGATGTACATCAGGAGCATACTTAGTACTCTCCAGCACTACTGGGCATTTGATTTGCAACCTGAAGCAGTTGAGGACATCAGAATGTTAACAAGGAAGGTCTGTACTGATCCCTTCCCAGTGATCTCAATAGAGATCAAGTTGGCATATCAAGTTATGTTCTCAGATTTCAGCATCAGGAAAATTTCTTTAAATCAACTGCATAAACTCTTGTGGTCAGGGGTGGTAACTGTTAAGTGTGGTAGGTTGCCAGCACAGAATTAGGCATATGCTTTGTTAATGAAGAAAGTTGTTTCTGTAGCCCTTTTATATAGAAAAATTCGGCTCCAGCAGTTAAAGCTGGATGTAGTTCCAAGGGAAGTGTCATGGGAAGTGCAGGGAAACCTTAGCTACAGGAGGCTCCACCTGTAGTAAATATTCTCTACAACTATTTAAGCAAAATTGTCCTTCACTATCATGTTTCTTACGTTGAATTTTTTGAATAGCGAGCCTGAAAATAACAAGTTGAGCTCATTAGTAGATTAGGTTTTGTAGTGAATCCATGTGTTCTGTGCTAGTTCTTGTTCTCCAGTTTGATAGGGTTTCTTTTAGAGAGCAATTACATCTGATTGACATGTTTTCATGTGCCTCTAGCCTTGACTCCTTCGTACTAAACAGTTCTATATCAAGGACAGTGACTCTTCTGCTGCCATTAACTGAAATCAGGATCCAGGAGAAAAAGTTAAATACCTTTTAAGATGCAAATTGAAACAAATTATAAAATATGCATAAAGAGGAATATATTTTGGTTTCATATACTGTAGTCATTGAAAGTCAAGTAAAAAACAAAGTTTAAGGCATGGACATGAATTAAAATTAGGCAACAAATTCTCTGTTTCTACTTCAGATAAGAAAAATGAAGTAAAGGGACAAACCCTATCACAAAATGTGCATATAGTTTTCCATGTATTTTTCACTTTATCATTAACTTAAAATGATGTAATTTAGTGAAGTTTTATACTAATAATGTCGCTATATATATCCTGAAGTAAGTAAAAGTTACTTTTTTTAAAAAATAAGTTTTTTACCATTAAAAAAATACATACTTGAAAATACCAAGTATTCTTGTCCACTGCATTTTGCTTCTTATGGAAAAAACCTTAATTTGAGAAGGATTAAAGGCTTAAAAATTAAACAAACAAAGATCATTCCTCCCTTACTAAATCCACTGTAGCTGAATGTTTGCTTTAGTTTTAATTTGGTTGTTTAAAATCTTGTATTTATATTGAGTTTTGAGGCTTTTTTTTCCAAATTTAAAATTTTATTTATAGGTAAAAATGAAACAGCAGTCTGTTTCTGTGGTTTCTTTGCACATCAGGGTCGAGGGATGGATTTTTACATCCTTTGCATGCACTTATGATCTGTTAGCAAAAATTAATTTGCTGAGCTTGTGTTTTAATGAAGTTGAAAGGATCAGGACTGTCCAATAAAGAGTTTTTTCCTGAACACAGCAAGTAGATACAAGAAAAACTACAATTGCTCTCCTTTCCTAAATCAATGTTTTTGTTGTTTTTTTTTCCCGATGCCTGTCTTGGGAAGCTGCTTAACAATTTGTGTGACTTAGATGAGCTATTGTAAGTAAGTTGTCATGCTGTTGCTTTTGAAGATATTCTGCCTGTTCAGGGACTAGATTTTTTCATTTGAGGGTGTATTTATGCAGCAAAGAACACATTGCTATATTTTGGATCCCATTTTCACCTATCCACTATAAATTTGCAAAGCTTCTCCTTTATTTCGTGAATCTGTTTCACTGGCTAGCATATCCAGGACTTTTCTCAGACCTTTTTGACTACTGGGTTATCCTGCTTGGCTGTCATAGATAGTCAGCAGTGGCTTACAGATTTTATTTGTAGTGACTGGTGTGCCCAGTTTTGTTTCCTGCTTTGCACTAATTCACTGCTGGATGCCAGTTCTTAGCACTGGTATTGTGGTAGGAGGTTTGGGATTATGATCAACTTCTTCTTCAGGGGAAATGCAGCTCCACCAGGGAGGTGCAGATGGTAAATGAGATAAATAGCATGGAAAAATAACCAGAAGTACTCTGTTCTTGCTGTTGCTGTTGCAATATTCTATTGCAAACAAAGCTCTGGTCTGTAACTGTGTCTGGCACATGTGAATGCAGATTCTTGCATTGTTTCATGCCCGTGTCTAATGAAATGTTTTAGAATTGGCTAAAACTGGAGGCATGTAAGGCACTTGAACTGTGGATGGTATAGACAGTAAAGGTCGCGTGGCTGGAGTAGATATTGACTAAATCATTGTACTTGATGTCTGTCTTGTCCTGAGGATTTAGGTTCTTAAAAAAGATTATTTATCCCTTTGATGTTTATATATATACTTAGGAATATATAAGAATGTAACATAAAAGTGATGTATTTGATTTGTCAAAACTAGAAATTTCAGATAATATCATGCAAAGCAATAACAGCCCTGTAAGTCATTTGATGTTTCTCATGGAATTATCCTGCATTATGAATTGTAGAAGTCAAATGTGGTTACACATATAGTTACCTTGCATTTTTATTTAATCTAGGGCATTCCCATTTGTTTCAGAAGTATCTTACTTTCGTCTCCCTCTATTGCTCACACTCTGCCACTCAGTTAAGTGCTATGCTATTGTGGTGTTAGCTACAGTATGCCAGATGTACTTTTCTTTTTGACAACAAAAGTCCAGATGACACAACTTTTCTGTTTCTATGCATTTTTCCCTGAAAACTTACTGGGATAAAATTAGTTCTTGCCAAATTAACAGTTTAGTACAGTAATTAGCAAGTTCTGCCAAAATATCTGTTCCAGCAAGGAATTGCATTTGGGAGATCTTCTATTTTTTCCCTTTAGCACTGACCACAGAACTTAATTAACTTTCCATCATAAATTCCAGTGCATGCAATGACCACTCTGTCTTCCCCCACTCCTACATGTTCATTTATGATAAATTGTCCCATTCGCAGCCAATCTGGAGGCAGGTGCCTGTGTGAATCTCAGGGGTTATACATACTGTACTATCCACAGGGCTGATTAATAATGAGGTTTTCACTGAACCCCCTTCTTTATTCTGTGTTCATGCTTCAGTGAAATAGGGAGAAGTTTATGGTAGAATGAGAGGTTTCCTCCCTCCCAATCATACTTCTCATTTAAACTAATGTCTTTTGGAACTGATTTGCCTGTGCGTGCTGCAAGGTACCTGCACTTAACCCCTTGACCCACACGTCCACTCTTCTGGTGTTTTGTAAATACAAACTTTGCCCCCTTCCTTTTTCTCAGTAATTCCTATGTTTGTATGCCTTTACCTCAGTGTGTTTTCTCTACCTGCATTTCCCCTTCCATTCTTGTCAACTCCACATTTCTAGGCAGCTCCAGATGAAGTGCTATTGCCCAACAGTTTTTGTAAAGGGTCTCTGTTTTGTATGTAACTGCCTTCGAGGTTTTTACCCATGAAAATCGCTAAAAGTTGTGACCAATTTTCTTAAACTTTGTGAGACACTCTTTAGGAGTCTGCTTATATCTTAACACACACGTTTGTAAATGTTGTCAGCAAGTAAAATTTAATCCCAGAGCAATGAAACACCAGCTAATCTGTGTGTGGGAATAGGTGCTGCACTGCACGTTGTGCTGAATTTGCTAGGCTGCAATGTTGCTGCAAAGCGTTGTGGTGCTGTGCAGGTGCAGTAGGCTGTGTTTGAACACTAAACTGGTAGGAGACAGTAACTCAGGCCACTGCTGTCATGCAATATTTGCTTCTGGGTCGTGGTCTAGCTCAGTGTCTGCACCATACTCCTGGGAGGGGGGAGTCTGTCCAGGGGATCAGATGATTTTGCATATGAAGTGTAGACAAGGCCCAAGTTAGTTTGGAAATGAAAAGTTGCTTTTTCCCCGAATCTGGTCATTAGCCCTTTCTGAAAGCATCAGTTCTTTATAAGGAAATCTTTCAAGGCCTCTGATTATTTACTTATTTATTTTAATTTTTTTTTTTTTNGCTTTACTGTTTTGGAGCTCTGATTACTAAACTAGAACCATGAATTAAAGATTGGAAGGGTGCCTTAAACTAGGTACTTGATTCTTTTCCTGTCAATATAGCTTTGTAATTTTTTTTTGGTTTTGGTTTTGTTTAAAAATGTTGTGGATTCTGAACAGACAATTTCATTGCACTGCTAGAAGAAATGCTTTTGTGTTTCTTTTATGATGGCAACCTTTTGGTCCCCAAGTTGTGTGTGAATACAGGAAACACACTATTTTCATTTGATGGAATTCCCCAGTGGCTTGTTGGATTCTTAGTAGCTGATGGCTGGGGAAAAGATTTTGGTCATGATTGACTCCTGTTGCCTGGTTATTTGCAGCACTAGAGTATTTAGTCTTTTCATTCAGTGTCAAACATGCTGCAGGTCTGCCTGGTTTTGATATACTTCTCCATCACCCTTTATCTTTTTCCTTAATGTTTAGTCTCCAGAACCTTTGCATATTTTAGTTCTGTCCGAAAACTATTGATTTTTAAAGTAATTTTCTTATTTCCTGTTCAAGGCAGTTCTTTTTCTGTGAGGTTTTTTTTTCTTTCCCTTTTTTCTGTTTCTGTCTCTACCACTCACATGGGCAGGAGAATACTCAGGAAGGATAACAGAAAATGTAGTGTGAGCATCCATGTAGTTGTTGTTCTTGGTTCAAAACCAAAGCAATCCATAACTAAATCAAGCTCAAATGTCTCGTCATCAGATTGATGATTAATGTTTTAATTACTAAGAGGTTCCAGAAGAGGAGGGGAAAAAAGCCTACTTGAAACAATAGCTTTATCTCCTACTGCTCTATGTGTCTTCATCATATAAAGCTGTCAAATTGACTTTCCCTCTTGAAAATATCCTCATGAAATCACTTGATAACTAGTAGAGGGTTAAGCTGAAGTAGTATTTAACTACAGCTCATGATTCCTTTCATTTAGCTAGGCAGACTGTCACTAATGAGAAGTGTGATGTTTCAACTCCCCACATTTTTCACTTATTATCCAGGTCTAACTGCAGTTTTGTTGTTATCTTGCATTCAAAATAAAAGCAGGACATAAGAAAAAGTAGCTGTCATGCTGAGCCCAAACATCATCAAACAAAAGGCTTCTTCATACTTAAAGGTTTCTCTCTGATCTTCAGATCAGCCCTTAAAAAAGCATAACAACAATTAATGCCAGGGGGTTTTCTGCGTTACTTTTGATAAGGACACTAAAGCAAGAAGAGTTATGGCAGGTGGTGTTGATGTTGTTTCCTGGTTGAAAACAGTCATATTCACATGTCTTCAAAATGAGAGTAAGTGAATGAAGTAACCATGGCTTGTTAAAAAGATACTGGATATTTCTAAGACGCTTCATGATACTAAATCATAGTGGCATAGCAAGAGCATTCTCTACCTAGGAGAGGTGCTTTTTGCCTGTTGAGGAACTTTCCAAAGGATGAAGGCATCTTATTATATTCTCAGATATTATTTATAAAATATTTGGGTGCAGTATCAAGCATCAATAACCTGTTAGGAACTGGTGTTTACAGCCTGAAATTTTAACAACTGTCAGTGTATGGTATAATTTTAATTGCATGTAAAGTAACCTATATGGTTTTACACCTGAAAAGCCAAGGACTAATTATTTCCCTTTGGATATTATACCCATTTCGGTACTATAGTAGCAAGGTTTGGCTTCAGCCTCAGGAGAAAAAGGGTTTATTTATGTTTGTAGTGCCTAGTGCTTTTACTGATTGCAGTATTTGAGTGCAAGATGGAGGTTCCTGTGATTTCCACTGCAGCAGTCTGTGGCAGGACTAAGTTTGAATCCATTTCTAGGAGAAATGTCCATGGTCTATGTTATCAGCTACGCTGTGTATGCTACTGGCAGCACTAGTGAAGACTCAGCTATGCCACTGTATGTATTACCAATGTCAGACGGATCAAAATGCATTCCAGGCTGGGTTTGTGCTTTGCATTTACATAGTCCTTATGGTGAGAGCTTGGCAGTGAGCTGCACCTTCCCCTGATACACTTGAATCTCCTGGTTGACATCATTTTCTTCTTATCAATTTCTTTTCCTGATGTAGAATATCTTTAAATGAGGATACAATGCTAATGTTATACAATGGAAATAAAGTAGCAAGAAACTTGGTTGTTGCAATTCAGAGTAAAATTTGTTCTCCAAGTCTCAAGATGTATAAAATGCTAGTACATGAGGTTTTAATGAGATGCATTTTGTAAAAATGTACCTTGAAATGTGAATGCAATAGTGAAATCTTTAATGTATTGGGTTCAAAGCTGTTTAGATGTTGACAGGATCTTTAAAAAGTACACAACCTATAGCTTTACATGAAGGTTGCCTGTTCAGTATATTGCACGGGGAGTTGATTAAACCTGCTGTATCTCAGAGCTGCCATACATTTAGGATAAACATTAGAAGCCATAGACCCCTGAAAATATAAGCTAAGGCTAGACTAGACAGGAGCTGACCTATGTGAAGAAAGGACTTTCATTGTGGAACAGATGCAAAACCAGAAACTGGGAAATTCATCCTTGTGGAGGAGGATGAGGATATTTGAGTGCCATAGATGAAAGAAGGAGCAGACAGAGCCAGTGTGGCAGAGGGAGGATGGGCAGGAAATGAAAACAATATGACCCTGAAAGAAAGGTAGGAGGGAGCCCTTCAGCACAGGCTAGAGAAAAGCAACACGCTGCACTGAGCATCTGCTGTTTTCCCACTGTGTTCAGGGGAACAGGGCATAAATATTTTTGAAAATAAATAGCTTTGCATCAAAGAAATACCTGGCTCTGTCATCAACTTCTCCATGTAAAAGGGAAAAGAATATATAAGACGCTGAATGTTTGCTACTGCTCTGATCAAAACACACCATTATTTATCTCTCTTTGCTTGTACCAAGGAACATATGAGGCTGTTGGGGCTACCTGCTGAGGGCCTTGTGGAAAATTTTACAAGGTATTTAAGCTCCTGAAGATGTAGAGGCACCTACTGAAGTTTTTAAAAACACCCAGGATCCTAATGCTCTTCATAGACAATGGCAATTAGTTTCCCAGGTGTTTTAGAGACATACTATTAAAGGTGTCTTTCAGTACTGTGGAAATCTTGTGACTGGTCTCTAGTGCTGATATATATATGTGTATCTATATGTGTGTGTGTGTGTGTTCTCTATATTGCTTCCAGGTGAGAAGAGAAACAGGTGATGTATTTGTGTAAAAAACAGACAGGAGTTTAAGTGGAACCTTAACTATTGAATGGCTTTCTTAGTTTTTGCAGTTCTCAGGGGTCTTAATAGTAAAAAAAAAAAAAAATCCCATTCACTCAGCTTCAAGAGTGTTGTGATACAGGCTGCTTGGGAATGACATAATAATACACTTGTAAACAGTTTCTCAGTGTACCGCAGCCCTACCATCATTAACGCAATCAACATGGCAGAGTTCTATTTGGAACGTTCTTTAGACTTTCTTTTTCTTACTTTCCAAAATTCTGTTTTGTGCAGAGGCCTCTTTAAGTTACAAGAGTTGTGTTTGGCTTTTTTATTTTCTGTATGCGGCCACATCTTGCCTGTGAATTAGGACAACTTAGAAATGGCAGATATTTATTATTAGGATAAGTGCACTGTATTATCCCAAGTAGAATCTATGGAATGCAGTTCCTAAAATGATTTGTATGATTTACCCCAGATATCCTGTAGAAGTAAGTAATACTCAGTATTCAAGACAGGGAAGAATACTGCAGTCTGGCCATTGAATGAAGGCTCATCATCTTTTCAGGAATTCTTGAGTGTTGGCTTTTTCATGGAAAGATGTAAGTCTCATCATGCTTACTTTTAACTGGAAGAATGCAGAGTATTTAGTTTTTTCCTAAAATATTTTAATTAGGTCTGCTTTCTGCATAGCTGTGACATCTCAGTAGTTCTGAACAGAAAAAAATGCTGAAGTTATTTTCTGTGTTAATTTCGGTGGCTGCTGTTTGCCATTTTGATTATATTGCCAAATTTTGAAGGTCACCCTGTCCTTAGCAGTCCCATCAGAGCAAAGTGCTAATGCTGACTTTCTTCCCAGACAATGTAGAGCTTTAACTAGCACACGAGAGGAGTCCATCAAAACTTTATCCTCCACTGAGTATTATTGTACTTGTAAAGATAATATTAATACACATTTCTAATGCTCTATGGATCATTATCTGGCAGTGGACCAATAATTGGGTATAAAACATTAACAACTAAAAAGGAATACTGATTCCTTTGGGCTTACAAATGTTGTTCATTACAAATTGCTACCAAAACAGGCCTGAGCTGATTCATAGAGAATTAAGTAGATTTGGTTTAGTAATATTTTCAGGTTTCTGAATAAATTATGGATGCATCTTGACTGTTAGAAGGAGCCACTGACATTATGAAACAGTAATGAACGGATCTGCAAGAGAAAAACAGCCTCAGCTGATCATCCTGTTCAAAACCTATTAAGGTCTGATGAAATGAGAAGATTTTTTCCTTCCATCCTTGTATAGATGTGCAACAAGTCATAAGTTGTGGACTTTAATAATATATTTTCTTCACAAGCAATAACACAGCAATTAGGAAGTGCTCAGTGAGGTAGAAATAATGGTAACTGCTGCACAGATTAGCGTTGCTAAAGGGAGCTCAGACATACAGTAAAACAACATATTCCAGGTTCCTGTTGATGTGTAATTTCTACTTTATTTACTTATCATCTCAGTTAAAGAGGACTCCTGGCAGTAATGAGGCTACATAAATGCACATTTAATACTGTAAGATGTTACAAATGATATAAAAGATAAATCTAATGATTACCTATTATAATGACAGTGCAATCACTGGGTAAATTGTACAGGTCTGAGAAGTCTGTGACTGCCAAAAATGCCACTACGCAGTGTATTATTTCTGAGCTTTTGCTTCTCCATGACTGTTTTCTGAGAGATACATAACTCACTTGGAAGGGAGCTGCTCAACACAATGACTCACAAATCTTCATCTAGGGCAGCAGTACTTGCAAGTACTATGATAAGTATGAAGATAACAATCCTGAAAACTTGGAGAGATTTTCTTGCTGGAAATTCACAGTGTTTGTTACCACTGTGGTAAAACAGAAGATAACATGACTATTCATGCCAAAATGAATCTCTTACACTGTAACTGCCTTAAACATAAACATACAAAAATTGCCACATACTGCAAGTCCCATCAAAAGAAGGTATGTTCAACTCCATCAGTGCTAACTCAGGGAAATGGAGATTCGTATCTCTGAACCCCATCGGAGTTTTAATCTTTAAAATCTGCAAGGCCTCTGATGCCTCAGATGTGGAACACTAAAAAAAAAATTCAGAGTTTAGTCATAGATTAATCATAAAACATTGAGAATATGTTCTTACAGTAAAACATTTGTAAAATAGCAAATGTTAATTAGAATAAATTATGATTAAAAGGCACTTCAGAAGTGTCAATTCTTTTTTCTTTTTATGCAGAATGATAGTGCCTGAATCCTACCCTTTCCTCCTGTTAAGGCATTTATAAAATTATATATGTAATTTTGGATGCAAAGGCAACATAGGAAGTCTGTTACTGAGTGGTGTGGAGATATTAGAGGCATTCTGTGCTGACTAAGTTATGGTATTTGTGTAAGTGAAATACGCGAAGGAGAGCCAAAACTAAGATTTTAATAAACAAGTGACTAAAACTGTTAAATGTTCTCTGTAACAGCTGAGCACTTCATATTTAAAATCTAAGTGCTTACTAATTTAGGAAACTAAATATGAATTTACTAACTGTAACCATTTTGTGTTGTGAAATATTGGCCTTAAAGAAGGCATAGTGATTTGTGGTGGTGTTGGTGTTTTTATTTCTGTTGTTGTTATTTAGGAGAGAACAAAGAGGAAAGTAATTGGAAGATGGTAGTAAGGTGTAAACTTGAAATGAGTGTAGATTCCATGGAGTTTTTTGAGTAAACCCTTGAATTGAGTGGCAGAGAATGGATATGATGTATTCGTGCTTTCTGCTTTATGTAAGAACAGTGCAGTGGTTGAAACTGGAGCTGGAATGGAAAGGTGCCAGCAGGGTAGCAGTCTTCTACTCTGTGAGAGGATATGAATGGGAAAGATCAGACCTTTGATTTTTATGATTGGTAGTTTACACACTTGATGGGAAAGTAAGGGAATGAAAGCTACAAGGAATGATAGGAGCTAGCCTCTTGGAGCTAAAGAAGGAGATAAATGTGCTCTTTTTATTAAGGGAAAGTCTTCACGTCTCCTTATTTGTCTGACAATGAGTTCTTTTCTACTCATCCAGTTCTGGAAGGTCTAGATTGGGACTAGCTTTTTTCCTTCTCTGTGAGTACTTTTACAGTGAAGGACACAAAAATAACATCTTTTCTGGAGATGTCTTGGAAAAACTCAGAGAAATTTCTGGAAAGTGAAGGCAGCAGGGTTCACAAGAAGTGATACGATAATAAGCAATTGAGTAAAATTCCTGAATTTTATCTTAATTCAATTACTGAATTAAGAACTCAGTATATGTACTGTTAAAGGGTACAACCCAAAGTGAATGAATTGATGTTTTAGGTACTGTGTTTGCATGTTTGACTGAGGTGGCACACTCCTGCTTTCATTTACCAATCCCAGTCCTTTAAGATTTGCTTCAAACTGGTCAAAAGTCATCAAGGGAAACACAGACAGGTTATCCAGCTGTATCAGCCTGTTTACCTTGGGAGCCTCCATTTCTGTTTGCATGACACAGGCATGCAGACATTTTTTACTGAAATGCCCATTTCACAAGTTCTTTCCATGGCCCAGGATTTAATTACTACTGTAAAAAAATGCAGGAACCCCATCTTCTTTAACCAGTCATTTTGTAGTATCTTTAGTGTCTCTGTAAGATTGTATCAATGTCAAGAACAGTGAACCAATTTTTATATGACAGACAGAAACTCTTCCAGTAACTCTTGGTGATTGAAAATGTCTTAAACTAATAGGCATAGAAGACTCCCTTGTTGTTTCCCTGTAGTGACATTCAAGTGATTGCCAGTTTCTGGCTGAAGCAAAGGAGTGCTGCCCTCACTTCTACACCAAGTTCTGGCTGGTTTATGAGGTATAAACTGATCCCCCTTCATGTGTATATATCTGGTGGTGTGGAACTTCACTATCCAGAAATGTATGTTTTCAATAAGGCGTGACAACTTATCAGTATTTTAAACTATAGATTACACCAGTGTACTGTGCCTGACTCAATCTCTGTGCTAAATCATACCAGGATCTGAAATTCACTGTTCCATAAGATAGACTAGAGGAAGCCTGGGCACACAGGTATATGCATGTATATAGCAAAAAAATTATAAGTCACTTGGAGACTCTTAACAATCTCATCAAAATCGCCTGGGAATAAGTTTTTTGCCCAGTTAGAATTCCAAGGGAAATGGCAGAAACCCTGTCACTTGTGTTGTTATAAAGCCAGACCAGACAAAGCTCCTCTGCATTTTAGAGCAGGAGGCGCTCCTGCTGCAGCAGAGCAATGTTATTAATGACCATTAGGTCTTGTGCATCTATAAGATAAATTTGCTCAACACAGATATGCCTCAGTTTGTAAAATCGCTATTCACTTTCTAGAGTGTCCCTTATTATTGCAAAGCCATAAGATGCAAGAGGCAATAAATGCATTACTATAAGTAGTCCTTTCTTAAAAGTTTAGGAATTAGAAATAAGTCCCATTGTATAAATCATATGGCATAATTATTGCATTTATATGTTACATTACACTTATGTTTACATTAATTCTTAATAGGTCTTATTTTTTTCCTTCAGAAAACATAATTGGAAACTGTATTTTCCCCCTTATTCTAATTAAAATATTTTAATAAATGTTTATTTAGATACTATGTCATGGAAGGTTGCAGCCTTGGCTGCCTAATGTAATGTAAAAATCAATTAGATGCAGAAAAATATCTGAGTTTAATTTACAAAGACTAGATATCTGCCTGATCACTGCTGTGTAGCAATATCCATAACATTTTATATATTAAAATAGTAATGATTAGTATTAATCTTGGACATGCTGAAGTATTTACCTATTCATATATTCAAAGGTAATCTGTTTCCTTGACTGCAGCTTTTGAGTTACCATATTGTATAATTTCTTCACCAAAATGTCTTCTACAGTGGTTTGAAAGAATTTCTAACATGCATCATATACTTGAGGTTTATTTGTCTCATGCAGAGATCAGCATGCAAACATTGCTGCATATGTAATTCTTGGAACTAATTGCATGCATGCAAAACAATGCAAAGATTTTAACGTTGCATAGCAATTAATATCTCTGCTGGTGTAAGTTTGTTCCCTTCTCCCCATACTCTCTTCCTCCATGCCCCCCCCAACCATAAATCATTTCCAACCTGTCAGAATGGATCTGTGCTGGCAAAGAAACAAGGGTAATGTTTCAATTTTCTCCATCTGGTAAGATATTTTCCGTTAGTTTTTCTCCCTCTCTGTACTCATAGAATTTGCATGAAGAACTATGTATTGTAGACTAATAAGATTTCCTGAAATAGAGTGGAGGAAGCATGACCCGTCTCCCACTAAATCCGAGGTTGTGTGAGATAGAGTAAATTCTGTCATGTTTATGTTATTGAGGAGCTGAGGACCAGACTGGCTTCCTGCACCTGTGGTGCAAAGGAAGGGATGCCAGCATAATGGGAGAGGGACTGGGATTGTTACTGCAGGCCCATGAGTCACTGTATTCTAAGCACATCACTCCATTTTTCTCAGTTTACAAAATCAATTAAAAATTCCTTCTAAGAAAATCCTTCTTTGTTTTCCTAAATATCAGTCATTCCGGTCTTTAGCATCTATACCCTTTTTGAGGCTTAAACTGCAAGCTTGGTGGGTTACATAAACTTAATTTATTTTAGGTATATTATTAATTACTTCAAAAAAATTTCATATGGAAAAATCAATATCCTCTCAGAGCAGCAGATCCTGTGTTGATGATACACTTTGTGAACTGTTCTCTATATTGCTGGGGGATTCTCCATTACATACTGGCTCACAGGTCAGGTACAGTTTTGTCACAGCCGTTAAAAATGAAATTTTACTGGTACAGAGAGAAAATTCTTGGTCCTTATGAAGGGCCACATCCTGTACTTATAGGATCCATAGACAAAAATAAATATATGAAGGGACAAAATTGTAAATGCTTTTTGAATAGCTCAAGGTCCAGACGTTGAATCATAGCAATCCTTGGGAGAGTGGTACAGCGAGGCATGAGTAGTGAAGGTGGACTTGGCAATGAAGCTCTGATTGGTGCTACTACACCATCTCCAGGCCAAAAACACTTTCCTGGGAATCTGGTTCATGTCCAAAATGGAAGAATTCCTCCCACGTTTTGCCCTTGTTCTGTATTGTGTAGTACCCAGAATTTAGCTGAGGAATTTGGCCAATTTGCTTCACTTGTCAATCCAATTATTCAATATTGAGTGGAAATTAAGAAATTATATTAAACTTACAATGTAATTAAACACCCCACTTATTTTTCAGTTTACCTTTGGTTGTTTTATCTGTCTTGGGTACATTCAGTTGATATTTTCAGGTTTTACTTCATGTTTGAGAAATGTAGACACTTGTTTTAATGGAAGCTCAGATTCACATTTATTCATATGATTTCAACAGGACATTAAGAAAAATAGCAAATATCACAAGATTCATAGGAAAATAATGAGAGTTGGCAACACTATCAATTTCCTCTGAGCTTACTTCCGTTATGGTTAGGTTATTGGACGTACTTATTTGTTATTGCAAGGCTTCCTCTATGTGGAAAGAGCAGAGAGCCTTGATCTGAAAGAGAATAAAACCCAAGAAGAAGCAGACGTAAATTCTCTGTGAAAGAGCAGAGAGACAATCTGCATGTGCATGCATGCCTCTGTCTCCATGAATACTCAGCACCGAGCACTGAAAACAAAATGCTCTTTGACTTAACAAGTAGGGAGAGTTCTCAAATGTAGAGGCACAAAAACGTCCATGCAATTTCACAGCTAAATACACTACAATTATAATCTAATGCAATAACAATTTTAAGGGTCATTTAATAGTAAGAGATATACCACGTCTTTTGAGTGGTAGAAAGCTCCCACCCAGCCATCACCTAAACAATAGTTATGGTTCCCTGGGAGGGGAAACATTTGGACCAAATTGCTGATGCAGATACAAAATACCTTTTCAAGTGTTATTTTGATGTACCTGAAGTTCTCGGAAGATGGGACAGACTTTAAAATCACACATCCCCATATATACCTGGGGACTCAAATTCAACATCCCTATCAAAAGAAAGTTAACCCTTCTTTATCTGTGGGTTTGATGTCTAAATCTTTTTCTTTTTAGAGGTTAGTTATTGCTGTTGGGTTTTGTTTAGTCTTTAGCAGCTCCACATGTCTGGAAGAAAACTATGTGTCCCGAAACTTAGAGCTGTAGAACTGTTGATAAATAAAGGGTAAATTTACTTTTTAATTAAGTCTAGGAACATGGCAAATAGCGTGCTATGCTTGAAACATAACGACTTTGGGTGAGATCCTAACTAAAGACAAAAGTAACAGGAACTTTCCTTTTATTCTGTAACTTCAGTCTCAGCTTTTTCCTTTTTATGTGTTTGCAAAGTCTATCTAAGTATTATTTGTGATGATGTTCATTTCAGCCCCTTGTTTTTCTCTGTGGTCCAGCAGTGACTGGGAGCACTTCAGAGACAGCACACTTTTGGGTGTCACATTACAGCATCTCCTCTGGCTGATAAAAGAGAAGCATTAATAAGCTCTGAAAAAGCCTCATATCCAGTACTTTCACCACTGCAATGCTATTCATTAACATGTTAGTAAGCATCAATAGATGCCTCCAAAAGAGACCAAAAGCAGCCAAAATAGAGCTGCTTCTTCCAAGCACAAGCAGTGGTATAGAAATCCTAGATTTGAAAGGAGAGCTCCATTCTGTTTCATGGGTCTTTCAAAACAACGATATAAGTCATCGTTATTAAATCAAAAAGACACTCTCTGTGCCTGCCAGCCTTTATGTCTGCCAATCAGATTTCTGGAATGCTGTGTTTTCTCTTATAAAGCTAAAATGTGTTACGATGGGTTGAGGGAGGCAGAAAAAAGAAGAAAAAATTATTGAACCGATCAAAATATAAACCAGAAATTTTTAAAAATTGTTTGTGAAGCATTTAACCAAATTTTCAAAATTACACGTTCCAAGTCCTGCTGGGCTGTAGTTCTCATTTTCTGTTCATCCAAAGTATATATGTATTTTTTTATTCAATATTTTACCTTCCATGGAGAATTTTCACTGGCTTCTCAAAAGGAAAAATAAAATAGAAAGAAACTGGTTGTAAGAAATGTTATGTAAAACAATGTGTGTGCATGTAAAAGGGGAAAATGCGATGAGTTGCTCGTTCATCTGTGGTGCTTGAAATGTAGGTAGGTCCTAACACTGTTCATTTCAAATGGGGTTTTGTTAGATGTTTCACACCATAGAAGCCCATAAGACTGAAACATGTTATCTTGATCATATCACAGATTCACAGAATATTCTGAGCTGGCAGAGACCCAGAAGGGTCATTGAGTCTAACTCTGTGTGAATGGCCCATACAGGGATCAAACCTTGGCATTATTAGCACCATGCTCTAACCAACTGAGCTAATCTCAGTTGTATACTGGGTTTGGACTTAGTGTTTGACTGAAGCATTTATGAAGGCAAGATCCCAAATTCTTGCTTTTTTTAGAAAGTGATTTAGAGTTCGAGATTGCAATTGAGGTAAATACTAAATGTTATCACTCCTAGCCAGTTTTGTTCTTTGTCTACTGTGCAATGAGATTAAATTCCCAGGCAGATGTACAAACCCAAACCACTGGCATGCTTGGGAGGGCGCAATGACTGAATGTTACAGTCAGGACTATTCAAAGTATATTGGTTTCTGATGCTGCACAAATGCAGAAGCACAGCTGATAACTTCAGGGTCAAATTACGGTGCCAGCTGTGCTAAAGAGGAAATTGCTTTTACCTTCCCAGGCTTCCTCCAAATTATGAAGTCCTGCCCCCTCTTGCCATGGATGAAACTCCTTGCTCAGTGTGATTCTATGGGTGGATCCTTTCCCCTCCACGTTGTTTGCTGGATCAGTTTTCCCCCTCTTGCCTAGCTGAAAGAGCCCAGGTCTAGTAGGAGCCAGGGACAGGAGTGTGTGGTGAGGAGCACACAGTTGTGAGCAGATGGCAGAGTTCAGCTTTTCCTTTTCCAACAGCAGTAACCAGTGGGATCAGCTCATTGTCTTGCATGTAGCTTCACCCAAAGCAGCAGATTCACCTTTGACAATGTTCAGTTGTGGTGGCTTTGTTTTAACATGCTCATAACTGATGCAGATATAATTACTTTTCCCAACAGAGATTATCACATTGGAGATTGATGTATGATCTAATGAAGGGGGATAGTAAAGTAACTTTGTGTTATCTGTGATCAAGAATGAGAATGCTCTTTTTTTTTCACTGGCACTTTTTTGCACAAGCTGATTTGTGAAAGCTTTTAATTGTTTTTCACTTTTATGAGTGATAACGATCAACCAAATAACAACCTGCTCAAAAAGGGATGCTTTATTAAAAAACACCTGAAAGCTAGTGCCTAATGTAAATGTAAATTTAATTCTGAGAAAGTGCCATATCTGGTGAACTAGAGCCTGATCTCATGCACTGTTATCTAGATAATTCACTGGACAAATTCCTTGTTTAACATATTTCGGCTTGAAGTACAGTTCAGTAGTCAGACTGTGGGCATCTCTAAATTGGTTTACGATACAAAAGCCAATGGAAGGAACTCTAGTAAAGAAACAGTTGTAAGAAAATACCAGAAAACCACACTAAATCTAATTATATTCTGAAAAAGAAGTTATATTTATAGTTTTGTTTTGTTCCTTAAACCTTGTTATCACATCTTGGAATTATATTCAGAATACTTTAAATTTAATTTATTTAATTTAATTTCTTCAGTCAAAAACCAAGATAGTGTTGTTTACTGTGTGGATTATATTCATATTTTCTGAAGAATTCACTCGCACTGAGGTCTAATTATTGGTTTTTATCTGTGCTGTGAGATGTTTCATACATTGCTTTCTGACCACTGCCCAGCTGGAAATCATTTCCACTTTCATAGGATTTTGGTAGCAAAACCAGAATTCTGTAAGGTGCATGCAAGTCTAGTACATTTTCTTAGCTTTAATCATTATGTTATAATATTTGCTGGGAATATATGGTATGTTTCTTACTTTCTGAGAAAGGCAGCGGTTTGTGGGATTTTGTCCTGTAGCGGTTGCACTCTGGCACAATGATGATCTTCAACATCATACATGCAAACAAGGTCTATGGCACAGAAACTCAGTTAGGAGGGATAAAGCAGATTTCAGAATTCTCCCCAGTGGAGTTACAGTTCTGGGGTGTAGGACATCTCATATAATTAAACACCCAACTTGCATTGGCGGCACTTCTGGCTAGTCCTGGAGAGAAGAGCAGGTTTCTCTAGTGCTTGCTCCAGCGTTAATCAGAGGTTCATTGACTGTGCTGCTGGGCTTGGGGAGAGAGGTCAGGCACGTGCTTCATCCTGCTACACCAGCATAGGTATTTTCTATGTTGTAGTCATATAAACAAAGATGTTTTAGTACTTCCAAAATTATGGACTTTTTTATTGCAAAATATAGTCATATGAGATTATAAATTCAGCTGCTGGCTCGTAGTTGATATAATGTTTGAAATAGTCTTGTCCATAGTAAGGACATTTGTTTTGTCTTCATTAAACTGACAGCCATTTTTTCATTCCAGCATAAAGTAAAGTCTGCTATGTATGGGATTTCTGTAAACAAAACAGTGCTTACTTTTAAGAACTCTCAATAAACAACTATCAGACTCTCTAACAAGATGTTTTAAACTTCAGAAAAGTTTGACTTTTACATTTCCCAGATGCTTCCTTTCATTGTTGCTGTTAAGAGTTCAGCTTTAATATCTCTGTTGTGGTTTTGACCATTTTGATAATTCATGTTTTTAGCATTGAAGGTGACATTTGGATAGTAGTAGTTTATTATTTTCTATAAATGTTTATTGCATGCATGTAGAGATAATTTTGTTATGTTATATATAGGGCTCGCTGTATTCCCTTGGTTTTTTGCTGTGCAGATTCAGGTTCCTGCCTGAATTTCCTTCCTAGTGTTCCATTTCTTTTTCACAGTCAAAGCTCTCATAATCGGTGAAAAAAGATTGACCCAAGGGCCTAAAACCTCTTTTTTTTTTCTATAAAAAGGTACCAGAAGAATGCAGTAAATGTGGTGATTTGTCTTTGCAATTCATTTCAGTACCTTATCTGCGGGAGAACTGTAGTGCGTGTGTTAATGTAGTACGTTTAAACATCAGCAGATGGGGCCCTTGTTTCCTTTGAAGAATGGTTTGTCTTTGAATTTTATTTTTTAATGTCTGTGGCAAGAATGAATTTTTCTTGTTACAAAACATTACATTAATGTAGTCTTTGTAGCAGATAGGGATCTAAATGCAGATCAGAATGCCTTAACTTTAGTAGGAAGCGAGTGTTTCCAAATCTAACTGGAGATCTAATTTTCATGGTTGGCCCTTATTTCTGTAGCTGACTGAACAAAAACCTCTGCTTTGAATACCTCAGAAATTTGCTAGGGTTTGGAAACCAGCTGTTTTTCCTTGTGGTTGAATCTGTCTTTTAACTGTATTTCATTACTCTTTCTAAAGGTAAAAGAATAAAGGAAATTCTGTGTCTTCTTCAGATCAGGCAGCACTTTTCAAAGTTATTTACAAAATATGTTTTCCCTTCTCCAAAGGTGAAATAACATAAAGGTTGTATAAAAGTGAAGAAAAAGGCATTGTAGAAGCAAAGCAGAAATCACTGTAGAGAGTAATGCTTTCTTTTAACTAAGGGAAAAGCATAGGCACATGCAGCTAAGGGGAGCATATGTCTTAACTCAATTTCCTTGCTTTTGAAAGACTAGAGTTATAAGTGGAATGGGTTCAATATTTGAATATGGTCATTTTGTTTCTAAGCTTGGTTATCCCCTTAATGATTCTGTTAGACTTAAAATATATGCATTTTATTTATAAGTAAAAAAATGGTATGGAAGGCAAAGCAATATACTCTGATGCCTTAACCAAGCTTATGAACGTGTTACAAATTTATACTTGCATTTTGCAAATGGGCCTCTCATAGTTTGGAATGACTTTTTCAGAGTTGTTAATCTTTCCGATCTAAATAAGAATCTTATTTCAATATGGCTACATACTGGGTTTTTAGCATAAAAAATCATAGAGGGCAAATCTTTCATATTATTAACTTGAAACACCAAAATTGCTCCTTGTGTGTCATTGTAATCTGTCATTTAAAGTGACTGCTACTTGCTTATGCCAACTTCTTCATGTGGTTCACGTGTGGGCTAGTTACAGACTCCAGATTTGAGGTTTTTTGTGGGGAAAAAAGCAGAATAACTAATACATTTTAAAAAATCCTTAAGTCAAGAAAAGAAGCAATGTCTGAAAGAAGAGCACACAGTTTGCGTTTATTGGATATTGTACCACTACCCAGGGATTGATACTAAGGGTTAAAGTACTGTGATTTTAAAATTGAAAATTGCATAACATGCAAGCAGTTATTAGCTTAAAAACATCAATTTGGTATATAATTTATTGTTCCTTATACATAAAAGATTACATTTGTGCAGCCATGATTTACACTTTTTCTTTACTTTTACATATGAGCCCTGTTATTAACATTAATCACATTTTTCATGTCTAATGGTGCAGACCATGCAAGACCTGTCAAAAATTATTAATATTTTGAGTCTATTTTTTGACTCAGTTTTTGATGGAAGTATGATTTGTTTTCCAGAATTTAATAGGGAAAACTTTAGAAACATTTTGCTGATTGCTCATTTAGCTGATGAACAGTATGTCCCGTTTAAAGATCACCTAAGCACACCATTCTGCTTCAATTAAAATTATTTTATCTGCATGATATGGTAAAATCTGAGCATCTCAATGCTTCCCTGTATTTTGTTACTGATTTACTCTTATATTCTCCTATATATTTGTCTGGTCTGGACCAAATTCTTTATACAGATTAAATATAGGGAGGAATAGTCTGATCAAATCATTGGAGTTGTACTGGATTTTTACTGGTGAAATTCCCATATTTTTTTCCCCCTGGAGATACTGTGTATGGCAGTGCTTTGATTCGAGGGAAAAATTGATTTGCACCCGACATTGATGCTATTGGCATTTTTTTTCCAAAATGGCAGTGCATTATTTTCCAGGGAAGTAAGAAATGACAATTTTATTTTGGCCACAAAACTCTCAGGAAAATAATTTTCTATACAGTACATTTTTCTCTCTGTACACATGAAAATGTATGATTTTAAAGTGTGCATATAGTATATAAGGACAGACAAAATATTCAGGTTAACTATGAACTATTTCTTATATAGTGGATTGGATAAATAGGGACTTAGATCCAAGGATACAGTACAGTTTTCTAATTTAAATTATTACTATAGTGGCTTATTGATCATTTTACTTAACACACACTAATTTTTGCATCTTTTTACCCATATATTCATCATGCAGATGATCAAATGGAATTTCACTTCCTCTTGCTTAAGGGGGAAAGTGAAGTGGTTTAAACCTTTGAGCTGGAGGGAGGGCGGGGAAGAAAGTTAACTGAAAGGGAGATTACTTTCTTCAGAAGTAGGGAGCTCTGCCGTAATTGGGAACTGACATAGTACAGCTGTTCAAAGCAACTCACATCTTTGGTCATGACTTGAGTGTCATTTGAAACTGTTCTGAACATTGTTAAATATAAAAAAGTAAGGAAGGGGCTTTGAAGAACCAGCTCTTTCTGGAAACAAATGTATTTATGGTAGCTTTATCTAGGAGTTTCTACACATTTAAGTAATAATCATTACTAAGCATCTGTGAGGCTATTTAGCTAATCGTACCTAGTGGATTTTCCAAATCGTGCACCTGGTTGGTCTCTTTTTTTTCTGTTAGAATTGTATTAAAAATGTGAATTAAAACATGAATTGTAGAGATTAAGCCTAAGGCTTTCTCTGTAACTCTTTTCAGGAAAACTTCTTGGATGAATTTTTCTAATGGATGGTGATGTTGGATGTTGGGTTCTGTCTTCTTGTAAGGACTGCACAGAATACCCTGTATAGAACCAAGACATAAAGGGTTTTTGTTTTTTTAGTGGGTTTTTTTTTGGTGTTTTTTTTTTGGGCAGGGGCAATGTTTTGGTTTGGTTTGGGTTTTTTGGTCTTTCTTTTGATGAGCAAGTCTGGGTGTGGTGGAGGTGTTCCCATGTGCTGCTTCTCTTGCTGAGGCATTGTAAAAACCCTTCCCACAAAACGTAACAGATAATGGCTGTTTGACAGTGAGGAAAATTTTGGAGCAAATGGGGATGTTCCATTCATGGCATTTCTGAGGCTGGAGCTCTGTGAGCAGAGTGGAAGCTTTGGGTGAGACAGGCGTTTGTGGGATTTCCTAAAGGAGAGCACTGTACCCTGCTGGTGTCACAAACCCTCAGACTCTGTGAGTCAAGAAGGGAGCCTCCTCTGGATAAGAGTTCACATCTCTCTCCATTTCTGCACCATTCATGGGGGATTGTCAGGCATATTCAGTGTGTTATTTTAAATGCCTGCAAAACGGCTTTATCTTAAAGTTGTATAAAAGGAATGAATATAAGAAAATACATGGTTTTCTGTACCTTTCTGAGTATATCAGCGGGGCTGGTTTTGCTTAGTGCTCTGTCTTACTGAGTTTGGAATCTTTCTCAGATCAGGAGTTCTAGCAAAACTGGTGCCAGGTATGACATTTTTGTTGCATGTCAGTGGATCTACAAAATGTGGTGGTCTTGATTTCCAGCAGCTCCACACCCTGCTCTTACAGCTGGAGTTTAGGGAGTACTTAGCAGTGTTCCTGAGGAGCTTGTCTGATTCCCAGGACAGGCTGTTGAAGACTGCAGAAGCTTTGACATTAATTCTAACTTTGGATTGTCTGACTTGAAATTTCATGTTTTAAAACCTTATTTGCAGCAGAGTTTCTAGCTTGGTTTTCAACACAGTGTTCTAAATGAGTAATGTTTGATATTTTGCAATACTTTAAATTAATAGATAACCATTTACAACATTAACACTATCTTAATGAAGATTTTTGCTTGGGATTACAAACAGCTGCTGGAAGAACACTTCATCTATAATTTATAATCTCTTATTAAATTTGCACCTGGCGATGCAGCTATAGTTGAAAGTCTGTTAATTATGAGACCTGCATTTGGGGGGCCTATAGGCCTTTCATTTCCAATCTCATCAGGCTGGAACTTTGTATATAATCTTTTCACTAGGATGATGTTTTTCTTCATGGGTAGGTCAACGTTTAACTTCTTCCCTTCTCAATAAATAGGTAAATACTCAAGAATTACTAGGACATGCCAAGTAAGAAAAGCATGGGTGTTTGTTATTTTTTTTCTTTGCCTTTTTATGCCCGTTTCTGAAGCTGTCCTTGCCTTGAGTGGAAAAACAAATAACAGAACAGAGATGAAAAAATACTTCATAATAAATGATTTAACATGTATAACTTTTTTTCATTGGTGAATTGTCTATGAGCTGCTTTGATTTTCTCAAATGAATTTGCTATTCAAAATTATTCACCAAATACTTTATCTGAATAATTTTTGGTCTGGAGATGTTGGCAAGCAGATTGTTGCATTTATTTGAATTTCTAATTTCAGATATCACACTGTATATGTTGATTAGATACAGTAACATTTATGTTCTCTATTTGAAAGAGAAGGTACTAGAACTCTTAAAATGAGATTTCCAACTGGTGTTTGCAAGTTCAGAATTATTAGTGAGTACATAGTTACTGAATGGGCTGTTGATTGCTCCTTTTTAGTGTAAACTTGCTTGAAAAAGTCTGTCTGATGCTTCTCTCAGAAATATTTCTCACAGAAAACTACAACAAATTCACAAAAATATATTTGAGAAAACTGGCATATTTAAAAAAAGGCATTAACTTGACCTTTGTTAATTAATGTTTTTTGTTTTCAAGATGTGATAGTTGATATAGGTTGTCTTTCTGAGGGAGCTGCCATAGTCAGGGAAGATCAGGCTGGAGGCTGGTAAGGGGATTGAAAGAGTGTACAGGAGCTGGGTGAATAGAACTTGAAAGGAAAATCAAAGTATTTCATAGTAACAGAATAAATAAACAAACTGGTCAATTTAGGGGCCACATTAAGCTGTCCAGTATTGCATTATTTTAGACTGACAAATCTGATAAAAAGTATAGGAAGGATAGATGGGCAGAGAGAAAGGATTCAATGTATTGCTTTTATGTAGCAGTATCATACAAACTCTCTCTTACTAGCTTACCAATAATGAGATATTGCTATATGGAACTCAATACAGTAGCTTTTATGTTTGTTACACTGGAGGACAAGACAATATATGAAGAAAGAGATGGGCAAAATGATGAGGAGTATTAGAAGTATGACTAGTATGCCTGGTATGACTTCTTTTGTAGAGAGAAAACCAGAAAAGCATAGGAGAATGTCTGAGGGTAAGTGGGATAATGTGGACAGTGGAGCAAGAGCTGGTCTGCTGAATCTTCCAGTGTGACATCTGAAATACATCACAGCAGGGCTTACTATATTAAAGATGTTAGCTGGCTTGCAACAGGAATTAGTCACACAGCTTTTGCCTAATTTTGTGACTTTGAAAGTTGTTCTATTGTTTTGGGATAACATTTCATTGGGTTTTTTTGCTACCACAAATGCTTTATCTGTCTTTGTTGACAATGACTTTATTCAAAGAATGAATTAAATACAGGCAAATTCTAAAGAGGAAGTTCAGGCATGGTTTAAAAGGGAATAGTGATTTTTTAAGGAGGACCCTTGTTTTTAACTAAGTGGGTTAATATATTCCTGTGAAAGAAGAACCTCTGTTACATGTCATACGGATGTAGTAGAAAACAGGTGTTTGGGCCTTTAAGTGTAGTGGCCAAATGAATTCCCAAAGTAAGTCCAGATGAAAAATTATCACTGAATGCATGTTTTGTTCTGCTTTAATATGTAAATTGACAGTGATTGTGTGTGTTGTTACACTTCTGGATTGGAAAAAGCTCTCCTTTAAAGGGAATTTTGCATAGGGATGGAATGTTTAAGGCTCAGGGCTGATTTAAAGAGTTTTAGTCTTTTCAGTAGGGGAAAGATTAATTGTGGCCTGGGTTTGCATGCCCATACAATTCCACAGAAGACAAAAGGATTTGTGCTTGACACAAATCAGCAGAATTTAGCTCCTTCTTACGGTAACAGGTGGCCAGCATAGCAGAGGGTCCTACCAAAATCCAGTGCAATATTGAGGCTTGCACTTTTTCAGTCTTTTCTGAGCTGGACCCTGTTCCACTGAAGATTTGGTTCCTCAATTTTTATGCATTTTTTTTAAAGTGCACTTTCCTTATAATCCTTTTTAAGTTCCATGTGTTCTTGAAGATTTTGAGATGTTCCTAAGCAGTTTTGTGAATCTTTTTATGGACCTGTAGTTACAGTCTGATTGCTGAATGTCTTGGGTGAATATTTGCAGTTTGGATGAATAGCTGAAGGTGCACCAAATGGCAGCATTCAGAGGTATTTGACCAAGAATGATTGACAGTGTCTGTAACTACTTATTATGTCAAAGCTTCAGCACACTGATTGATGGGAAATGATGTATAATAAATTAGAATGATCACACATCATTTCCCATCGATTGAAATGCCAAATCCTTTGATGGAGTAATGAGTTATGGCCAATACTACTCACTGTCTTAGTAGGAGATTGATTGCATATCCCTTCATCAATGTGATCAAACAACTAAGGAATCCAAAGTACACATGTAGCAAACAAGTTCTACTGCAGTTTCAGTGTAATGTGAGAGCAATAAAGTCAGTGTTGCTTCTGTGGCATTATCAATGTAACCTGGGCTGTAAGTGAGACATGAGCAAACGTGTGTGTAAATGTGGCCAAATTTATTCAATACAGAAACTTTAAAGAAACGTAAGTTGACTCCCTCTCAGTTTTTCATACCAACACAAGACTAGGGATGAGGTTAAATTTAGTAAAATCAGTTATGCAATAAATTCAAATTAAAAAGAAAATCCTTACTAATGAAAATTCAGTTCTTACTTTAATTTTTTCCTCAACTGAATGTCCTTGCAGAAATCAAACTTCATTTTCTCTGATCCAGGAAAGACTAGGTAGAGGTGTATCTCCAGAAAAGTACATGGCCCCCAAAGTAGTAAAAAGGAAAGGAAAGCATTCTACTAAGAAATGCTTTAGGATTTTGTATTTTTCTTCCCTTCAGTAATGTTCTTCATTTCCACCTGTATATTATAAAATTAGTGATTTGTACTGGCTAATCCTTTCTCGGAATAGGTACTTCAAAGCAAATGCATGTATACACACACATATTGAACTGTATTTAAAAGGCTGCACTGTAATATCTTGTGTCTATTCCAGTGTCTTATGGCTTATATAGTCAGTGTTTCAGACATCCAGTTGTATTTCAGGTATAGCTGTACTCTTTACTAGCCAAAAAACACACCATACATTGACTAGCACAATGGCAAAGATGATGCAGCTGAAGCGATTATGGCCCAGAACAAGAGAAGACAACAGCTGTTTCTGGACCTCATACATTGAACACAGAAGCCATTTGTTTATTATTCATTGGTGAGAGAATTTTATGATGAGGAAATGAGGCTTTGTTGTGTACTTTAATGAGTTTAAAATTTTTTGTAAATTAATTTTCATTTGAAAGAATAATATTAAAATGAATATTCCTAGGTTACATTTGTGTAATGAAGACTGGTCAACAGAGCAATGACAGCATTACGAGATCAATGCATGGAAGCCAACTTTGAAATAGGTACTATTGCTGTCTTTTCCCAGCAGCAAGAGTCTTAATGTGTACTAGTTAACCCTACCTGCCATGGAGACTTTGCAGCTAGCAGTCACTTTCAAAGTGCTACAGCAAGATAGCATCAAGATTGGAGTTAGTAAATTTAAGCTCTTCTGAGCATCTCCACTGCGCTGCATTCACTACTCTTACAGACTGTGTAACCTTTGCACTGTGAAAGCAGTATGGTCATGCTGCAGTGCTGAGTCTGCAGGCAAGCATTTGTAAGTTAGGAAATGTTGTACTGTAGGTTGTTTGTGATAGTTATGCTTGTCTCTGTTGGCATATTCACTATGGCAGAGCCTTTGATAACATGATCACCTGCTAATTTCTTCACCTGGTTTCTGTCTCATTCAATGCATTCCATGGGTAGCAATCATAGACAGCGGCTTTTTAATATCTTTGTAGTGGAAAAAGAGAAGCACATTTCTATGGTTATGTGGATCTCCAACAATTACCCTGGGCCCCGACAAGAATTTGAAACCTGAACTTTTGTTCTTGAAATGTGATGAATGTTAAGTCTAAATGACTACACAGTAGGAAAAGCCTGCTTTCCTGGCACAATTTACTTGAACTGTGAGCCAGGTCAGATGGGTGACACAAAGTGATCCAAGGCATCTTTTTCTCTTCTCCATCCAGGCTGCCTGGCACTGGGGCTCCAGTACATTAAGGACAGTTTTTGAGTTTCTTCGACTGGGCACAGACTCAGCTATAGATTACAAACAGTGTTGGTCTGCACATCATGTTTCAACATTCTGTAATTGGTGACTGCCCAGCAGAGACATGACACTTTCTTCTTCCAGAAATTTATAATTATGCAAAACCTTGGCAAAATATGCAGTGAAATGGAAAAGAAAGTTCTTGGATTAAGAACTTCCTCTTTCTTGCAGTTCTAAATTTGCTATAGCCGTGACATTGTTGAAGTTTCTTATGGACACCTCCAAAAAACCTTAATGAAAATAATTCCAGTAGATATTACTGGTGGCAGCAGGATGAACTAAAAATGTATCAGGTTGATAAAAATTAAAGAATTAACATTGAGAACTGATTTTTTAATCACATAATATATGTTCAGACACATGAATCACAACTTTTAAAATTCAGCTCTGTAAGGTGAAAACCCAGTGTTTCCCTTTTTGCCACTTGGCTTTCATCCATTTGCTTTGTTAGAAGCCATTCTCCTGCATTGCTCGTCAGCACAACAGCAGCGTGATGTACACAGAACCTGTACTTGAAAAATAGGTGCCAACTTCCGAATTATTTTTTATATTTTTGTCTGTGAGGAAAGACCAAAGTGTATGGAAATTGGTAGAATGACTATGCTTTGGGTTTTTTATACCAATGTAAGTCACAGCAAAATTTGACCTCAGATGTTTAACTTGCCTCCCATGAAAATCAATGTGTTTGGTGCATCCAAGTTCTCATTTAGATGTACATTGAAACACTGAAGTACTTTTTATAAAGTGAAATTTTGACCAAGCACAGTAAATTGTAACAGCTTCTGACCCTGTTACAATAAATACATAATTTATCACAAGTACTCTACTAAACACAATTTTTCTGAAGTATCTTGGAGAGGTAGTTACTTGCTATGCATATGCAGTTGCCACTTTTTAATATTTAAATATCCTAAAGTTTTACTTTTTTTGTTCAAAATGGGAAAGGCACATCAGCTTTCATAGCTGAATCAAAATCAATGTTAAATAATTAGAAATGAAAAAAAACCATCTGAAACAATCCAACATGTATTTTTATACATTATCTCAGAAGGTCAAAAGTAAGATTGAGAAAACATGCATGAATACAAATTGCTTTGCCATATTCAGGTTCCTATGAGGTTTCTTTAGTTTTTATGGATGATTAAAAAACTCTTCAAATGATAGGGCTGCAGGAGGAGAGCAAATTCCATAGCATCACACAGCAATGTGCAGTTCTAGAGAGCTACCCTGTTACCAGGCTCCCCTTTGTACAAATGCCATGAAATTCCTGCCAGCTCACAGTATTATTGGGATTTAATTATCACTGAGGGATACATTACAGGGCTTTGAACTTGGGATAAAGAAAAATTATAAAAATCTCATAAGCAGCTGAACTTAAGGAAAAAGTTGGGATAAATTCAATTGCCATGCTATTATTTAGGTTGTCAGAGAAGCCAGAGGCCTGATGAGGAAAACACATTGTGATAGTTTTATCTGGATAGAGCACTGTGTTAGTGAGGCCACACTTTGTCCACGTACACTAACAGCACCTTTGCCATTGCCCACTGGTGTTCCCCACATAAGCATTAGGAAAACTTTTAGGCAGGAGATATTTTATTTTTGTGAGCATTTAAGGTAGGACCAGCTCAGAGAAAGAAAATGCTGACGTGGTGTTTTAAAATTCATAAACCCATGATGAAACTGGTTTCCTCTTTCATCTGATTCTTTGATTTTTTTCCTGAGAATAAGTCTTGTGTCCTGCCAGCTCTCTACATTGTACTGTGGAATATGTAGTGTTTTCTAGGCAGTTGCTTGGGAAAGTGTAGATCATTTACAGATGAAACCTCTCAGTTTTCAGTATGCAATAAAGTGCACACAGACCAGTTACGCAAGTAATAGTACCTTTAAAAGCATTTTTTTCTTCAGTGCTGTAATGATGCTCAAATTAATTCCAGTGATTTTATTAGAGATAAAAATTATTGGAAAATCTGATTTCTTCTATGATGCCTTTAAGACTATACCTAAGTGAAACATTTTTACTTTAGATCCAGAAATAAAAACTTCTGGCATTGCTCATCATTAGAATTTTTCCCCTCAGGCTTTGTCTTTATTAGCAGCTTAAGAGTATATTTAGCACTGTCATATGTGAAATCTCTTCTGTTTGCTAAACTAATGTGGGAAAAAATGTCTTTTTTTACAGTTTTACTCATTCATTATATAAAAATGCAAGAAACTACATTAGTGTGTCTATAGAACTACTCTCTGTTTTTATGACAAAAGGGAGGTGACAATACACATCCCTTAGGCACCCAGGGGTATTATGTAAGAATCATTAGTGTAATTGATATCCATATAAAGAGTGTGGTATCAAACATGATTAAAATGTGCAATATATCACAGAGGTTCCAGTGTTCCAGCTGGTTTGTTATAATCCTTCTTCTGATAGATATGTTTCTGCTTTCTTGTGAAAAATAAAATTATTTCAGAAGAAATGATCTTTTCCTTCTTTACTAATTTTAGACATGATTTCTAAAAGGCATATCTTGGTCCATATATATGATGTTCTCAACTACAATGAACTGAACATTTACTGTGTATCTACTCATGCAATAACAATTTAATCAAGAGAATTTCTTGTTTTATGAAGATTTTTTTATTAGGGATCATTTCTACAGAGTTCTAATTGGCCTTACCAGTTCTCATAATAGAATAAGATAGTCTCATGATGACATGCTACACTTTGTCAAGAAAACTAAACTCACAAGGATAGATTTTATGTCTGCTTACACTCCTTTTACACTGGTAGTGCTACATGTATTCTCCTGATGAGGAGGTGTGCATTTCAGGGCAGAGATTTTAACTTTCAATTCTTATATTTTTGTTTGTTTGGGTTTTTTTAAAGGAAATTTTACAGTATTTTTAATATCTAATTTTAATTATGTTACCCTTCACTCTGAGTATTAAAGGAACATCTTCCTTCAATTCTCTTCTATAAAGGCATTCTTTCAATGCAAATTTTCAGCGAATATCTGATATTAGAAAGCAATTCCTAAAGCAAAAATCCTTCCATTTTCAAATGTTAGCCAGGCAGAAGCTGGTTGTCAGGTAAGAGTCAGCCTGCCTAGAGCTCAAACTGCAGGGGACCATAGTCAGAGGACAAGGTTTCCCTTGGTAATATCCATTTCTAATGGATGACCAAGCATGAGTTTTCCACATTCATGTCTGCCCAAAACTTGCACACTCTGTAGTGCCAACCCTGCACGGTTCTGTAGCTCACCCTGTCTCAGTGTGAGCCTTTTGAGATTCAGGGCTGCCCATCCAGTGCCACACAAAACATATTCTTCATTCTCTGTCCTCTTTAGATTGCGAGGTCTTTATTGCTTTCTAGTTACAAGCACTGAGTCCCTGCCGCCAGTTGAAAGCACCAATTGAAATTCACACACTTATGTGTGACTTTCATCCTGTGTCTTGTCACAACCAGGAGAGTTTAGAAATAAGCCACTGTTAATGGTCACTTCTTGCTATTGCTGAATTAATAGTTTCTAACTCTACCAAACTTCCCTATCTTAGCTGGTGTTTTCCATGTCAGGCATCTATCCCAAACACAGTATGTTTGATCACTAAGCTTGAACACTTAAGTCATTTTCAAGTACAAGGTTGTGAGGAAACAATTCCTCTATCTGCTTGGCTAATATTCTTACTTCTTGAAAAGTTGTTTTTTCCGCCATGGATGTTGGAAATTTTCAGGGTTATGCTGGTGTGGAAATTTGTTCTAAATATGTTTCTATTTTTGCTGTTTACATTCCTTGAAGAATTCATTTGCACTGAGTATGCCATGGTCCAGGCCTTCAGGGATGCTGAATAGGATTGTCCCCACATCACAGGAAATTTCTGCTGGGACAATCTAACAGAACATGGAGAAAAGCAGAAAAATATGCTGAACTCATTACTGGAAAGTATGAGAAACAGAGGTGAGGAGGAAAAAAGAAACCGATTGTAGTGGAAATGAGATTTGAACCAAAGAGGATGGATGTTATGAAAGAGAGTGCAGGAGTAGCATGGACACGCCAGAGCAAAAAGGAATAGAATGGTTTTTTAGGTAAAAGAATAGCACGTAGTCTTAGTGTGAGAAGCTAGAACTTCCTCCACCAACCTGGCTTTGAACCCAAGAGTCTTGGATTTCTTCCTGATTCTGCAGTCTGTAGGTATTTGGCAGAGCATGTATCTCCCTTCCTGTGTCATCCAGATGCAAGTTAGGTCAGAGGACTGTGCCCAACTTCTGGATTTTAGCGAGAGAAAAAGTGTTCTCTGGCTAATGGAATAATGTGACCTTGCTGCCTCAGCCATTCCCCTTCTCACTTCATTACAGAGATAGGATTGACAGTATTTGTAGCTTGCCAGTCTTAGTTAGGTTTGGTCTGCTTAGGCTGAATTTGCACATGCTGCACTGCTTCTTTTTCCAGGATGCACATTCTGACCATTCAAAATTTTGTAAAATGTGTATTTTTCAAAGAAGCTTTATGCGTGTCTGTCAAGCATCTGTCTCACAGTAATAGATATTTCCTGTGTGTGAACATACTCAAAACCTGGGATGAATGTGGTCCAAAACTGAGAGGCTACCATGAGAGAGATGATGAAGATATGACCTATGGGAATGAAAGCCTTCACAAAGCAAAAATCAGCATCTGCCTGGGATGACTGTCAGCAAGAACTTTTGGCACTGTTGTATCTTCTAGCTTGTTATTTCATCTCAGAGTTATTTAATGGAATAGTTACTATAACATTTGCACAAGCTGGTTATAATCTATACAGTACATATATGTGCAGTACTATGTAAATAGTGAGTTGTCTTGGTTTAGAAAGACAGGTATCTGCCAGGGAAACTGGGCTTCCCCTTAGAATAGAGGATGTAAACCCCTCACCCCCCGCCAAATTCTAATTTTGCAATTAACGGCTCTCAGGCAAAGATTTGGGAGTAGGAATAACATATTATAATAATTACTAAGAATATAAGAATACAAATGTGGTAGAAAAGAAAAAAAACCAAAACCACCCTACCAAACCAGCAAACAAGCAAACAACAATTTTGGAAAGCCCTGACAGGGTGAAAGCTACAACCTTGTTAGTCAGGGTGTCGGAAGCAGTCCAAAAGTGAGTTCTCCTGGAATGGCAGGTACAGCTCTGCTGAGGCAGANCATTATCAAAAGGCACCCGCCCCCAACTGTTTTTCAGCAGATGAAATTGAATAGACTCTATAACCCAGGACATGAGTTCACTGTATGAGGGCTCAATGGTATAGCAGAAACACTTGAAATATGATCCTTCTTTTACATGAGTGAAGTTATTGATTATAGAGAACCTGTTTTGCAGCCAACACAGTGACTTTGTTGTGCAGTAATTGTATATATGCTGTAGTTTGCCAAGGACATATGTGATTGTCTGAGAGCCGTATTGCCCTCTTCTGTGGTAACCTAATTTCAAATCTGGTGCTTCTGATTTGCATTCTGAATTAAGTGATACAGCACAAGAGTGTGTATGGGAAGAGCGGCAGCTTTTCTTCTTCTCATGTAGTCTGTGTTGAAGATACTTTATGCATCATGTTTCTTTTAATCTCAGCCGTAGTCAAATTTATTGCAACAGTTGTAGGGGTGAAACAAGCAATCTGCAGGTCAAGTTTGATGGAGACAGAACTGGGTGAGTGCACTTGCTCTCTTGTAAGCCTTTATTATTAGCGTTTGATTTCAAGAAAGAAATCCAAGCTGGTCAGCTTCATTGCAAATTCTAGACAGAAAGTTTTTAGAAGATGATGAAACCAGTAATTTCTGTTGGTCAGTAGAATGAATGGTTTATCTTTTAGCAGTGACTTTCCTGCAAACAATATTTCTTTACTTTTTGTTTTGGCCACTTGATTAGTATGTAACCATACAGTTTCCAAGGAAGGTCTTGTTTTGTTGTGTTTTTAAGCGGGAAGCAAGCACCAAATTTTATCTTCCCCTTGCTAGTGTACACTCCTCTCAGGATTCCAATTGTTCTGGGCACACAATAGGAAGTGCATGTCCAGATGTGTGCTTTGACAATCAGCCTGTCCCTGTGTTAGGTGATATACCTTGGACATTTGAAGAAAGCCTGAGCTTCACATGCATGAAAGTATATACCTCTCTGGACTTAGAAATCAGGTTTTGAGAATAAAATAAACTTGAATTAAATTGGTTTCATTTTGAAAAGTCAAACCCCATAAGACTTTAATACTTGGGTGTATGCTGATGAAATACCATGACTCTAAAGACTGTTAATATTCATGGGAGTTTGAAATAATTCATGACTTTCTGAAGTAATGTTAGATGATGTACGATGGTAAACAGTATCATTTACACTGAACCTTAAAACTTATTGACAAAGACAAGTTCCTAAACACTGGCTAAACCTTGTATTTGTTGTTATGATTTCTTGGTTTTATACTTCAAGCAGATTTTCAATTAACTCCACTGCATTCGGAGTAATTATTCATTTATTATAGTCAGTTTAGATATGGTAAAGATTAAAGGAGTAAAACAAATCATTTCAGTGACATAGACTAGTGATACATCGTTGTTATTCTGATTTCTTTGCCTCTTGCATAAGGAAGATTTATACCATCCATTTTTGAGTGATTCCTTGTTAGCATATGTTTTTATAGATACTTATTTGCTAAAATAAAGGGTTTTGATAAAGTAAGAAGCTCTCTTGCTGTCTTCCTCTCTCCCCATTACTTGAGAAAATACAAGTGTTCCCAGAATAAAAGGAAAAGGATTGTAGATGTGCACAGCACACTTATTATACATGCAGTAAAATGTACTTGTCTATTAATAAAAAAGTACAGAATATGAGGCACCGCAGTTCTAAGATAACTACACGTGTTGGATGTTGAGAAATTAATGGCACAGAGCAGATGCCTTCAGTCATCTAGGAAGTGTGGTTTCCCAGTGTACTGCAACTGCATGCCCTGCAGTGTGTCATCTCACTTATGAAGGGGTTTTACATGTTTATAAAAGTGTGTTAAACACTGGTAAAGTTTATTTTACGCATTATGCATAAAAGTTGTCATTAGGATTTAACAAAGCAGCTTGCAGAGAAAGATTACAAATAAAATCTCTGTATACAAAAACGATTTGGATGGTTTAGCTAGATGGTTCTGACTTAAAAAAATTAACATTTCACTTACTGTTCTCAAACATTCAGAGAAAGGAGGAAAAACAGCACAAACTGAAAAGAATGAAATATATGTTGTTATAGGAGTGCCTGGCAGGATCACTATTACAGAGGTTCTTTTAGTATTTCCATTATAAATCCTCTTTATTCAATGTAATATCGTGGTAATTTCAAATCACATTTGGCTTTAACTTGGCAAATAATCTGTCAACACAAAAATTCAGTTCATTTATATGTATGCATGCATTTATTCTTACATGTGCACAGACTATATCATGTTCACACATGGCTGATGTATAGATTTAAAAATAAGTAATGATTGTAAAGCTACTCTTTTTTTGGTCCAGTTTGCCTAGCCATCAATTTAAAGAAGATTACAGACTGGATTTTCAGAAGCACTTAGCATTCCCTTAAATGGTCACATTTCAGTTAATGGTAAAATTCCTATGACTTAAATTGCAGTAAAGTTAGGTCAGTGCTGGTGAAAATCTCACTCCATCCTTTCAGACTCTGTTTAGGGGTCTAGCTCTAGGTATGTGCTGTAAGTGACAGACTTATGGGCATAGCAACATTGTAGTGAAGTTTCCAGGGGATTGCTCAGAGGTCTTTTGTGCCTCTGTGTGTTCTGTATGTGTGACTAGATAAAAAGCCTAAAGCACTAATCTAGACACCTATATTAGACGTTTAATTGATTCAGTTTGGGGAAATTGTTTTCGTCTTTAAAAACAAACTTGAAAGGATTCTTTTATGTTGGATCTAAATAAAGAGAAGAGACCCATTAGGAAGGGAAGGATGCCAAGAGTAAACAATATGGATGAATGTCATGGCTGGAGTTATATGGCAGCAGTATGAGAGGTGGAGGTATCAATAAGCATATAGAAGAGACTCATTGACAATAATAAAAAAGAAACACTTTCAGTAGCCATACTTTTATTTTTATGATGCTGTGTGTTCTGATTTTTTCCAGTTGGATATGTTCCTTTCTGCTGTATTTTCCACTGCCAGATGTGTCTGTGCCTAGTTATTATCTGTCAGGTACTTTTATTTATATACTTTTTGCAAATTAGAACAGAACTTCTCCAAAATCAAGAAGGTGCCTGGAGCACTTTCTGTATGAGATAGGCTGAGAGAGTTGGGTTTCTTTAGCCTGGAGGAGAGAAGGCTCTGGGGGCACCTCACAGCCCCTTCCAGTACCTAAAGAGGGCCTACAAGAGAGATGAAGAGGGGCTTTTTACCAGGGCTTGTAGTGACAGGACAAGGGGGAATGGCTTCAAACTGAGTTTGTAATCATGTGTAAGGTAGAACACACTAAAAGCTCTGGGTTTAACTTGGTACTTTATGAATGGAAGATTCTCTTCTGTCCCTTGTGTCTCTCTCCTTGGGAGGCTGTAGTGAAATAATGAGGCCAGGTCAGTCTTTCCTCCACACACTGAAAGTTTAAAACATTCTGTGAATGTAATCAATGCAACTTTATTTTTTCCTTTGTATCTTAAAGTATATTGTGTCATAACTAGAAATTTCACCTTGGGTTCCATTGCAAAGATCTGAAACATTATATTGGGAAACTTCAAAGTAAGAAATCCAGAGAAAATATTTGCTACTCAGAAGACCATTGAAATTGAGTTATCATAGGTCCAGATGGCATAATACTGAGGGGTTCATGAGTTTTTTTTACCTTTAGAACACCATTCATATCTAATCTGGAGTGACTACCAGCTGAACCTCAGCCTAGGCTCCTCCAGACTGCTCTGTGGCCTGCAGGAAGCATTAAATCTAACATCCAAGTCATTTCTGCCACTGTTCAAACCCACCTTTTTCTCCGACTTATTACTGTCCACTTCTTGCACATCCCCATCTCTGAGGCTTTCCAGGATTTTCTGGGATCCCAAATATAATTACTAGCAAGGACTGTGTGAATTATGATGTGTGTGGGATGCCACATTGCTATGAATTTCCATGGAGCTGATTGCCTGTCATTCTGCAGAAAACTGTTGATCTTCAGAAAGGACCATTCTGCCTACTTGATTTACTCTTTACAAGAAAATGTACTTGATGGAACTAGAGCTTTAGGTACCTAGGAAAATCTAGAGCTTTAGGTACCTTTCAGGAAAAACTGACCTACAGGACTAGGGAACAGTGGTGTCTGTGTCACAGAACCTTTCATTTTCCTGGACAGTAATTATGCAGAAGGGGACATCTTTGCCATCCGTGCAATCATTTATTCCTTTTGTGCTGCTATCAAGAGACCAAGTAGGGGAGGAAATTTACTATGTGTGTTTCTATTTTCACATTTTCTGAGCAAGAAATTACTATGCCTAGTAAATAGAGCAGGTTCTTTATACTCATTATGGGCTATTGTGTGAAAATGCTTTGCTGACTTCAGAGGAAAACCCATAAATTTGTTAGATGTGTTTTGCTAAGTGTACATTTGACCCAGAGTGAAAATTATTACTACAAGAGATTTCTGAAAAATAAATGGGAGTTATATGTTATTTCAGCTCTGGAAATTGCAATTTGGGTGGCTGTTTGATCTGACCCGTGACATAATAAATGAGCATGTACATGTAAAAATGACATAGACTCATTGGATCAGGATGAACAACACAGGCTGTGCTAGTACTTGTTACCTGTAGGAAGTTTAATTTTCTTGTTTCTCTACCCCTACAGAATATTGTACATTGCTTTATTTGGTCCTCAGCATATATGGAATGATGATGGGTTAGTAAATCATTTATGGAGTTTTTTTAATGATTTAGGATGGAATTTCATGTGCTTACCAGATCAACACTTCACACAATGAAAAAACAATGGGTGATCCTTCTGTGCATTTCTGATGTCTTGACCCTAGAGATTGCTGAGGGAAGAAGCAGTCTCTGGTATAAATAGAGATAACAGCACTAAATTGAGTAACAGCTGCTGGAGAGCTGCTCCACTAACCATGCTGAAGAGATATTTCATATTCTTGCTGTGTTTCTTCTTTGGCCTGTTCTGCATCGCACTCATGCACTAAGATCAGGGGATCTAGGTATTGTAGGGATCTGAGGAGCTGCTGGTGACAAGGGCATTTTCAGCCATGTATTGAGATAGTCCTTACATTGCTGGCATGACACAAAAAGAATGTAAAAATATCTGGAAGTGGTGTTATTTTGGTCTGGTTTTCATAAAACCAGAATTGCATTCTCTACTTGAACCATTTTATCTTTATCATTTCTTAATTCTTTGGCTAATCAGAGGTTTTTGTGTTTTGCAAAAGAGAGGAACTTTCAGCCATCATTACTGTATCTTGCAACAACTTTTCTTTGTGAAGTGGAATTATTGCCTAACAAAAAGCAGAGATTGCCCTCAACTACTATAGACTAGGACATCAGTGGTCAAATGAGATCTTGGCATCTTGCCATAGAACAGGCTGCCTAAAATTCTGGATAATCTTCCCCATCATCACACATCTTGTAAAAGATCTGGTGATTCTTATAGAGCCCCAAAAGCACAAAGAAATAGTTTGGTAAAAAATCCAAACATGAGTACATTATGCAATTGTTGGGCATTAATTTAGATAATATTATAATCAACTTTCTGATTGCACAGTAAATAGAGACTCTGAGTCAAAAATAGCAAAGTCTATTTTTCTTCTTTGCAGGCATAGATGTGTGAGAATGATTTCATTATTGAAACCATTATTAAGGGGAAGATTTGAGGAGGTTCAAATGGGCAGATACTGATTCTGCACCAGAAGGTATGGGTTTTAGCATTGAAATGCTGCCTTTCATTTGGTGCTCAAGAATAACATTTTTTTTGAGAGTAACTGGCACTGTTTAACTCACATTAATACATCTAAGCATGTCTTAAATTGCACTCCAGCAAAATAATAATTCTCTTTAATTATCCAGCTAGTGGTATGAGTAGCCAGGTGAAAACAAAATACAGTTTTTCTGATCAGAGAACAAGCAATATTCACTAACAGAAGGAACAGAAGGATAGTTGTAGGTTCATGATTCTGTCATAACTTGTGTATTGTGCCCCCGTAACAAGAGTTTTGGTTCCCCCAGACCATTTCCATCAGTATATCTAATTGCCTAATCCCACATCCTTCCTTTTGTGGACATGAAATATAAAGAAATCCAATACATGAACAAAAGAAGCTGCAGCTGAAATACGGTACTCTTGATTTTTCCAGCAGAATTTGTGTGCTAAACACTGCTAGATCAGTCTAGGGTGACCCATGGCCAGAGTTTCAGATTATGTACTTGCTAATCTGTTGGAATTTAAGGAGACAGGTATTGGATCTCTTTCTGCAGATTGAATATGATTTATTTGTCTGTACCATAGGAGCACAGTTAACTTCTGTCTTACAATGAATTGTAAACTGGGAATATTACCAGCTCTTGCCTTGTATATACTTTTCCCTTGTATCTAATAGCTGACATAAACACTAAGATACCTGTTGAATTAAATGGGGTTAGGGTTGCCTCATGGTTTATATTACAGACCACCTAACTGATGTGAAAACACAGAAATCTGTAGCACCATGAATGACTCAGTGAGCAGAGTTGCTATTAAAGCATTAATGGTTTCTATCTGTAATCCATATTACATGATGATGAGAAAAGTGAGATTAATGAAAACAATCGATGGTAATTTCTGTGCTTTTACTAAATAAGAGTCTATTTATAGCTTCGGTGTTGAAATCAAAGTAATGTTAAATCTTAAACTAGAACTAAGTTTTCAGTATTGGAATTACTTTCTCTGCATATTGGTCTCTTAATCCACTTCGAGTGCATTCCAGGGATGGAAAATTTTTGAAATTAGTCAAGTTCTCTATGGCATGTTGCTTTCTTATTTTTTTAATGAAAGAAAATATCTAGTTATTGTACCAGTAACAGCACCTGTCTTGGAAGCTGCTGATATTACTTTTCTGTCTGTAATCTGCAGTAAGATGATTCTAGATTTCAGGAAAAATGCTGCAGAAATCTATTTCTTATTTAATTTCTACTGTTCTTTCAAACAGCAGTTTGCAGAATGCATCTGGGTGTACAGCTAATGACCCATGAGCAATAAGCAACTGTTTAAGTAAAATGCACTAGGAAAAAGCTTTTACCAAACAGCATTTTAATATTTTAAATAGATTTTCCATTGCAGGCTCTTTGTAACTGGATTAGTTCTCTGATGTGTTCTGACAGAGCTGTTGTTAGGGATACTCCATTAACTTTGTCTGTCATCTTATTTTCCCCAGTATCCAGCATAACACCCTTATATTTCATAATTTGTATTGCTATCAGTGCTGATTTGTAAATGTGCAAATTATAATTAACAACGGCCACTACTTCTAATAAATATTAAATCATTCTTGCAGCCTGTATTTTCCACAGCAGATGGAGCCCTGTGGTATGCAAATGGACTTTCCTTAAGTAGTCAGCAGTTTTAACCAAAATTTTGGCTTTAAAAATGCTTTCTTTTTTTGTTTGCTTTATGTTTTCTCTTGCATTTAGGTTAATATTTATTCACTGCAGATTCTCTTTCTCCCCATAAGAATTTCATGGACTATTACATTCTAGCACTGAGGTTTTGTTTCACTTCATTAATAGCTCCTTAATCATATAGCTTGCTTGTAAAGTACAAATGCTTGTTATTTGTACTTATGCTGCAGTATTGCATAAGAGGCATTTAGTTATATTTTAATATGTATAGTAGAAGCAAAAATGCTAGGTACACCAACATAGTTTTTAATATGAAAACCAGTTTACGTGCACAGTTTTTTTTCCCCAGAATAAGCAAAAGCATTTATGGTTTTATGTTGTGTCTTAAGCATTCCATTAAATGTCATCAGCTGATTCAGGAAAATGTATTGCAAAATTACTAGAGAACTGTAAAATGTGTAAATGTAATGAATGCTCAGGGCATAGAAAGAATTGAAAGTCCAACATATATCAGGAAACAATAAAACAGCAAGAAACATCGATAGAACATTACATTTTTCTAATGTGTAGTACCTTAAGCATGAAACGCTTATTTTTGGTGTTTACTGCCGTGCTGTTTTATTAAAGAACACTGATCCAGATTAACATAGCTCTTCTAATACTGAGAGCAATCTGAAAGGCAAGCAGCATCATTCAGGAAATAGTTTCACTATCCACTTGAGCAATTGCAAATGAAGATTTTTCAAATGATTGACTATGAGATTGTATCCTAAATAAGGGCAACCCATTTTTCCCGACATTTTCAGATGGACATAGGAACATGGAGCTCAAGGACATTAACTGCCACATTAACCAAAGAGCAATGAAAACTTCTCTGAATGAACATCTCAGTGAGCTGAAATGGCCTCAGCAATATAGAAATGAATTGTAACAAGTTCGGGTCTTGTCTTCCTGCTGGTTTAGTAGGAGTTGGAATTAGCATGCTAAGTGGGATTAGCAGCAGTAAGCAACTGGACTGGAGTATCCTGGAACCCCTACTGTGAATGCATAGTGTGATACTTCTCATAACACTGAGGTACCATTTAGTCACAGATATTGATATATATTAGACTGAAGCTGTAAGTGATGTGCAATAGAATTCTGGGATGTTATGCCAACTCATCTGAGCAGGAGCAGCTCTGGCCACTCAGATCCTTTACATCTATCAAGAAGGTACTTTTTAGGTGTATTCCATAGCAGGAGGAATTCAGGTAACAGGGCAGGACCTGATGCCGACCATTTGGGAACAGCTTTATATCACTGTTGTTATTTATTGTAAGAAGAAATGTGATTTGAAGGATGCTGCTGGGACAAAAAGGGAAGGTAAGTTTTAAAAAGTCAGGAGCAACTCACTGAGCAAGCAGAGCAGGCTTGCCATAGGTCAGCTTTTGTTCAGCAACCACACTGTGACATGCATAGACAGACTTAAAACCAATGGAAGTACTAGGAACAGTCTCTTGTGGCATCCTGCAGCTGTGGGTTGACTTACATGTTGACCAATGGCAATTTCACCAGTAGCCTTCAGCCTGTGCTTTCCCAGAAATCTGTTTTTCCATACAGAGGATAGTCTTGATGAATTTGATGGTTTTCTATAAATTCTACTGCAGAGAGGAGTTCAAGGAAACAGAAATTGGACCACTTTATTGAAATGAAGAGGGTCCATGTATTACAGAAAGTTGAATTTCAGCAAAATTTCAGCCAGAGTCAGGGTAATATTAGATGTGACTAGTGTATTCAACTAAATATCCAACACATTTTCTTGTGAAAGGAACTTCATGGGAACCTACATGAGCTTTCAAAGAATGTTTACTCCAGAAACTGTTGTGCTGTGCCTAGGAAATAGTTGTATCCTTGTCTTCATCTCCTTAGTACACCAAATCTGCTGTTCCTCACATGCACAGCATGGAACTAATCCCTCCCCTTGCTTTGAATTTCAGAACTACTGCTTGATAGTTCTGCACTCTCTGCACAGCTTTGCCCCTTAGCTTTTGGCATCAACCCTGCTCTTTGAGTCCACCTCTTTACAGCAAAGAAATTTACTTGATCAGGTAACTGGGCACAGCTGCACTTCAACATATGAACTTTTGTAAAACAGGCCTGATGATTTTCATATAAGTATGCAGGACACTTGCTACTGATGATTTGGTGCCTTTTGTTGTAATATACAATTGATGAAGATGTTGGGCTGTACGTAGATGCAGTTGTCCTGCGTGCTCCCTTCCCTCTGAAGCCAGAGTTCAGGTATGCAGTACCTCTGAAAATCTAACCTGTAGTGGCTAATGAAAGAATTTATAGGCAATTGAACATCTCTTAATATCAGATGAAAAGAAGATATCAGAGAAGAGAACCCACTTTCTTGAGGTTCAGGAATGCAGTTGAGTCAAAGCCATCAGACTACTATTTAGAGTCAGAGGAAATGCTCTCTGGAGAAGCTAAGGAAACATGAGCGTATTTCAGTCATTGATATCCCACTTAAGCCTTATTTAAAGTCTGTCTAAGGAGGAACTAATATTTTGTCTGTGAAACTATACTATTTTTCATCCAGGAGTAGCTAGTTAGGAGTAATTTAATTATGTTGAACAATTTAAATGGCTATATTTCTTCATTCCTTTCATGAAACCTTATTGTTCTCAACGTGGGAGATTTGGATGTTATAAATTCTCCAGGAAGTACTCTTTAAATATCAATTTGTGTATCTTAGAGGCTTAAAATAAAAGCACTGGTAAGGGTTCTACATCAATACCCTTGAAATTATTCAGTGCTTTTGGGAGATTAATCAGTTATGTTGGATAGGCAATCTACAGGAGTTTACAATGAAGAGAGGGAGAAGCAGGACTCCTTAGCACCCATCTCCTCTGTCCCCCAACCTGAAGCTTTGCTCATTCTTGGCTGTACAGTGATTGGAAGAGCATAGAAAAAGCTTAGAAAAATTAGGAAAGATCTTAGTAGTTGTGGGTAGTAGTGGTGAATGTAAGAGAAGATGGTCATTCTGCATGCCAGTTCCACACCTGAGATTCATGGTCTCAATTATAAGTTTCAAGAACTCAACATTAGATCTCCTGTTTGCAACTGGACCCTAAAGGATCATGTCTGCAGTCGGTCATACTGTGCCTCCACCTCTTTGTCTATTCCTAATCTAATATAATAATTTTGTTTCTCCACAGAGAATAAAATGGTGGTAGTGTTTTGGCTTTCTTCAACTCTGCAAGGCAAATTCATTTGTTAATCTTCTGTCTCTACATTGATATGTACTGAAAAGGAGGGCAGGCTGTAGATTTCCAACTGTTAGTTGAGTATATATGGAGGCAGTCTTGCTGTACCTTTGTATGACCTACAAAATGGGATACCTGGGGGAAAAATATTAGTGGCACAATATTTAGAATTCTGTGACTCATAGAGTAGATCAGAACAGATCTAAATGTAAATGTCTTAATTTTTTTAAACTTTACATCTAAATCTAATACAATTGAAATGAAGCCCTACTGAAAGAGGGTATAGCACAAAAGCATTTCACTGGACCACATCTAACCTTAATACATCTAATGTGGTCTGGGATTCTGATAGCCAAGGTTGAAATACTTTTTTTTTTTTTTTTTGGTAATTTCTTTAGTAATTAGTAATTTACTAATATTTTAGTAGTGTTAAAAGTCTAGAACATGACATAAAGATACTATTTTAAAAGGGGCCATTTTATAGTGGTGTGGAATTTTACACCTCATAATAGTCCAGTGAATATGAACTTTAAATTCTCACATTTCTCTGAGAAGTAAAAAGTGAGAATTAAATGCCTAAACAACATGCATATATAATATCAGTCATGTAAAATGTCCTGAATAACAGGCAAACTCTTCATTGCTTTCATGTTGATTAAAGCTATGGATTTGTTCTAAGTGATAATGGTAATGAAGTGCGTTAACGTCTAGAAGACTTTACAAGGACAGAACTTCATTTTTTCTTGCTTTGGACATACTGTTTGTAGGTTTCTAAAGCAGCCTAGATTTTGATCAGGAATTTTCAAATTTGAGAATCTCAGCTCTACTTAAAGAGCATGGTTGATGCATCTGTGGTAAATTTGATCATACAGTGCTTTTGTTTAATTAGATTGTGAACTCTCAATGACTTCCTGAGAAGTAAATTTTCTTGAGAGGGGAATTAGAAAACATTAGATGAGGTAGAGGACTTGAAAATACTTGTCCAGAAGAGATTGATAAGAACATAACTAGGACAGCTGTGAGCTGTGCTTTAAAATTGTAAATGATGCTAGTAAGTGATTTTCAATTCTGATTTTAAATAGTCTCTGAAATTGTCTTCCACCAAAGCTTCTATGAATTAAATTTTGTTTAGTAATCGGGACCACTACATATGAAGTCTTCTGGAGCTTATTACATGCAAGTAGAGAGTTGGATTTGCTCATGTCTAAGAGGAGAAGGGTATGGAGGTATCTTATTGCAGTCTACAGCTACCTCATGGGAGGATCTAAAACAGACAGAGCTTCTTCTCAGAGAGATGCAGTGGCAGGATGGGAGGCAGCAGATAAAAGTTAGGATATAAAACATTTTCATTAAATATGAGGATTTTATTTTTTTCCCCCATAATAGTGATCACATGCTGGAACAAGTTAGCTTGGTTCCTTGTGGATATTTAGCTCTTGATTGAGCCTTGTCTGTTTGACTCTTGCTTTGCGCAGGGATTATATGAGGTGACCTTCTGTGATTTCCAACACAAATTATTCTGCAGTTCTACTCTTTGCTGTATTTGGAGTTTCAAGAGAGCCCATTAGTACACTTAAACTCTTTCAAGACTCAGTTTTGAAAATTCTCTTTCCATTCTTTTAGACTTGGCCCAGCATTTAAGGATCAGCTGAGGTGTGCAGGTTGTGCAGGCATTGGTTCTGTAAACACCCTAGAGGACAGACTGCCATACTAAGGCCAAGTCTTCAGACTACATGATAAGCTGGAGAATAGTGGAAGATGAGGGATGGAAAATGGGAGTAGGGTCTCTAAGCAGCACAGACATCACTGATGTCCCTGGGTCTAGCAACCCCTTCAGTGACAGTTCTGTCCCTTCTGTGGTGACATTCTGGCTATGCAAAGCAGGAAGCAGGTGCAGTAGTCACAGGGATACAGTAAGCAAGTTGGAATGTCAGAAGCTCTCCTGGAAGTTGTGTAGAGGGAAAGGCCTTTCTTAAAGGCCTCTGGGAAGAGCATTTCATTTCCTCTTATGAGAGGTTTCCTTCCTGGTTACGAACATAGTTTGTAAGACCCAAAATTATCTTCAGTTCATCTCACATGTCCAGCTGAGATAACTGACAAACATCTCAGCCACAAGAGGTACCATTGAAACAGGGTTGATTTATGTTTTAATGCTATTGGTGATGTCCAGGTCACAACTAGAATCTTCATTTTCTGCTGATGAGAAAAGACTTGGGTAGTGCAGGTGGTAACACCAACTGACAGACCCAGCTATTCCCATAGCAGCAAAGATGAGAAGAAAGGAGACCTGGAAACCTGGAAATATTAGTAACAATAGCTCAGAAGTACTAGACAGTAATTACTCAGCCTCAAGAAATCAGAACTCCAGCTGTGATGATAACTCAGCAAACTCTTCTCCAAACTTTCTCCAGCTTTATTCCAAAACGTTGTGCTAGTTTTTCAGGTTTTATGTAGATATAGGAATGGGGATATTTACCCCTAAGCTCTTTGATAGTACTTCCTGTGTTTTCTGTTGTTCTTTGAACGAGGTACTGACCTGATTTACTCTGCTGTGCAGTAGTGGTGAAGCTTTTGAATGATGTTTCATTGAATCATAAGGTAACTTACTGCCTGTTGTCCACTGGGACAAAGATTAGAACTTCAGGTCCTCAAGCCACCATAAAATGCCATTACAAATATATGCAAAAGGTCCACTTCAGAGTTATAAAATTGCATATCTGAAATACCCGTAATTTTGTATAATTTTGGAAGGTATTTTAATTAAGACAACATCAGTTTGGCACTTCCTTTACCCTTGGAAGAACTGACATCTGATGAAAAGGCAAATTTTCAAATTGGGAGACAAAAAGACTTCTGGAGGGTGGCAGGGTTAACTTCTTGATTCCGATATTGGAAGGGCCAGCTGTGGTGATTCACAGCTGGATTGGCTGCTGCCCACTAACAGTAAAGGTTTGGTTGATGATGTGGTAATCAATGACAGCCATGGCTGTAGTGACCATGATATAGTGGAGTTCAATAGACTGAGAGAAATGAGGAAAGAGAGTGCCAGAGTGAAGAGTCTCTGGACCTCAGGAGAGTCAGCTTTGATTAAGAAAACTAGTGGTCAGATCCCATACGATGCAACTCTGAAGTGGAAACATGTCCAGGAAAAGTGACACATTTTAAGGACAGTATCACACAAGCACAAGAACACCCATCCCAAAACTCAGAGCAAGTGGACGTGTTGGCTAAGCAGGAAAGTAATGGCAGAGGTCCAAAGTCCAGATGTTCCACTGGTAGACCCCTGGAGATGTCTGCAAGGGTTTTTTTTTTAAAGAATACCCCTTAGATTATTCTGACATAGTGGAAAATAAGAGTCTAGCTATATGGAAGGATCTGTCCCAACTTTTGGTCTCTGGTGGTCCATTTCTGCAGATTCTGTAGAGAAATTTGGCTCTGTCCATCTGTAGTGCTTTAGTTTCTCTATGTCTGCAACATACCAGTCTACATTATTCCTTAATTTGGTTTGTCTACTAAGAGCCATATAGCTGTACCATGAAATACTAGGTAATGTGAAAATGACTGAGAAGGCAGAGGCTGTGTTTCTTCCACATTGGAAGGAGAACTCAATAATATGGTGCTAGAAAGTCTTGCTGCTATCTAGAGTTCTAACACATGCACAGCTGCACTGCCATTGTTTTAAAGCCTCTGTATTTTAAACTTCTGTAATGTGCATTCCTAACTATTGGAAGTCAGTTGCACTTGTTTTTGCTTTGACTACTTGATGCCGCTGGTATTACCAGCTAAGTCACTTGCACTATTAGCTTCCTAGCATTAGGGAGACATAGAGAATAGGGTGCAAATTCTGTAGGCCAAATACATTCTGATGGCACTGTTCAAGCTGAATCCTCACTGCTTTGCTATAGCAATCAGGATTTGGCCCTACTTGCCCTTGGTATTGTCCTCTACCCACTAGGCATTACATGAGACGTAAATGCTTTGTTTCCATTCATCAAATTCACAAGGTATGCCTGTATCTGTGAAACAGATTTTTTAAAAAATATAAAAAATATAGCAGAGTTCATAATCTGTATTAAAAAAAGGAAAAGCATCCATATATTAGGCCATCAAGAGTCAAAAGCATAATTTGAAATGATAAACGTATCCATTTTAAGTTACACATTACTTTGCATAGTTAATATCACTATAATTAGTCATAGTTCCTGTAATTTATTGAAAAAGATGCTCAGCCCCTCTAGTGTACTACAGTGATGAATGTTGGAAGTGCAACTTTGGAAGCAGGAATCAAGAAAATTAGTAACAGTTGGAGAATTAGCATGTAAATCAATAATATCCTTTCTCTTGCATCTTGAAAACTGAGGGCATACATCACACGCTACATAACAAAAGGGAGGGCAGAAGTTAGAATTGTAACTTCTTTTACATTACTAGGTCTGCTTTTACTGCAAGAGCTGTTTAAAATAATTTCAAACGTTAGAGTAAATCTCTAGTAAATATTTAAACTATGTATAACTAGTCACAAATAAATTAAGCTGATTTTATGCATTCTCTCTAATTAGAAGGGCACAGCATTTGTTGAAACGTGATTAGTATTATTCATTAAGCAAAAAATTCTCATTTGTATCTTATTATCACTATTCTGCATAAACCAACACAATTTGTCATGAACTCCCTCATTTGCTGTATCCTCAAATAGCAGATTATGCTTATTTTTCATTTGGACAGTGGAAAATAAAGCCAGGTGTTTGGCAGCACCAGAGTGTTCAGGTGTAACTGTGCCAGTGATGGTACATTACTAGCAGCGTGGATGAAGAATGAGGCATGGAGAATCTTGGGACTGAGGTGCCTTGAGGCCCATCCCTTTAGAGTGGTCCTGCTGATGAGACAGGTGGTGTTGCATAGGACTGAAAAAAGAGAAACTTTTTGTAAAGTCAGCCTTTCACCTCCAAGTGAAAATGAGAGGTGCTGCCCTGTAATACTTGGCTATGTTTGTGACTAAAGTCTCTATGGTAGGCACTTCCCTATTAAAGTTTTCTAAAGCTGAAAAACTGTCCATTGCTGTGAGAGGTCTCTGTCACTGTCTGAAAAGAATTGGCACATTATTGCATGGGCAGTATTATGTATTTATATACATAAATATTTATATGTGACCTTGATTGTAGTATATTATGCAGGATAGCTAATTCACTGTCTGCATATTCTTCCCCCTCCTTCCTCTCATCTCTTTTTAAGCGTTGAAGAACATCTCTTTACATATGTCATATTTAATTCTGCCCTCGTTCACATGCATGTAAGCCCTCAGTAATACTGCTGGACTCACTGGTGCTGAGTTGGTGACGGGTGGGTTGGAACAGTGTAGGCAGCTTTCTACATCAGCTCACTGGGCTTGTGGATTAAAAACTGTGAACTCTGAACGGCCCTCACAAGGTTTGGTTTCTTCTGACTTTGTCACTATCTAGCATGTGGTTTCTTTTGTGTCTTTAAGTTGGGATTCTAGGGGTAATGGTATCCAAAGGGATGTATTCACCAACAATGGTAAGGGCAAGAAATACTGAAAAATTGGAGGCATTGTTACTGCACTGGATAGAGGAGAATATTAAAGGAATCGTCTAGGTGTTACAGCTGTGTTTTCTACAGCATGTTTTTCACATCTGTTGGAATTCGGTTGTCAGACAGTGGGTTAAACTGTTTTAGGGCCTTTGATAAATATGTGTAGGGATCAAGGACAGTTTTGGCTATATAGACAGCTAGATCCAGCCTCTCTGGATGGCAGATTGTTTGAATTTTTCAGTGTTTTATTAAGATTAAATGATTTTGAGTGGCCCAGGAAGTTCTCAGTAGCATAGTAAGTGATATCCCTCCCAGTAAATGGTAGCATGGGAACCATACTAAGACCTGTGTACTTATTCTTTACAGATCCCTTTTTTGCCTTTGGTAATAAAGTTGCTTCTTTCTCAAAATGGACTCTAACTTCTAACTCTAATGGACTCTCTATGCAGTGAGAAATTTACCTCACAAAAAGCCTCTTTTATTCATGTGTTCTGTGTCCTTCCACAGGGATGTAGTGTCATGGTAGTTGCAAGAATTAGAGCTCTGAAAGACACATGATCAAATTTTACATTGAATCTGATGTCTGGTCTTACATTTGAAGCAAGGAAACAATGAGACAGCCTCGTCGATGTTATGACACACAAATCTACTGACAGTCTTTCAAGAAGTAGGACATGAAATTTTCATTCCAAGATAAAAGCAGAGGAAAAGTTATTTCCAACATAACTCAATAGCAGTGAAAAGTCCTGTGCAGAGCAAGAGTGAAAAGGAGGGACTTTGTATATGGTCATGCTAAAATTATGAAAGTGTAGTTCCAGACAGAAATCCCATGTCCTGACATTTGAAAATTCATTAATATTATATTTGTTTGCCGTTGCTCATGTGTATCTTGTCTATGAGTTTCTATGACTAGTTTATTCCATTTTACTGAATATGTACTTGTGAATTATAAATCCGAACTATGAATAGCTTAAATAGTTAGTAAGAGAAACAATTACATTTTCTTTCTCTCTAACATGCAATTTTAATTTTCATAATTCTATAAAAACATGTCCCCCACAATGCAGGTCTGCCAGGAGGCCTGAAATCTGCAGGCTATGGCCTCTCAGGCTGTTTTCCAGTGACTCATTTTTAATTTTACAGAATCACTATCTCTAGCTAGTAAATTAACAACAGCCTATAGTGCACACACACTGTCATCCATCTGCTTAAGGCTCTTGTTATTTGACACCAGTCTTGTATCTATAGACTTCATCTGGTATTCAAAAGCTATCAACCCTGCCTCCAAGATAGCCCACCTTCTGGCTCCAGGCTAGAAGAGTGACTCTCCATTTCCAAGTCTAATGAACACATAGCTAGCAGCAGCTTTTCCAGTAAGGATCTAGTCGTAGAAAACAGACAGTGTTGGAATTACTTGGATCCAGAACTGCATGGAAGAGTGTTCCTTAGGCAGCCTGACTTCTGTCAAGCAGAATATTCAGTGTTACCTCCCACTTGCAGTATGTTGGACATTAGGGTTTATGCCACTGCATTTTGAGGAGTGGAGTGTATTAACACATGAAATTCTTAATATTATCTTTCAAATTATGAACACCATTTCTAGGGAGTTTTGAAAAATGCATGTAATATCAAAAATTGCATGACTGGTATGAATCCCCCAAATGCGAGAAAGCCATGTACATTAATATATCCAACCATTATATGGTTGGAGAGGAAAACTATTCACAGTTGCTAAATTTTGTTTTATTCCTAATTTGGCTGGAAATGAGGTAATTTGTACTTTTGCAAATAATTTCTATGTTAACTGTTGTCTTCTGTGAAGGAGTGGTAAGGATTTAACAGAGAATTGTGTCTCCTGAACAAACTTAAGTCATCACAGGATAGAAGTGACAACACCTACTGCTCAGTCAAGGTCAGGGAACTTATTCCAAGAGTAGTTGAAGAAAAGGGGCTTGTGTTCTAGACTCAAAGGACATATTTTTTTTAGATTTTCTTTTCCAGATTATGATAGATGTAGTTGTCGTGGACAAGTGAGAAGAATTGACACGAGTCATAGGAAGTTGCAGTTAGGAATGAAACATAGGTGATACCAGCATTTAAAGAAATCCAGGAAGGCAGGGAGGTAGTTTATCCTGTTATTTTCCCTCTGCCCACAAGCTTGGAAAGTTCCATCTAGGCCATTTGTTTGTGATATTTTGGTCTGATAATCTATGCAGTGAGAAATTTACCTCACAAAAAGCCTCTTTTATTCATGTGTTCTGTGTCCTTCCACAGGGATGTGGTGTCATGGCAGTTGCAAGAATTAGAGCTCTGAAAGACACATGATCAAAGGTAGTAACTTTGTTTTCCTGACTGTGGTAAGTGTCCATACTACTTCAACACTCAGGTAATTATGCTTTAACTTAGGACAGACCCAGAATGATATTCACATACGTTCAGCTGAGGAGTGAGGCTCAGAGCGAACCAGAGGCTTAAGAAAATCAGGCTATTCTGAACCTTGACGTGAAAACTGGGTTCTTGGGTTTCTGTGGACTTCTGCTGATGACCTGTGCCATGTTTCACAATATAATATAATATAAAGGTCTTAACTCTCAACTATCAGTCATTATTTTTTACTGAATCATCTTTGAGAGAATCAGTCTTTAACTGGTATTTGTGAGACTTTTTAACTTCCTTTTGAATAGAAAGGATCAGGTTGTTTTGAGGAATGTGGTGACTGTTTCACAAAAGTAATGTTAACTATATGTATTATTTAATAACATTGTAAATTACATGAACCATTTTCTTGTAATTTTTATGGAGAATATTAGCAGTATCTTCAAAATACTTTTTAAAATGTTCTTTAAAATTCTTGCATGTACATCAAATATGAAACTTCCCTAGATTAATAAAAAAATGAGATTATATTTGGTTGTTTTTTGCTTGTTTTTAATTCTGTTGGGTAGTATTTTATCAAATATTTAACTTCATTACATAGGGAGATAATTTAAAATAAAAAGCCCCTTATGCTTAGTCTTTGTAATATGTGACTATAGCATCAAATTAGAAGAGAAATAGCTGTTGATTTCTACTCTTAAAGAAAATAAGATTTGTATGTAAACAATTTAAAATAAATAGCTGATTTGCTTCCAATTATATAGTATATAAAGCATTAGTAATGGAAGCAAATTAGGCATGATTTTTATTTATACATTATCAATTGGGAAAATTGGCCCTTCACCAAATGAAGCCTTCATTCTACAAGCATTTGGTTAATTCCTTACCTTTAGGCATCTAATTAATCCTCCTAAAGTCAGGGAGACAAATTCTGTGATTGTTGTTTAGCAGCCATAACTGTCTGCAGGTTTGGAGGTCAAGCAGAAACTCAAACTCTGCCTGGAAAGCATACAGGGAAAATGCCATAGGATACGAAAGCAACACTGCGATTGCAGTGCACCGTGCAATATTTCCTTGCCAAATTCACTGTGAGTTTGTCAGACTTGGCTTTTGGTTTTGAAGGCCAAATAGTTTTCCAGTATCCTTCTCTAGGTAAGCAAGCAGGTGTTTATATCTTCATTTTACAAATGCAGGAAGTGGTTTGCTGAAGGCTGCAAACTCAAGAACCTGTTACTGGAATGAAGTGTAGAACAGAGAAGCTCTTGGTTCCTGGTTCTGCAGTCAGTTCACAGCAAAATGCCATTCTGCAAGAAAATTTGTGGAAATATGTACATAAATTATACCTATAAACATGTAGCTTATAATAAATATGTAGCAGTATATATGCACTGGTAGACAATGTGTATTAGTGGAATAATCACTAATCGTGTCTGGTGGTGTGCAAGACCCTTTATGGTGCTTTAGAAATAATAATCCATTCTGTAAAAGATTCTTATATTGTGTAGCTCTTGCTACGAAGGGCAGCATCCCCATACAGAGTTAAGCATGCAGTGCCCCATCTTCCACAGATCTTTCTTGTATTGTTTGTGTTACTTGTTGTCAGTTGTTTCAGCAAGATGAGTTTATCAGGGTGGATAATGCACAGACACTGTATTCTGTTTTTCAATTTATAAATGAACAAATGATATTTCTAGCTGTTAAAAGTGAACTATGGATGAAAGATAAATTCTAAATTTCTATTTTTGTGGGTCACCATTGCTTCTTATGTAGATAATAACACGTTGTTGTTGTTGTTGTTATTATTATTATTTCTATGGTATGAAATGCAGTTGGACTTGGTTCTTTTTTAAAATAGAGACATTTGCCAGACAAGACCTTGATGTCATCCATTGGCTTTGCCACTTGGTTTTGTAGGGCTCTGGCAGGGCCGGGTAAGAGGTGAAGGGACTCTCATGCAGAGGCCGCTAAGGCTGTAAACAGAATCCAGTGGAACACGGCGCCCAAAGGGTAAAGGGCGTGACTGAATAGCAGTGGTGCTTGGTATACAAAAAAGACTGGAAGCAGCTTTTAGTATTGAGACAGCTTTCTAGATATTCCATCAGAAAATATTCTAAATCCATTTCCAGAATTCTACCTTTGCATATGTGGATTTTTCTTTATTGAAAACATTTTACGGCCATTCAAGTACCTTATAGTAGAAGAGAACTTAAAAAAACCAGGATATCCTCAGCGCCATCTTTTATAATCAAATCTGCTTTAGTCTAGCTGAAAATTGTATCTGCAAATTGTTCTATATAACAGCCTGTGCTGATTTTTTTGCAGCTGTCTGTATGGGTAAGTGCAGCAATAGTCACGAGGTATGTTCTCAAAAGTTTGTGAAATCTTTACAGAGATTATAAAGTACAGCATTGGATTTTAAGGACTCAGTGTAAGAAGTACCTTTGCTAGTCCATTATTTTGTTAATTTTTGCCCAAATTGTCTTGTAGGAAAACAATGTTTTAAAAATGAATCTGTGGAATAGACAGCTATAACTTCATAACCAGCAAAGTATGTATTCAGTATTTGTGCAGTAAGATATTCGGTAAATAATGATATTCAGTTAATAGAACTGAATATTAGAAGTACCAAATTTTAAAATAAGCCCAAGAAAAGCACTTTGAAAGATGTTGTTAATGAAAAGAACACTGTAGGAGAAATACTTTTTATGAAAAGAATGAACAACAGACAGTTTCAAGGTAATGTAAAACTTCCATCTCAATCTCTGTCATTTTCATTCTTGCCCTCTTTCTCTCTTCAACCTCTCACAAGCTGATGGTAAAAATCTCCATGTGTGAGCTACTTTCTTATCCTTCATATACATTTCAGAAACATAGGCAAAGAAACACTCATTCCTCTGCAAACTGGAAGTTTCTGCCTGCTTCAACCACCTTCCAAGCTGCTGTCACTACCAATTTTTGCCTTTTTAAAGGATTAGAAGCTTAGTGATACATCCATTGCATCTCTTCTGAAAAATATTTCAAAATTATCTTCTTGAATTGAGACACAATCCCTGAGTAAAGGATGTGTTTAGAGACATAGGTCAGAGATGAAATTGTACTTTGGGTCTTAACTGTTCCCTTTCAGTAAGAGCTCGTGTGAGATTCACACAGACTTGGACGATAAGTGACTTAAGATCTGTAGATTGTTGACCCATTGTCTAAGAAATAACTTTGTTTTCAGCATAGACATGCCTGTTTTTCAAACATTTTTAGGTGTTTGGACTCAAGTAAATAAAAATTTGAAGTTACAGGTGTCTAGCTATAGCTTATCAAGATATTTTCAGGTTTTCCTTATCAAAAATTCAAATTAGTTTCTTTTGATTATATTTGAAATGCTGGAGTAGTAGGGTGGAAGTAGGCCTTCTCTACCTGAAGCTTTATCCTAGTTGTGGCAGAAAATTTATGTTCTCCAATCTCTTGTTTAGGATCCTTTTTTGTCCATTTCTATGCTGGAATCTTTAACAATTTTTGTAATCTGCAATAGTAGCTGAGTAGTGAAACAAGGGTGAGAAAACACTATTTGGAAACAGTGGCTGAGTGCCCACGATTTCTGTGATGTTCAGGACAATATATCTATATTTTAATCAGCTGGCTGTAAATGAAGAAGCATGCCATTGTATGATTAATGAAAAGTGCTGGGTTTAGTTATGGTAATATATGTATGTTAGAGTTTTAAACTGTTTGCTATTCAAGTTTGCTATTAACATCAGCAGCGTTGCACTGAGATTGGACCGGCTGTACAACCTTCAGCAAAAGGAAATGTACTTTTATTCAGTGGGGCGACAATGGGACTCTGAAGTGAAGTGAGCATGATTTAACTTTAAACATCATGCTATGTTTCCAGTTAACCATTAAGTTGTCATTTCCATAAACCCAAATGTTTTGATAGGAAAAACAATTGCTGTAGACAGAAAAGGAGTCAGATTATACACAGATCAGTTCAATAAGCAGGAGTTCTTGATGTATTATAAGGCAGTGGCTTCCCAACTCCTGGGACAAATTGCAGTTTGATCAACTGCCAATAAGTGAGATCATACTCGTATCTTTTTTATTTGCTTATTTTTAATTTGTGAGCAAAGACTGGGCTCATTAAAGTGGGGAACTCCACACTTCTTTAGCCAAGTGTTACCATATTCTATATAATGAATTGTGTACACTTCTATCCTTTTCAGTCGTTCATCTAATTTTCCTTGGAATTGCATGAAATACTTCATTATTCAAGTATTTTTCCAATCTGTACTATTTATATTTCTGGTACAAACCTGCATTTGATTACACTCATATAGTAGATGCTTTGTCCTTTTTATGTGGACATGAACTTTTGTTTTGTTTTGTTTTGCTTTGTTTTGACACGTAAGTGAAAAGATTGACCAAGTAAATGAATTAAAGTTATTCTCTGTATTTTGGGATTTATAATGACTTCAATGAATTTGGATTACTGTAGAACTTTACAGCTTTATGTTGTTTTTTGGTCTTACCACAGAGTAGGAAATACTTTCATTATCTGTTTTTAGCAAAAGAAGTAAATTTTTTCTTTGTTTCTTATTTGTTAATAGTGACATGGCCCTTGTTTTTCTTTTTCAACTTTTGGTGGATTAATTATTGAATTCATTAGGGAAGTACTGAGAAGATTTGTTCTTCTCTGTGGCAGATAGATACCGGTGGCTCAATGCTTTGGCCACGAGGCTAAGCAATATCAGATTGCTGAGACCTGTGACAGTTAAAATATCCAGATCGTGTCTGTGAATGTTTTCACTTTTGAAAATGTAAACTTTTAGCATTAATGCTGCCATTACCAGAATGTTGCTGGCATTGCTCCTGTGTTGGAAGATGATTACTGGACTCATTCCTGACATGTAACACTTCTTTTTTCCAGGAAGGTGGGTGGACGAACTCAGTCATTGCTGAACTACTGAAGTTGGGTGAGTTTTGTTGCCTTCATTGATCCTGTGTGGCTTTCAAAATATGGATGGAGTTGATGGAGAAAGCATCTGTGTAGTTCACATTACTAGAGGAATTTGTTTATTATACTTTGCACTGAAGTTGTTATTCTTGTGTGCCTGGTAAACAGTTTGAGTTTTGATTGCTTTTTAGGCTTTTCAGATGACCTACATGGAACTTCTTATTTTGATTTCTACTGACTAAGGTGTTTTAAAGTTATTTCCTGCTTTGCCACTCCGTAAAAACATAGAAAATTCACCTTAGCTTGGAGGACTATCACAGGTGCTATGAACCACCTAACACTTCATAATAAATGCATTTCCCAGATACAGAGTAAAGAATCTGTTGGGAGTCCTGGTATATCTTACTTCTACCTAGATGGAGAGCTAGTGCTGTAGACCTGGCCTATAACAAACAGAAAGAAAAAAGCATTACAGTGTGATCCAGGGATCATTTCATCACCTAGTCAAACACACATTTCCCACCTTTCTGTCCTTCATCCTTCATGGCTCTTCCTCTGTGTTGAAGATGATCCAACGCAGTGCCCCAAAAGCACTATTTTGCCCTAATCAAGTGCCACGCTTTCTTCTGCCAGACAGTTGAGGAGCTTTATGTTTGGAGCTTTGGTGGACTGCCAACTCCATTTGCTGTGTGGAGAGGGAGGAAAAGGATGGAAAGTACCATCCTTTTCAAGGTTTTCATTCCCTACAGAATGTATTAACAAATCTGAAAGCAGCTGTGCTTGCTCCTGCTATAAGAATGGTAGGTCCAAAAAAGTGTAACCATCTCTTCCCATGCCATGAGTTTCAGTCTAACTACATAATTACAGTTCTTTCTTTAGACTCCATCAAGAAGGAAAGTTAAAGAGCAAATCAGAAAATTTTAAAAAGTTATGAAATTAAAGAAAACCAAGTGACTGTCAACTGGACTTTCATTAGTCTTCATTTATAACAACAATGAAATTGTAAAGAATTAGGTAGACTACTTTAACTCCCATGAAAGATGTTATGCACTGCGTATATTGTTGAGTTAATGTGAAATACCTGTTTAAATCAGCCTTTTCTGTAGTTTCCTTGTCCTACATCTTAATGTCAGCAATGTCTGCAATGGAATTGCAATGCGGATCAGTGCAGATTATCACCAGTTAATAAAGAGTCAAAAGCATATTTTAGGTAGTATGATTTCTTCAGTTTATTTCTATGGTTAATCTACTCATATGTTACATTAAATGCAAAAGGTATGCACAGCATGATATATGAATGATTTTGGTTTTGGCATAGCATTTGGTTGTCCAAGAACAAATCCTATAGTTTGATCTCCTCTTCTCATCTGAGCTCCAAATATTCCTTGCTTATTTAGCAGTGGTCTAAAGAAGGATTTGAGCTCTCATTTTGACATAGATATTGCAGAAGTACTCTTAACTTTATGTGCATCCCTATAATCAACAAGGAAATAGGAAATTATTCAATTCAGAGGATCATTCCTTAAACATTATTCTCAGACTGAGTAGATATCATGGGGGAATCTTACCTCTTAAAAGTGTCATTTTATGTCATTAAAAAAAATCAAAATTTCAATAATTTCAACTGAAAGTTTTTGGATATACTACTACCTCACTAAGCATGAAATGTAGTTTTCAGAACAATCTCAGAGATGTCCAAAAATCAAAAAAGAAGAAAAGGAAACCATATTCCCAAGCCCCAGAGGCAATTTTGAAAATACAATTCTAGTTATTATTGAATCTTATTATCTATACAAGGCTTCTGCCTTACCTTTGTTACCACAAGAAATACTTTTGCTGAGAGTACTGTTTCTGAAGATAATGTTTGTCCCTGATTGATTGCCTTTGAGATGGTGACACTTCTCATTTTATGGAAATATTATAGCGCTTTGAACACTGAGCTTCAGAAAAGCTCTAGGGGTGAACAAAGAGCTGTCTAGGACCCCAAGACCAATGCTACAAGTCAGGGAGCGTTTGAACAGGGTAAAGATGGCCTGTCTCAGTCTGTGCAAGTGTTCCCCACAAGGCTGTGGGCTTTGTTTAGCTCTGAGTAACAGATCAGCATTTGCTAGCAGTCCTGCAGCCATGCTAGAAACAGGCCTAGCACTTTAACTTTTACTTAGTGCCAGCTTTGTTTTCTCTGTGAGCCCGTGCAAACACTTTGGTTGAATATTGCAGAGGCAAACAACCTGCTAGTTACAGGGAAGTGCTTTTAGGATCAGAGTTCTTTGTAGTAGTTTGTTGGCCCAAACTACCTGATAGTCAAGGTTTTAAATCAATCTAACTTCCCCCTGGTACCCAATTATAATTAGGTTTTTAGGAATATACAAATTACTAGTAAATTCAGTATTCATTGCAACTTCAGTGGTATATATTTGTAGTTTCTGGTATCTGCTGTTATTTGTGTGTGAACAAATGGTGCATTTGGCCTTAGAGTAGCACAATGCCCTGTGAGTGCAGCTGCCGAAATACGCACCACGAGCTCATGTGTGTACAGCATCCAGCTGTCCCAGGAGTCACAGGTGACACACACCTATGTGTTCCTCAGGGATACATAGACATCATAACACAGCATCCTCCTGAATTAATGGGCATTTTGCTACATCCCACATGCTTAAAATAGGAAAGGAAAAGAACAACCAGACTCTGTGTTGTTTTGTTTGCAAGTCTTTATCTCTGCCTGGATACAGAAGTAGTCAGAGCTCGGTGGACTCTTTGTGAGAGCTGAGTAGTCTGAATGCTCAGTAACTCAGCGTGAAATCAGAAGCAGCATTGCATAAGCATTGACAATATGGAGCAAAATGCACTTAGATGAAAAAAAAAACCAGGATGGGGGTGTTTCTTGCATACAGTAGGCCTAGCCATTTCAGAGATGAACATAAGCAGATTTCTGAGTTCTGAATGCAAATCTAGGTGGAACCATTTGAATTTAAAAAATAAATAAAGAAAATATCCCTAAACAAAGCCTAGGTTGAAGGACTGAACATGCCAGTAGCAAGTTCTGCTTCAGACTTCAAGAGATAAAGTACGTTAGTGTGTATCAGTTAGTTTAATTTATTCAGTGTCATTGCTATATCACAACCTTCTGTTTGATTTTCTTATAAACTAATAATTTCCTGAATGAACTAATACTGCCATAGCCACTAGTACCTCTGCCTTGTAGAAGTTTTTTATTGTTGTGTATGCAACTAAATTGAAATATCTTTCACTTGAAATATTGACTTTAATATCTCATTTGAAAAATTCATGAAGCCTTTGATGTTAAATCCATACTCAATTTAGCCAAATGCCATTAGAATATGCAATATGCCTGAATACAGAGAGCATTATTGTCTGTGTTTCTGCAGAAGAATTACATTTTATGACTGTAACGTCAGGATCTTTTTTGGATTTGTTCATGGAGAAAAGAAAGAGAAAGGCAGCACATTAGAAGCAAAATGAAAAGTGGTATTGATTAGGCTCTCATTTACCCTCTCTTTGCTTGAATCCCTAAATGCATGGAAATAAGGGTTGTGCCACAGCAAGTAACAATGCTCTGTAATGAATGGAACAATCTTTAGAAAATTAGTGTAAACACGTACGATAGTGCACAGATGTTGCTCCTACTAACTGTCATACATTTATTTTACATCTCCATTTACATACATCTCTTTATTTCCTAATAGTATCATAATAGAAACATGACAATAGTTAATGATTTCATAAAACATGGAATGTAAAGCTGACAGAGAGGTAGAACATTAATTGAAACCTATAGCTATAGTACATTAGAATTACATCTCCTAAATGACTCCTGATAAAAATATCCCTCTTCTACAGAGAAAGACAAAGACAGGTAAAAAAGTAGGCTTTCAACAAATTAATTTTTTTTTTCCAGTAAAACAGACTGGCAAATGTTGCAAAATCTCCTGAGTGCTAATAGAATCGTATTTGCCTTTAGTAATTTATGGGCACTTTTCCTCCAGCTATCGATCACAGTTGAAAAAAGTAAACTGCATTAACATTTTAGGCAATAATGGCTCCAGAAAATGTTTGATTTTTATCACTACCAAAACTGATGTCATGAAACTTGGTTCTTCAGCAGAAGAGGGAGACCAGAGTGCATCCAGTCTGTGGTGTGTTTATGCAAGTGCCCAGATCTGACTGAACAAAGTGGATGTTAACTAATGTGTTGAGCTTGTTACGTTATCCTAAACCATAAAAAGTAAGTTGATGGCAGAAGTCAGGAGATTGCTGTGCAGCAGTTAGGAGGTGTCCAAAGTACCTTGGGGTCTCTGAGGATTCCAAGGAGCACTGAAGGGACCGAAGGAGAGCTGCTCTCTGCCACCATCTCCTGGCCAGTGCCTGGGACACAAACTGCCTCTACTGCCTCTTCTGCTGGTTTTGCCAAGGCTATTACCTCAACCGAGGGGACAGTCACAGCCATTTGAAGCGAGCCCGTACTGGAAAAATAGCACATTTTAAAATTTCCAAAGGGAAACCGGACCTCAACAAGCTTATGTAGATGTATGTTAAAGTGGACGGTGCAAAATGCCAGACAAAGGGAGCTGAAAGATCTGTGAATAAATCCAGAGTATTAGTGCATGGGATTTTATGCTTGGAATTAGGGGAAACTGTTTTGGTCAGTGATGATGACTCATGTCAGATCGTCCTGAATGCTCGAGAAATGTGTGTTATACATTGGGTGGTGACTGGACTTGAATTTTTGCAGAATATTTATATATTATGAGGGAAAACAGCTTCATTTCAATAGTTAATACTTTCAAAATGCCAATTTTTAGTGTTAATAGCTGAGCTTATCTCTTTATTATTGGGAAACAATGCTGTAAGATAGATTGACTTTGAAAGTGAAATTAGATTTGAAGTTTTAGATATTATGTTAGATTTCTGGTTTTACCATAGGCCTTTACCATTTGCAGAAATCTGTGATCTACAAAAGTGAGTTTAATGAAACTTCTTCTTACATTAGTGTTATTGTAGATGACAACATAGCACAATAGATTGATACTTGGTTTCTGTATAATTAATTTTGACAACAAAGAACACATGGAATTAGTGTACAAACTGAAACTGCAATCTTTCTGATTCCTTTCATTGCTCAGGTTTTTCCGTACTTTTATGTCTTTGGAGCAATGAAATTATATTGCTGTTTGGTCATATGTTAAATTAATTGTGACAAGTTAAAATAGATGTTAAAGCAAGCATCCTACAAATTAATTAACAATTTATTAGTACAGTTTATAATTTTTCATAAGAGGAGGAATCTTGTATATTCTGAGTACAAATGAAAGTTAAATATTTCCACATCCTGGAAGAAATTTGTGAGTTGAAGATCATGTAAATTATATGATCTGTATTATGTAGAACCAAATTAATATCCTGGCTTGTGTTTTTAACAAATGTGCAAACATTTCTTGGAGATGTCACACCCTAGTGCTTTTTCTTCAACTGAAAAAAAGAACATCAGGACCTCTGTGCCTCAGAAGATTATTTTTTACATTATGCCAAAAAAAATGAAGTGGTCTGAAGTATATATTAGGATGTAGCATATAGTTTATGTGTACCACTGAATCTGATACAAGTGAATAAAAACTTATTAGAGAAATTCATTTGCCATGCCTGAAGCCTTTACAGTGAACAGTTTTACAGATCTCATTTTTCAGATCAGAATTTTATTTCAGAAGCTTTGCAGTATGCTGACTAATGAAGAATTGTGAGAAAGAACACAAAAGTTGTATCCAAAAGAAGGTAACTTTCAACTGCAATTTAGAAATATCACACAAATCAGCATGTGGCTATACACCTGTGTGTATCAAACATGAAAACAAATTGTGATCCTGGAAAACAAAAAGGTGATCCTTTTTTTACATCACCTAGTCAATGATGTTGAATTTCTGACTTTTTAGTTTCAACCAGGTAAGATAAGGTGGCCTGTTCAGCCCATGTTATTAAAGAAATTGGTTCACCTATTTGATTTCATGTCATTGTAGTTCCAACCATTCATTTATTCAATAAACAGTTTGGTATGTTCTGAGAAATAATGAATATTGATTAAAAAATCAATCACTTATTAAGAAACAGGGAAATTGTTTATCCAATCAATTTTAATTTTTGATTTGTTATTTATATTTTCCAATTTAATCCATCCCTCCCTTAGGCTCCCAAACTACCCCAGAATCAGGAGGAAGGGCAGAGTGATGCTGGCACTAACTGTGCAAAGAACACAAAACCTAATGCATTCATTTCAGATTAGACTGGTGGAAATAGGCCATAATAAAGGAGACTGATTGAGAACTGTGGATACATTACCTCATGCACCTTTGGCTATTGCACTGAAACTTTAACTTTTAATATGATTTATGAGGCTCTCTGCTTCCTACATATTACATCACTTAACTCTGACACTGTCAAAACACAATAGTTACAAAAATACTACGGGTTTCATCTAATCTGGCAGAGATTCTGAGCATGGAGGCTGAATGCACAAGGCAGTGAGAGAGACCTGTACAAGTGCTCCGGAGCATTTATCCATCCTCTTGATGAGACCTAAGCTGGGAAAAGAGGTACTAAATAGCCCTTCTTGCAAGGGAACAGACAAACAAGCTGATCTGTTTCATTTGAATGTGTGCACTGATTCTAGTTTCATTGTTCATTACACTAATGAAGAAAACTGCCTTGATACATACAGGCAATAAACAAATTTCCCTCCATCCCTGATGAGTAGTTTAGTCTCTTTGGGATTTTTGTTTAGAAGTTGGGAAAAATTTGTCTTAGTTCTGCCTTTGAATTTGCCTGAGTGAGGAATCTTCCCTCCCCACCATCATGCGTGACCAAATGTAGTTCTTGTTTTCAATAAAGCAAAGGTGTGCTAGTCTCTTCATATTTAAAGATTTAAAGTTGGTATTAACTGTGCTTTGCTTACCTGGTGTTCTCTCATATCTAACTTCATGTCAGAGTACTATTTTTTTAAGAAATATGGAAATGCACTTGTAAAGAATGGGGTAGATATTTTACAGATTAAAAGATTTTTTAGAGGAGTTTCTTTCATGGGGAAGGGTGTGGAAACGCTAGTTACAATCTGTCACACTGCTTTTGTGAGCCTTGAGTTGGTAAGTAAAGACTCACCTTGTTGTGAATAGATGAAAAGTGAGAATGCATGAGAAAAACACAAGTAGGCAGAGCCAAAGTCCAGGGCTATGTGGTCTGAGATTTACAAGGAATGGAGGGTGTCTTCTGTGGAGGATATCCTACAAAGGAAGGAGATTCAGTCCTTGTATTTCAGCCTCTGTGGAAACCCAAGGGTCTGAGGTATGATTAGTAGTGTTAAGTAATCAAACCTTATTCATACTAATTGTCTTGTTAGTCTTTCAAGTATGGAAGAGTAAGGGAAGAACTAATTTTTTTTTTCTTCCAATAAACAAACATATTATATGGCAGTTGAGAGTTCAGGTTGTATATAAAACTACTACTCTTACCTGGCTTGTGTAGTCCTCCTGCCTTTGAAAGCTCTGTGGGAAATTTACCTGGCTGTGTTTATGATCAGTCTTATGGACAGTTTTTAAAGCTGGCTTTATCCATTGTATTTCCTGGCATTCTGCTTGTTGATGACATCACTTTCTTCTTAATTTGTATCTTCTTTCATCAGTTTTTAAGGCAGATGAGGTATCCCTTGCCTTTCATTTCACTTACATTCACTCACAAAAGAACTGTGATCTCCTCTATCATGTTTTAAAATGTCATTTTAATGCTTAAAACATAGAGGTTGTCGTGTAAGAAACCATGACCCAGATGAAGCTAAGTACAACATTTACATAAATGTTTAAAAATACTCGAAGATAGCAATACTTTGTTTTACAACTCAGGGATATGCACAACAAACTTCCCCAAGGTGTCTCATGGATTCAGTTCTACTCTCCGATGCTATAGCAGCAGATAGCAATAAAATATTTTTAGCTGACACCAGTTGAAAAGAGTTTGCAAGCATTCATAAGATTAACTTTAGAATTCTAAAGATCTTGTTAAGTACTGGGAGAAAAAACCCCAGGGTTTTATTACATGATGCATGGTCAGGATTTTTGGATTTAAAATCTGGGAGAAAATTACTCCTTCAAGTGTTAGACCTGAGATTCAATACTCTGCCTGAGTTTTGGTCAAGATAAAGACTTGTGAAATAGAACAAACAAGCCCCCTTGAAACTCCTGGATTTACCTAGCTAAGAAAAGACTGAGGGGTGAATATCGTAAGTTCTAAATGATTGCTCTGAATAGGATAGCGACCAGTTGTTCCCTATGTTCATTAAGTGCAGGGCAAGATGTTCTTCCTGTGTGTAGGAAAAGAAATTTGTGTTACAGATCAGGAAAGAAGCAATCTTTCATTCTGTGATGCTAATCGGGGGATGGGAGCAGCTATTTTAGGAGGCTGAGTAATTGTCATAATTTTTAAGAAACAGGTTATACAAAAACCTACAGATTATTCCTTATTTATATTAGACCCTTCTTCAAAGCACAAAGCTGCACTGGTTGGCCTACTGACCTTCTTTTCTTCCCTTCCCTGATAGCATTCCTTGATTAATTTAACTGTTGACTACTTCTCCCAGATTAAATCTTGGAATAAGAAATGGTTAAATAATTTGTAGACTAGCAATTACTACTGCTACCGATCATGTTTTGTTTCATTAAATTCATTGCATTCCTATATTTGGGGGCAGATGTATACATGGCATTAATGAACAGATCTGAGTATCTGATGAGGGAAGATAAGGTGTAATGACAGTCTGGTACAGAGCGAGTTAGACTCAGATGTTTCTGTGTGTTTATCATCACAGTAATGTGTGAAAAGTTGGATGCAAAGACCCAGCCATTATTCCATGGAACCTTTATCTCCTGTAGATGCGATCATGGCAAAAAAAGGTAATTAATATTGGTTCTACCAAAAGTTTAATCTGATGTCATCTCTGAGTAATCATTAAATATTCAGGAAGAGTAAGACAGTACTGAATTGCTTCACATGTCTGAAAAATGAACTGCATTCCATGTAATACATTGAAAGAGACACAGGAGTGTTGCACAGCACCTTGACTTTCCAAAGAATAGGTATTTCTGTAGGTAACCATGAAAATAGATATAGAGATGAAATTTCTTTAAGCTTTCTTCCAAGTTCGCAGAGGATTTTGATTAACTTGGATCAGCAGTAAGCTTTCTTTAAAGGTAAAGCCCAAACACTGTATATATTTGCCAGTTCATGGCTAGTTAAATTTAATTGCATTACATTGCCACAAAACAAATATAACAGCCTGGAGTACTGTGTCTACTGTGTTTATATTAAAGAAAGTCATGAGTTTGAACTGAAAGTCTTGTAGAAAAGGAATGATGATTAATTTTTTAGGGTAATTCTTCTTTTGAAAAACTTACATATACATTCATGCCTCTCTGTCATGACTCTGCCAATAGTTCTGGAAGGGTTTTTCCTGCAAGGACTCCCATGTGCAATGCAGAACAGTCCTGTTGCAGCCACCCCTGTGTGTAAGCAGAGGCCTGTTCTGTTTACAGCATCAGGTTAAAGGTGTAGTCTAGTTAACTGATGTTGCAATGATTTTGAGTGATTTTAAGAAGTTATTTGTGTTAAATTCTTCATGAAAATGTGAAGAGCTGGTAAGAAAGTACATTTGTTGTTAGAGAACAACCTTGATTCATTAGGGCCCTGTGTGTCAGTCTCTATGTACTAAAGAAGTCTAGACCCCTCAACGTGTGATCTGACTGCTTGTGAATTGTTCTGGTTTGTCATATTTTCTGCATTATTCTAATCTTCTCGCTATGAATGGAATTGCATCCCCTTTTACTTGACAGCAAAGACAAACATCAAGCTGTCCAGAAGATAGAGTGCCATTTTATTCCTCTTTTGAAATTCTTGATGGGATGGGCACAACATCAGCAAACACTCAAGAAGAAACCTCCTGACCCTCCAATTATTCTTGCTGACATTTTTAAAAATAATTTCCTTTTCAAGAAATACTGAGTCCTTTGTGTCCGAACAAAAACAAAACAAAAAAACCAAAAAACAACCTCAAACTTTATTTAATTGTCATTTGGTCAGAAGTTGAATTCTACAGTACTCCTAATTTAAATTAAATTAGTGAACAGAATGTTATCTTTTCCCCACTACAATTCTTAAAATTTAAGCAAAGCATATTATACTAGAATCATTATGTTAAAATGGCTGTTTATAATTGTTTTAAACTAAACGGTTTGAACCAGCTTTATTCCCAGTCTAGCATTAAATGGCAAGCACAGTGTTGCTGTGTAATTGTGGCTACACATTTTAGAATGTTTCTTATGTGTACAGAATGGAGAAAAATCATATTACCATGTTATTCAACATGAAAAGCTATTAAAGCCTGCAATTCAAATATGCCTTTTTGAGACTATTGAATTAACAGAGTTAGATTAAAATATAAATGAACTTGTTAAGTAATATTTTATTTTCAAAACCCATTTCCTCTTTATATTATTTATACAGTTGGCGTGTTTGACCAAGAGAATTGATATATTGTCCTCAATAGGGTAAATATCCTCTGTGATTACTCCTTTAATTGCCCCAGCCATCTTTCTCCTTTCAAATAAAGCAGTATTTAAGAAAATAAGTCCATTTCTTTTCTCTCCAAGTGCTGTGCTGTATCCATAAGATGAGCCTGTCCTTCCTGTTTCTGTGTGAAATCATAAAGCTGGTACTCTGTGCCCACAGTAACTTTTTGCAAGCACAGTGTATTAAACCAACCTCTCCCTTCGTGCCTGCGCCCTGTTAGGCAGGAGGCTGCCAGACTTTACTGACACCTGCTAACACCAAGCTGTGCACAATGGATTCTTTGGAGTTCATGGCTGAGTATTCTGATAACAAGATAAAAATAATGCGTGGTGTTAAAATCATCAGAGACTCAGTTTAAATGGATGGAAAGGATAGTGTTTATTCACATTCCGAGGCACAAAATGGCTTATGTTCACTGCACACTTTGGGTGCTTAATAAGCTCAAGTCCCAATGAATTGGTTCTTGACAGTTATGAATGGTAGACTGGCTGCATTAAAGCAATGAGGGAGCTAACAGCAGGTTTGCAACTGGGTTTGAATAAATCATCAACCAAACATGTAACGGCATTGTAACAGTAGGCCAAAACCTCTCCAGCCATGTGATTGCTAGTTGCCAGGGGACTATGGATCTTGGGCATTCTGAAAATATTGAAACAATTTTAGCTGTCTCAAATTTATAGAATCTCTGGAAAAATATAATACATTTGAATATATTAAAATATAACTACTTTGTCAGTGTACATGTAAAGCTTTTAGACAAAATAGGGCTTTTTAACTAAAACAGGATTATTGCATATTGGTTTGCTTTCTTTTTATGATTTATAATGTATTTAGAAAGAATATTTGTGAAATGTGATGCAGTATTTAAAATCTTGACTATAGTAACTCCGTACCTCCAATCAACACATGCAAAATTATTGTTGGCCTCTTAGGTGTCCATCCAGCCATCCCTTTTTCTTACATGGGTAACTTTACACTTTAAAGGGGTCCAGTGGAGGTCAAATGCACTGCTTTTGTGTTCAAATTTAACTGCATTAACAAGCCTTTAAAAGCTGAGATTTTGTACTCTGTTTGCAATTATGTTTCCTGCAAAAAATTATGTCAGCGGTAGAAGCATTGCATCAAATCCAGTCTTTTTGTCCCCTTCTTTAGAAGGAATTTTGCCAGATGTATATTTGGGCTATCCACAGATGCAATGTATATGGGATAGGCCTCATTTACAGTGGGATTTTTGGGCTGTCTTCTAGTTTTGTGGATTGAAGGTTGAATTTGATTGAATTGTATTACATAGATATTTAGTCTGATGTGGCTGAGGCAAGAGTCAGAATGACTCTTCATACTCTGCTCGTCTGGTTCACAAGGCATCTCCTGCAAAAGCAGCAATTAGTGCTCCCCACCAGAACTTGCTGCACGGCTTGGGGTAAGTGTGGGAGACCTCAGAGATTGTTCAGAGCAGCTGAAAGATGGAGTTTTCTCTTTTCTAGTTCTGCCACGAATTTTCTTTGTATGACTTTAGGCAGTTGCTTAGTTTTCCTGGTAATAGGGAAGACTTCCTTTTCTCACAAGAGTCAGGAGAAAGAGTTATTTGCTGATTGTAAGGCTGTTGTATTTTGTGGTTATAAGGCCACAATTAGTTGTTAACTTGCACTAAAAGAAATAACAGGAAAAATATCTGATGATGTATGAAGTATAAATTCCTGATGTATTTAAATTTTGCCTTAAATAGATGTAATGAATATACCAGTGACATTCCTTTTGTAAACCCAATATAGAGACAATATGTTTTTACAAGAGCTCGTTCAACTGAGTTTTTTTGGTCTTTTGTAAGACCAAATGTTCTGTAAGACAGCAACATTATGAAATAGGCACTAGGCAAAGTTTGGGGGAGAGAAATGGAGTGAGTGAAAACTAAGGGCATGTGAAGAACAGTCACTATCCAGCAACAGCAGCAAAACAGTTTCAATTTTCTGGATTATTAATTCAAATTCACACGCACATGCCAGTTAAAATTAAAGGCCTTTTTTTACTGCTCTAGTTTAAATTAAAGATTATATTCTGCTCCACAAGTCTGAATTAAATAGCTTATTTTGCACACCAAGCTCTCATTTTAAAGCTAATAAAGAAAAGACATAGCATGTACGTGCAAGCTTAAGACAGGAAGGGTCTAAATTACTACACCTGTTTCACTTGGGAGCTACTTTATTAGTGTTACAAAACTTGGCTTTCAATTTGGCAGTCAGAAGCACATTTAGAACAAGCATTTCTTTGTTTTGACAGAAAGGCTATGGTAAATGAATGACGTTTGAGCGAGGTGTGAAATGTGAAGGTACAAAATTAACTGGTAAGATAATTACTGTTCTAATTCTGCATAAACAAGCATTTTGAAAATCATTAATAGTTCAGGGAAATAATGTTAGTGATTAAATAAGGTGGTTTGCATCACTGAGCACAACTAAGCTGCTTTAATTACATTTGAAAGCAAGGGAAAGTAGCTAATTAAAATTAGCACAGGGTTCCTGAATGACCAGCATTGCATTGTTGCCCTAACCTGTTTAATTGCTTGTTTATTAATAATATGTCTTTATTTTCCCCTCTTCTGCATTTAGCAAAATTATTAAAGAAGCTAAAATGTGTAAAGAGGATCTATATATACTTATCAGAATATGCAATGCAGATGTAACCCAGGGAATTACTTCCAAGGCAAGCCAACATAATTCAAAAGTTGTAACTTTTCTTCATGTTAATAATGTTTTCTTCCTGAGTCACATTCCTATGTCAATCACGTCCATGGACAAGAAAAATGGTCTTTGGCACAATTGCTGAATTGCAGCATTTTGTAGCTTTATTTGCTTTATTTTTAAAATCGCTTGAATCACTAGCTAAAATATAGGTAATAAATCTAAGAGTAATCAATAATAATTTATGGAAAACACGAGCAAAAATGTAATCTAAATTAAAAGAAAGCTTTGTATTGTCTCAGCCTTTTTAAAACACAGCTTGTGCTACGTTTACCAGCTGCAGTAGGTGGGTCTGTTCTGAGAAAAGACCAGACTCAGTTCTTGGGGTTTCCAGCAGATTTGTCCTTCAGTCAAAGAACATATGTATTAGACATCTGATTTTCTCTTCCTAGTCTCTCATGTGTTGTTTCAAGTTACACTTTATTAGCATAAATCTATAGGAAATATTTGGGAGAGGTGTTAGTCTACACACTTGAAGCAAATATACAGTATAATACAATGAAGACAACTAAAAATAGAGTAAAATGCTAATTTATTTTTCATATTTAGCCATAATCAAGTCAAGTTAAAGCAGACATGATGTTTTCCACGTTGATTTAGTATTTATAGTGTACCTCTGATGTGAAAGGCTCAGATGCATAATAATTTACATACATATACATTTTAAACAGTAAAAATTCATAAAAATGTGAAGTTCTATATGGAAAGGTAGCAGATCCCCATGAAAGCAGGTTAAATCATGGGAATTATGCTTATGGAACTGATAAGCAATTAAAATAAGGAGTTAATTTTAACTTCATGAATAGTGGAGAATATTCAGCAGACAGTACATACGTTATTTTATAGGTGCATATCTTTATGAACAAAGAGGAGGGTTCTGCTCTGTATTATAGGATGGTGAAGAAAGATCCAAGTCACAGATTTCAATGAGATTTTTCTGCTTCAAGTCTACACAAAATATGTGATCAGCATTTTGAGCCATAGCATATGGCACCAATAACTGAAGGTTGTAGAGAGATAGTATTGGTGGCTAGTGGTACAGTATCACCATTCAAGTGATTGTTGTGTCATAGGGATGCATGACAACTTTTTTAGTAATCAGTGTGGTGTATAATTAATGGTGGCATTTCTTTGTGTTCTGGCAATGGATAAATAGAATTTTGGTATTCTTTTTTAATTGCAAGATTCCCTGGCTTTCTGTTAGGTCATGGTCATTGCACTTATGATTAAAACCTTTCATTAACCTTTCCATAACCTATTTCCTCAAATTAATAGCTGTAAAATTGTAAAAGCCACAAGCGCCCCACTATATAAAGAAGAGACTAACAACATTTATCAGACATTATTCTCATAAGTGAAGCAAATTATTTCTCTTCCTATTTATCATAATGCTATAACCACTTTTATTCATGTAGGGTTCCGATAAAAGTGTTCTGATAGATTTAAGTTGCAACTGTTTAGGATTTTGCAGTCCCCAGAAGATCTGCTCTACCCCTCTTTTGTAAGCCCCTACTCCAGAGCTGGGACAGATCCCCTCCCACCTGCCAGAGTCCACAGCAGCATTTTCAGACCTTTCATAAGGAGCGTGGGGCTGCCTTCATGTACAGGAGCCTACTGCACCACATCTCTGCTGCAGGGAGGTGAGCTCACAAGGATGGCAGTGAGAACATGGCAAGCTTTGCTCCTACACCTACCAGAACTTTACTGTAGTTCAGCAGTCCTCACCCAGCATGGGACTTACCCAGCTCCTGCTAACGGGGACACATTTTCTCCTCCTTGACACAAGGTGCTTTTTTCTTAGTTTTCAGAACACTGATATGACATGTAAATAATCTTGCTAATAGAAATTTTTAAGATGAGTGATGAATGAAATTGTGGAAGATGTTTTCTATTTCCTATGTCTTTTTGCTGGTTTTAATATAACCTGAAGAAGTTCTCTGCTGTGGGGAGTTTATGTTATTAAAGTATCTAAATACGCCAAAAATTCTTTGATTGTTTAACTCTGAAATATCCTGGAGTTGTAGTTGTAAGTGCTCTTCATCCTATTTATAGAAATAATCCCCCTCACTTCCTCAAGGCACAGAGGAAAGGGTGACTTGAACTAGGGTCTAGTACATCCACATCTAATGCTCTTACTCCTGGCCAATACTGTCTTTCTTCCTCTGCAAGCCTGGGCTTCTTGATTTCCTTTTGTCCTCAGTGAGGACACGAGAGCATACTACAGCAAGAAGTGAGCCCTTTATGGAATAATTTATTCCTCTGACATGTGCTAGCACTAGAAATACGTTATGATTGAAGTTTATTGATATAGAGAAAGGGCCAATTCTAAAATGTGATGAGACCCTGTAGGAGGTCCCAACCAGTCAGATGTTTATTTACAACCTAATAGAGGCAGAGAAATAAATATTTGAAGCAACAAGATGTTACTGACTGATCTAGGGGCAGACTTGCTTCTGGTATTTAGTGAGGTAAGCAAAATACTTCCAGCATATACTGGAAGCCTTGTATGGTACAACATGACTGCCGGGTGCTTGTAGCCCTCTATTTTGTAGAAACTGAGATTTACATGGGAACAGAGATTTGACTGTACTTTATGCATTTATAATGGAAATTTAAAATTAGAATGAAAAACAACTCCTATAGTTATAACTATAAACAATTAAGGATACTAATTTGTATGGCATCTACCTTTGCTTAGCATTAATGAAGAACATGATCATGTACAACATCCCAACAGGGGAGTCACAAGAACTTAGCTGAGAGCATTGGCAGTAACTGTGATCTGATTAACTGTGGCATTTCACTGTGATATGGCAGTAATGTTAAGGCAATGTGTTGAGGGGGTTTAATTGTTAAAACTGCCATTCCTTTGCCCCTTTCCTTCATCATGGTCACTGCAATCATGACTGAAACCTGTCATTAACCTTCCTCAATTTAATTCAATGCTTTGAGCTAATAGCATTAAAACATGAGATGTACAAAATGTGTGTGCCATTTTACAAAGTGAAGTGCCTCACCTCTCTGCTCTCTGTAGTTGGGAAAAAAAGGTACAATACTTACTGGCTTGTTGAAAGCATGTTTTAAAGGCATGATTTTGAGCACTCTGGAGAGACAGACTTGCAATGTAAGTCATGGGGTTTTGCCCCTTTTACAACACAAATAAGCACTGACAAACTGAGTTTTGTGCTGATGAAGGATGTAAAACTGGCAAAACATTATGCCACATGTACTAAAGCTAGGTGAGAGATAAAATAAAAATTGATTGGAGCACACAACATCATAAAGAGGTGGAAAACCCAGTTTTGATGGGATAAGCAAGTAACTGTATCATTCTAACACCAACAAATGACACAAAACACCTTACAAAGGTAGGCTCTCTGCAGCCAGTGACCTGCAGAGAAGCAGAAATTTGGAGAGAGATTAGCAAAATCCTGAATAGCAGGTTTTATAGTAAATAGAGATCAAATAAACAAACATGCTCCTTGTATCAACCAGTTTACACTGGTCGAATGTCAGTAGACTTAGTGGCATCTCGTGGTCTTCGTTGCTATTTGTGGTAAAAAAATTTTCTAGGTCATATAGCTGATAATCTGACTGCACCTGTCAGCAAAGTGTGAGCATAAATGATCTACCAGTGGCCAACTTTTGCCAGTATTCTTAACACTTTTAATCCAGACTTCAGGTCTTGCAAAGAATGATGTAGCAGATGATTCATCACCAGCTGGGCAAGGGAGGTGATTGTACTCCTCTGCTCTGCACTGCATCCTCACCATTAGTTTTGGGGGCAGTTTTGGCCATCATGATATAAGAAGACAATAAAGCTATTAGAGAGTGTCCAAAGGAGGGAAACAAAGATGGTGATGGGCCTTGAGGGGAAGCCGTGTGAGGAGCAGCTGAGGGCACTGGGTCTGCTCAGCCTGGAGGAGACTGAGGGCAGACCTCACTGCAGTCACAACTTCCTCCTGAGAGGAAGGGGAGTGGCAGGCACTGACAAGCGGCAGGCACTGACCAGATGCAGGACTCAAGGAAGAGCATGAAGATGTGTTAGGAGAGGTTTAGGTTGGATATCAGGAAAAGGTTCTTCTCCCAGAGGGTGGTTGGGCACTCAAACAAGCTACCCAGGGAAGTGGTCACAGCACCAGCCTGGCAGAGTTCAAGAAACCTTTGGACAACGCTCTCAGGTGCATGGTGGGATTCTTGGGGCTGCCCTGTGCAGAGCCAGTTGGACTTTGATGATCCTTGTGGGTTCCTTCCTGCTCAGGATAATCTATGATTCTGTGGTTCTATATGTTTTCAGAAAATGGGAAGCAAAAATCCAGAGTTTTGTATTTTTTAGTCTTTCGTAGTTTTGCAATATATTGCAGGCTCAAGATGTAGGAATACATGATGTATACTGAAACAATGCTGTGACTGTATTTCAATTAAATATAATCTTCTCCTGATCTAGTGTAAAAAAAGCACAAATAAAATAGCTCAATACAATCCTGTTTAAGTATTGCAAAGGTGACAGTGAAAGACAAGAATCTGTGAGTCTTTTGGACATGGTGGCTAATTAATATAAAGCATGTGGTTATATAGAGAGTCAGGAGTGGATTGTGTGCGAATGCCCAGGTTAAAACCATCCTTTTTAACAGCCAGCTGTTAAAGAGCCAGCAACCCATAGCTGCCTCTCCTCACAGATACAAATAGGGCCATATCAACCTGTGATTTCAGAACTGCAGAAATAAGAGGTAATATTGTGCATCCAGTACTAAAAAGAATGGCATGTATTCTAGGTAAGGCAAGTGAGTATGACTCACTTGTGGAATTCTGTTCCTTAGTTTGGCAACTAAGTCAATACTTTGGTCTTCCCATGCTGAGACCTAATCACATCATAAAAAAGTGTCATCCTCTGACTCATGATCCTAATTCGTTCCATTTGTAACCTGAGCAAAATAGGCTGAGGGTGAAAAAAAGTTACATTCTTATTTCAAGAAGGACCTGCTAAACTGTTTGCAATATGTAGGCATAACAAGTTCATGCATTGCTATTTTCACAATATAAGGTTGTGAGATTCAAATCACACTGCATCATCTAACAAGTTTCCTTTCAGTGAAGTGGAGGGACTAATGAAACAAACATCAATGGATTTTGAGACTTCGATACTCATAACTTCCTCTCATATGAATGTGATGGGGGAAATGGAAAAACTATGACTTTATTGGGTCTGGATTTTATTCCTAGAGAAAAGAATTAAAACCCCCAAACATTATGGAAACTGACACACTCATAACAACTGTGCCCTGTTTCTACCATAACTATATTTTACAGGAATTCTCTGTGTCAGATAAGAAATCTATGCATACATGTGATAGTATCACTCGACTCTCACTGGATTTGGAAAGGCAAATCAAAAAATGTCCAATCTAAACAAACAATTTGAGTATGGTGCTAGAACACCAGTCAGAAGAAAAGAACAAGTCATCATGAATTATAAATCAATCAAAATTTAAAAGTTCATCATCTAGAAGGCACAACAATTGCCAATGCAATCTGCATAAATGACTGCAGAAAAGAGAGTGCTTTAATAAGTAACATCAGTAGAACTGCTTTGATGAGGAATCAAAGAATGAGAGAAGTACCATCTGAGCAGAGTAACTGGTAGGCTCAAATGAGAAAAAACCACATGAAACCCTGCCATTCTTGGTTACTTCTCACTTAATGGATTGAGTACACAGTAAGCACAGAAACAGCAAGCACATGTTGACTGATTTGCATATCAGAGCTAGTAGATAATTTCTATATTAAAATTTGAGTTACTTTTTGTGTTCTAGATGTTAACAGTTTGTGTCTGAGAGGTGCTTTGAATCACTGTTTTCTCTCTAGTCTGTTGCCTAGCACTTATGCCTAATCTTACACTTTTGGAGATTGTTGGTCGAGCTCCTATAGTATTAAGCAATTATTAGCAATTTCTCAGAGCTGTACTAAGTTGTTTTAATTGACATTGTATATGTCAAATCCATTTGTGACAGTCAATTTTGTTGCCATCTGCCTACCAGTAAATATTTTTGTATATAGTCTACCAGTCCATCTTAAAATCCAATGAAGAAATTTTTATTCAGAATTCAAGCCTGTCAGCCCTTTTAGATTTTCTACTTGTTTCTGTGACATTAGCAGGAACAGAAATTGGGGTTTTTTTCCATAGAACTATAGTGGCATGAGTTGGACATGTCTGTTCTGAAATCACCTGGCTTTGGGGCGTTAAGTAGGACCTTTAACATTGTTATTTGTGTTTAATTTTACATAGCATTGAAATGTTACCTTGCCCTAAGCTGTGGAAGTCACTGCTATCCTATCCCGTAGCACTTTTTAGCACCCTGTCCTTGACTTCATAATCCTCAAATGCCAAGCTTGGAAATCTGCTTCTGGCAGAACAAGATCTCTTCATCTTTGGGGTCATGTTCCAGGCTTTTGTTCAGTCACAACTTTGGTTTGGATTTATCTTCAGTATGTCTACTTGAATATTCAAAAAATCATCAGCTAGTCTAATTTGTTTTTTTAAAGTCATGTAAAAGACTAATTTGCTTTGACAGGTGGATCAGAAACAGAATTGTAGCTATTTTATCTGGACCTAATTAAACAACCTTCATTACTGGCAGGTATGTGTTCATGATGACGAGAAATTAGCTTGATTGGAATTAAAACTCAAAATATAAGGCATTGAATTGACTTGTTTTTAAAAAATACATGGTTTAAAAATATATCTGTGAAGTACATTTTTAAATGTGGCAAGTGCGTGCCTGAATTTTAAATCGTGCCCAATTCCACTTTGTATTTTATGCTAATGACACTTGTCACAGGTATTCACGAGGATATTGCCAAAACATATAAAATGGCACCGCACTAGTTCAGAATTACGAGACTTTAATAAAACATTAGGAATAGTCCTTTTTTCTTCTTGCAGGCACAGAAATTGTGCAGTATTTTGTGTGGTGTATTTGGGATGAATTTCAGTTTTGCAAATGAGGCCAGCATGGAGCAGGTGCAGTGCTTATGTCCTCAGAAATGGCTTTAGTGGATCTTAAAGCAGTGCATGTATGTTGGTCCTGTTTGCCTTCAAAGAGCCCAGTCACTTCCAACTGGTAAAATAAACTCTATGTCTGTTGAATGAAGGGGACATTTGTCTCACTGCCCATTGCATCTCCAGCCTGTGGAATAGATGTCACACTTCCTCAGTGTCACTGGAATGGCATGCTAATGTCATTAAATCCTGTGATAAGTTCTCTTTGTCCAATTTGCCTTCTCCTGTGGTGAATCCAGGCGTAACTTTTTAGTAAAGTCTTCCGGTAGCCCTGACTGTTCACTCAGTCCCATATGCTGCCTGAGGGTTTCAACACCTACCTTAAAATAACCCTAAGTCTACACATGCAGATGGAATATTGGATTGCATATTGCACCGTTAAGGACTTCTATATCACAATTTTCTATGGCTGCTCTGATTATGGACAGTTTAGGGCAAGGCATCTTGGAAGAGATTTTTCAGAGTAATCGAAGGAACTGCTCTGAGGAACTACTAAGCAGCTGGTTCAACAACCTTTGGTGTAGATATTACATAGCTGTAAAGAAGTGAGTATCACAGAGAAAAAGCCAGCTAAATAAATACAGCTTTCTTTCAAATAGAAATGATAGAGGAATAATATTATGTATTCAAAATGGAAAAACATATGTTTATCTCAGTTTCTGAATCAAAAATGGTGCAAGGTATTTTAAAAAGTCCAAATCAGATTTCTGTGAGTCATTTTCTGTTCTTCCTATAGATAACAGGTGTAAAAAATCCTATATTAGAAAGGCAGCTTCTTGGGACAGGATATCTGGTAAAGTTCCAGCTATTCTGGTTATTGTCAACACTGATATAAGAATAGAGTATTCTGCCTTTCAGTGTCAGATGGTGGCATCTGTAAGACAAGTAAGGTCTGCATTTTGCTAATTATACCCTTTAAACTGTGTCATGTAGGGATGCAGTACTCATGATAGTTACATGAAGAGGAGATATAATTTGTCCTTCTGAAGGACAAAAATATATAGATGCAAATCCTTAGGTTCTCTTTAGTGAAGGAGAGGCATAGAACATGACCATAGAGTCAAACAATAGCTCTATGAATCCATAGTGCAGTTCTGCTGGATAAAATCAGGTCTATTTTATCAGTTTAGGATGTAACCATTACCGGTTTAACAACTGGTGATGTGTTTAGACTTTGGAATTTCCACAGTATGTCTAATTTAATGTCCCAGGATGGGAGTACATAATAATGGAACAGATTACATTTTAAATCAAAGTGAAAGCAACTAAAACATAGGAACTGCTTTCTCTGTCAATGGCCATGCTGTCAGAATAGCCCTCAATGAGCTGAAATTTCTGCTGTCTTTCTGCCACTTTCCCAAGAAGTTTTTACTTGTGTGAGTGCACATATTAGTCAGTCCAAAACTGTCAAGTAGCTCTTGTTAACACAATATTTTTTCTGTAGCTTCTTATGCTTGAAACTAGGACAAAACATCTTTATAGGACTATGTGTAGAGCAGTGTATAAACTGCAAACTATTTCTCCTCAGAGGACTTTTGGACTGGGAAAGTCCAGCAACTACCATCAGTAAAAAATTGTCTGTGGATAAAATATCACTTTGGAACTTGTTTCTGTAAGGCACTATCAACGAATGCAAAATGAGAGTGGGCAATAATGTGCTGATGTAAGCCAGAGCCTTGGGTTTTGTTTTTGTGTCTGTTGCTGGATAAGTCAGGGAGTTTGTGCAGTCTGTGTGGTTCTGTCCGCTATCGATACAAATGGGAGTGCTACCTGCTTGCTTTTGTAATGTGCTTTCAGATCTGTCTGTGTGCTCTAAGGGTCATTTTCACACAGTGACAGTAAGAAGCAACAACACCTACCCTGCAATACACATTTTTTCCCATAGTTTATTGGAAACTTAATGTGCCTGCTCATCCTTGCTGGGCTGTGAAGAAAGGTATTTCACATAACATTTTACTAGGTTAACTTACAAGCCTGGTCTTTGTGCAATCACAGATACCTGTTTGCAAAACTCCTGTGGGTTAATTGTATTCTCTATCGCACTGGTCAGTGCCTGGGAACCTTACTCAGTAATGGCTTGTGCTCCAGTTAACAGAGAACTCATGTAGGAAGGGAAGCGAAACAAACCAACAAAGAGTGTTTCATATCATTAATTTCATCTCTCAGATGTTTCTTTTCCCATATGCATTTGCCTAACTGTACCAGGCTATGATCAATGTGCAGACCATGAAAACAGACAAAACTAGCTGAAAAAGCATGTTTCCTCTTTAAGAAAAAGGAAAAACTTTCCAATTGATTTAGTGCTTCATAAATTAGCCTAGGGACACCTTTAAATTGTGTTCTTATTATGCATACAGGATTCTACTCACCTAATAATTTTGCTATTCAATTAAAAAAAAATGTTTTGAATAGCAACCAAACATGCCATAAAAATATACTATCCACATTCTGCAAAGAGTGAAAATGTAAATGAATGGATAGAATATGTCCCCAGTATGATTTCTTTCTTGTTGACTTTCCAATTTAATTTTTCATGGGGAAAAAAAGATGTACTGGGAAATAGAATGCATGATCTACACGTAGGAGTTTAGGAAGTCATTATATACCCATTAGTTATGTGCATTTATTAAATCTGTCTGGTAAAATTAAGGGAGCTAAATTTTTATGTATTTATTTCTATCTGGTGTGCCTTGTGTATCTTGTATGCCAGTTAGCATTTAAGATAGGCAAATTAACTGATCGTATCAAAGAGCAGAAGCCTTGAACGGGGAAGGATATACCCACTGAAAAAACTCTCCTGAGATTCTATAGCTCTGGTCCCTGGGTGAATTTGGGATATTATCCATTTTCATTTAATGATCAAAGCCTTTTATGACTATCTTTGAAAAACTATAGGAAGTCTAAACAACTTTCTCAGTATTTTTGTTCGAGCTCTAGGAAATCCTTCAGACTGTCCTGAAAAGGAGCACTGAATGTGTCTGTAGTTTCAGTGTTTGGCCAGTGCACAGTCCTAAGGGCCTTTGGCTATTAGACCAGATATTCATCCCCAAGGCACACAATGGTGAGAATATTTATTTACTTAGATACTATCTTAATCAAAGCAAAGCCACAAGAGCTCCTTATACTGCATATCTTGGCCTGAGTCTATCCAGTAAGAGCCCTAGGGTTTTCAGTAAGTATCTAAAACCCTCTTACATTAACCAGTTCCCTCAGTTTAGACTTATTCATGGCAGATGTCAGGATTTGCATCCTAAATTTTTACTGGTCAAAAAAGTAATACAAATAGATGGAAGGAATAATAGATTTTTATTTTATTCCTTTCCCATAGGAAAGGGAATTGGAGACTTCTGCCACTAATGCTCTTTGCTTTCAGTGTGTCTGCTTTTTATTATTGTACAATCCAAATGAGCACAAGGAAATGGAACGCAATGGTCAAGTAAGCATTTGTTTGTCATACCCCACTTTGTTCACTCTCACGTGGTGAAATATACACTCAGGAGGGCTAGAACTAAATTTCTTTTAGAAGAATGCTCCAAAGAGCCTATGTAAGGTTGCCTCAGTCTTGCCTTGGTCACCTGTCTAAAGGTTTGGTAATAAGGGTTTTCTGAGCATAGATGTGAAAGTCTCGGTTTGGAAAGAAAGAATCAGTGAGGTTCCAGAGAATGCAGCACAGGTTCTGTCACACACTGCCACTTCCAGGCCCCTGTCCCTGCAGGCTAGAAAGAATCAAACGAAAGTGGCCATGATAATGAGGCTGATGTCATAACAACACGGAGCTATTGCCAAAGCTGGAAACAGTCTCCAAATGTTTCACATATTCCAGTGGGAATAAAATGATTGTATGCTTTCTGTGTGTGTTAGCAGCAGCAATAAGGATCTGGTTCAAAACCCAAAAGATTCCTCTGTAAATCAGCAAATCCATCAATCTGAGCCACCTCTAAGTAAAGAGGGGAAAGAACACAGCATTATTTAAAAGAACCTTTGAAAGAAGGAAGTTTTACTTCTGGCAGATACTGCCTTAGTTTATGTGAATAGTAGATTGAAAAACTACCCTGTACTCCTAAAAGTGCATTCTTTGGACTTTGTCACTTTTTTTTAAGCTGCCTCTGTAGAAGGAAAAGATGGCAAATGATCAACCAGTTATTGTGGATACCCTATTTCCTGCATACCCGTGCCTTCCTTTTATGTATTTCTTGTGCAGTTCATCTATGCATTGATTAAGGCAGGAAGGATACAAGTGAAGTTTCAACCCTGGTTTGTAGGTTTTATGGCATCTAAAAGAAAGTGTTCCCTATCCTCTTCATTTCTTAAGTTTCCATGCATCTCTGGGGTGCCACTGCCTTCGGTTGGGATGGCCAGTGTAGGTATGCAGCTGACAGCCTTGCTCTTGTTATGCAGAGTGTGTCTTGCTGTTGTGGCTGCTTCCTCTGTGCCTCCCTCCTGATGCTTCTTCTGCTTTGCTCTTATGCCTTGTGGCCCCAGTGAACGGCTGCTGTGTGGCATGATCACAATGATACGGGGAAACTTGGTTTGCAATAATGAATAATTAGGTTTCTTAGGGGTTGTTCTGGCTGCCAGCCTGAACACATCCCTCCTCTTTCTTTGTCCCAAAGAATGTTTAGACAATTTTAAGAGAATAGAGTGGCCTCAATGAGCCCTGCTGAGAAAGACTTGCCTCTGAGGATGTTATCTTATGAGGGTCCTGGGAGGAGGGAGACCTGAGTTCAGTCATTACTGCAAATAGCACAGGGGAATTGACAGTGTGTCCTAAGTATTGCAGCAATGTCTAGATTTCCAACACAGAAACCTCCAGTTTGCTGTGTGGGCTGGGCAGTGCTGTACAGACAGCTGTCTGATGAACTCTTCTGAGGTGATGGACTGGTGTCTAATTTTTGAAGGCTGTCACACCCAGGTGTGGATCAGTCACCAAACTGCTTCATGTGGTCATGTTTAAACAGTTTCCAGCCTTGCTACCAGTAGAAATTTGGGGGTTTTTGTGAAGGTATTGCAGCAGAACAGTGATTTTCAAGAATCCCAGCGGTACTTAGAGAATGTATTTAAGCATCTAAATCACTTTTATGCTCAGACTGTGATTTCAATAAGGAAGTAAGAGCTTCCTGCTTTTACCTGATATCTACCTGGCAGCCTGAAAACACTGTAACACTCCTCAAGAGGTCTCATCACTAAAAGATGCAGAAGTGAAAGGAATACAATTTTCCTGCTTTCACCTCTTTTTGTAAGGTCTAAGCTGGCCGTGAGATGCAGACTAAAGGATTTCTCTGAATTAATTCCTCCTTCAAGTCCTATAGCTGTGACAAAGGTAGGAGGATTTTAGGATGGCATGCAAACCATTCTCCTTTGCTCTGAATGATCAGCACTGTGATGCTCAGTTACCAGAGGGACAGAAGACAGGATTCCAATAGTGTAAATTCTCTCAGAAAATGAAGGACTCTGATGAAGGTACATCAGCTGTGTGCATTAGGTTTGCGGTGATATTTTTAGGATACGGAATACAATTTAAAACAACATTTGGGAGTGTTTTCCAAAGATAATTGACTATTTAGCAAACAAGGAACAAGAAGGTCTTCTGCCATCGTACAGACACATGACATATTGCTGGCACCCATTTTCCCTGGGGTAACAGGAAGCAGGGAATTTAGACTGCTGGTTGGAGTCCTACATGAAATACTTCATATCTAGTGACATGACCTCCTGAAGCAGCAGTCTGAGCTGCAAAGTACCTTGTTGATCTTATTTTTTTTCTGCCAAGACATCAGAATTAACTCTTCAAAAATTCAATAGAAGTCAGGTAATAAAATAATAATTAAAAAAAAAAAAGGGAAAGGTATGTATTTCTGCAGTTGTAAGAATAAACTCCATCAGACAGAAGCGAATTTTACCTTTTTTGCATGTGTAGAAAGCAATTAGATCTTTTGTACAAACACAAGGGAGATTCTCTAGACAGAGATCGTATGAGGTAAGTACATATGGTGTGAACCCTGTGCTTGGAGCCTCAGGGGTGTCAGAGTAGCATTCAGACTCTTGGATGAGGCCAAACTTTTCCAAGTAGAATATTTGATGTTATTCAGTCACTGACTAGTCACAGACTAACACATAATGAGTCCCAAGGCACAAAGAATATTAGCTGTTTGTTTCAGTTCATTGGACAAGTTCTGAGAGAACTTCTCAAGTGATGGTTTTAAAGTAGACATGACTAAACTAAAAAATAAACTCTTTCCTTCCATTTGGTGCAACTATAGCCCTAAATTCCTTCTCCTGTAATGCAACCAATCGAAGTAATGGTGCTGGATACTGAACAAGTCTACCTCCAGAACCACATGTAACTAATTTGCATCCCAAATACCTGACTAAGTCTTTGCAGGTAATTGGTAGTTGGGTAATCTGCCTATTCATTTCTTCATTTCTAGCTATCTCTAGTTAATAATCAATAGTATTTTTTTTCTAATGAAGAAATGGCATTGACATCCTGGCTTTTGTGCAGTGTTAAAATAACATTGATCGTTATCATTATCATATGTCCTTGATACACTGTATAAGGGCAAGAATATCAGTCTTATAGTACAGGGACATTTAATAAACTAGGATAAATAATTGTGATTGGTCAAAGAGGTATTCACGGTTTTCTGGGCAAAGATGTGTGGGAGAGAATTAATAAAATGTTGTATATTAGTTCTGTCTCCAAATCTAAATGGAAGGCAGTCTCTCTAAAGATATATGAAAGATGCATGAAGACACATGAAAGCTCTCTATATCATAGAGTCAAGCTGGAGACGGGGTTATGTTTCTCCTCATTGTATTGAACATCTCCAAAGTAAAGATCTTTCTTGCTTTGTAGTTGGATACTCCCACTGGTCATTGCTCCTTTCTGTGAGGAAGGTGAACCCTAACCAGTTTTAGTGAGGGAGGAAGTCTGTGGCTAACACATCAAATATAGTAACTCAGTTTTCTTTTCTTTTTTTTCAATTTTACTCTTTTTTGTTACTTTCCTCCGACTATCAGTAGAGCTTCAAAATTTGTAGGTATTGCAGGAGCCCCCTTTTTCCTGAGAGAAATCAAAATATTAATTGTGTCCTCTTAGACTCTTTAAGTAGAATTTGAGAACCATTTTTCATCAATGGCATACTACAGGCCAGAGCACAGTCTATATTTGGATCTCTTGACTAAGGTACAATGTCTAATTTAAAAAAATAATAGTACTGTAGATCTTATTTTATTATTCTTCCATAATAATAAGATCTTTTTTTTTTGCTTCCAGAATTTATATTATGCTATTAAATAAGGAAAATCTTTTCTACAGTAGGTGTAAAATTACATCCCTGTCAAACCATTATTTAAAAAGAAAAAAATCAGGAGTCCCATGCTAAGATTAAAAATCAGAAATGAATTACATTTAAAATGTCTACTGCAAAGTGATGGTACCTGCTGGCAAGTCTTCCACACCAACCAACAGAAACTCTGAGTTTGTTTGGTGTTGCAGGCTTGGTTATGGTTGACATTTCTGTGTTTTGACTGTCAATTTCAAAAGCAAGGTTTGTGGAAGTGGCATTGAAACGAGGGCTTCTGAATTTTGTTGGAAGAGGTTATGGGAATTCATGCCTTTGGTCTGGAACATAAACACAATCTCCACGTACCATTTGTTTTGTATCTATAAATACACTCATGTTCATGGGGGCAGAGGGATTTATACAACATTTTTTCTTGTGAATACAGAGACACGTTTACAGTTATACCCAGCTGCATTGTATCAGCACAGGCTGTGTCCCCCAGGGTAAGCAGAGTCCAACACGGCCCGTGGCCTGCACGGGCACTCGGGTGAGGGGCAGACCATGGCAGTCTGGCCCAGGACATGCTGCTTTTTGAGATCCCTGGACCACGGTGTAACATTTTAAATTTATGTTCAGTCATTTCTATGTGTACAGAAAATTCAGCTTGCTCTTTAAAAATATTAAAGTGTTTTTCATTAAGCATGCACCAGAGCATATTGTGTGTGAGCTGAGCTAGCCTTATGATATCTGCATCCGTGCCTGCATATATGTGTCTTCACATGCATGTGGTGCACCCCTGCAGAAAAGAGTTACACTAGCTCTCTGGTATGGTCCTTTGTTGTTTGTCATAAGAGGGACAGATTCCTAAATAATTGTCACTAGGTTATTTTAAGACTCCCAAATATTCCATTTGTAGCTTAAATATTGTATAAAAGTTTGTACATGTGGAAAGTGTTTAAAGTGTAAGACACTGGAGCCTTTCCTTCAGAAAACATTTTGGTTTTCAGAAATGAATAAATAACAAGATTCTTAGCACTTTGTTCTGAGTCTTCTCAGCACTATTTGTAAGTGGAGTGAGAGCAGCTATTATTGTCCGTATAAATATTTGGCACTGCATGGTCTTGATACGCAATCGTGTCTGTTCAAAGAATGTCTAGCGAACAAAGGAACTGGTCTCAGGGCATGAATGTTATCCTGAAGCAACTAAAGGATACAAGCCTTGTCACTTCTTGTCTCATTTTCATTAAGAAAATAATGTGGTTTAGCTTTAGGGGGGTGGTGATGAATCAACCATGTGACTAAAGGCAGGTGGCCATCTTAAAGCTCTTATGCTTAGTAAAAATGAGAATTAAAAGAAGGGGATGGCAGAGTGAGGGAGTGGGGGAGGAGTTCAGCTCCATAAAATGTTCAGTCACCGGGCTGCCATGAAGTAAATATTTTTACAAATATATTATTTACTCCAAGGGAAGGTTTTCCCAGAGAGGCAGATAAATGTGCTTGCTATGGGAGCTTTATGGCTACTACAGGCCCAACTGTCATTCCTTCGGTACTTCCTGTCAGTCCGACTAAACTCTGTCATCCTTCAACCCAGTTTAAATTAACAGGTAATTTGTAAATGTCACTTCAGGTTAGGCCGCTCATTTTGTTTCTACTCTACCAATGCAAAGTCTAGGACTAATTTTTCTTGTCTTCTTTTAATAGGATTTTCATTTATAAATAGAATTATGTTCTGAAAATAAATTACAGTAAGTGATGCACAGAACTGGTAGCAGCAGCACTTTCATAGAATTTCAAGCACCTACATCAGAAGAGATTAATAAAAACACTTCAAAGGCTAAATTCTATTTAAGCAGAAGACAGCTTTTGGTTAATATTTAATCTGAGTAACTGAGATCTTGGTTGAAAATATGATTTTTTAATATCTAAATTAATTTGCAAAACAAAACCATTAATTTTGCCTGAGAGCTTTCATAATGCAAAAGTTTCAGTAATTTATTTGAAAAAAAAAGTAATTCTTCAGTAAAAGTCCCTATTTTAATATGGAATTTATTTCTAATGCAATACATTATATTTGATCAGCAATACTGCTTTAAGTCTATACTTTCTTAATGATTGCTAATGTGCTGTACTGAATGAGAAAAAGAATCCGACTTTTCATGAGAGTTTTTAGTTTGTAAAGGAGATTGTCTTTAGGTTCAGTATAAACAAATAGACACCACCCATTTCTTAAAGGTAGTATGCAACTGAAAAAAGTACAATTCCACTATAATATAGGCATGCATGATAGGAGCTGGTGTAATATTTTTCATTGAATGGCTTTTGAAGTATTGTAGTTACAGCACATGCTTTACTTGTTCACCTCCTGGCAGTGTCAAACCCAAGTGAGCTGGGGGAGCTGTTTGCAGAGTGAGAACCCTGTGCCTTCCTTCTGCTTTCTGGTTGTAGGAGGCATTTCCTTTTATTCCCACTCCTCAAGGAAACCTTGCATCTTTCCAGCAGAAAGACAGACTCAGTTCCTGTGTCTAAGGGAATCTCAACACCTTCTGTACCCTGTAAAAGTTGTCTAGGCTTGGCAGAGGCTTGACTGCCCCTCATAGCAAAAGGCATTGTCTAATCCCCTCTGTTTTCTTCAGTGATAGCCGAACTCAGCTGTGGGGAGTGCAGCCCCAAGTCAGTTCCTCTCTTTCACTACCCTCTCCCTGTGTTCATTTTATGCTCTTCTGCTGTCATCCTATTCATTTCTATTCTGCACTCTCAGCCCTATTACTGTATTTTTCCTCTCAGTATTTAGATTAAAGCATTTACCTGGATTTTTCTGACCCTTTTCTTTCTTGTTGATGATGTTTGTGATTTCTTCTAACAAGTCCCTTTTGATAGTGTCAGCACCAAAGTGTTCTGCAGCAGTTTCACAGATGTTTTGTAGGAGTTACAAAATAGCTGAGGTATCTGGAAGACAAAGGTATTCACTGTGCATAGTGAAGCAGTAGCAAGGATTCGTTTCAGTAACATAGTGAGCAGAAATCCAAGAACCATAGCAAAATCTTCTGGCACTGAGCCACCACTGATGAGTGATTACGTTGGCTGCTGCTCTGGTAATTAACATATAAGGGATATCAAAATGGGAGATTGCAATATAATGTGACACAAGTAAACTAACACTCCCTTAAAGTGTTGGATCCTTTAAGTTGGCTGGAGTGCAACTGTGCTTTAAGTCTCCACTCAGACAACATCTGTATTATTTAAAATCTCATGTCTGGATCCTAGGTAAACCTGTAAGTCCACCGTAAATCTATTTAGACTGTTACTGTAAAGGTTACTTCAGGTGTTTTTAAAATTACATTTTTAGTGACATTAGCAGTATTACAGTCCAATACCAAATACTGAAAGAGCAATTTGCATTGTGTATTACTACTGACCTATTATAAGAAACATAACTTTTCTATGTAAATATTAATAGTTTGTTTAAACCTTAAAGATCTTACTTTATTCTGAATGTTAAATTAGCATCCATGCAAGAAGATCTAGGAATTGAAAAGAGAGCCATGATGTATTAAATACTAACTGAAGTTCCTCCACCCTGATTCATGATAATTAGTAGGAATGCATGTCTTGTTGGAATGTCACTCTTTTTTTCTTTTGCTTTAGTGGATTTTAGCTGTAAAAGCAGCATCCGTCCAATTTTCCACATAAGTTACCTTAACATGTTTTCACATACTGATCAGTTCAAACTTGTTACTTTCCCCCACTGTGTAACATCCAAAAAATTTTGTGGTGAAGCAGAAGTAAGCTTGGATCTTCTCTGTATGGCTAAAGTGAATCAATACAAAGGAAAATGATGAATCTTAGGAAACTGACCTTTATGTGAACCAAGTGCTGGTGTTCATGAAATTTGAACTAAGACTCAGTTTTAGGAAGACTGTGAAAGAGCTAATATTCTGAAATGCTGACAAAAAGGAATCCACTGTGAAATGAATGCCTGTCTGCCTGTCTGACTATCAAAATTAAAGCAGAGAAGTAGAAATTTATTGCCACCTGTCCCAGAGACAAATATGCGAGATAGATGTGCACTGCTTTCTCCAGGATGACATCTGGAGGAGTGTGGTGGGTTGACCTTGGCTACATGCCAGGTGCCCTCCAAGCCACTCTATCACTCCCCTCCTCTGTAGGATAGGGTGGAGGAAAATAAGAAAGGAGAAAATAAGATGGAAAAAAACCTCCCATGTCAAGATAAATGCAGTTTAATAAAGCAAAAGAAAGGCCATGTGCAGAAGTAGAGGAAAACAAAAGATTTATTCTCTACTTTCAGTGAGCAGGTGATGTCCAGAGACTTCCCAGGAAGCAGGGCTTCAGTACACAGTGTTTGCTCCGGAAGAGAAATATCATAATAATGGGTGCTCCCCACTTTTTCTCTCTTAGCTTTCATTGCTTTTATTGCTGAGCAGACGTCATATAGTATGGAATATCCCTTTGGTCAGTTTGGGTCAGCTGCCCTGCCTGTATCTGCTCCCAAGATCTTGCCCACCTCCTGCCTGCTGGTCAGGTGGGAGTGTTGGAGAGACAGCTGTGATGCCAGCACTGCTCAGCAGTAGGCACAACACTGGTGCCTTATCAACACCTTTCTGGCTACCCCTGCAAAGCTCAGCACTGGGAGGGCTGCTACAGGGAAAACTGTCTCTGTCTCAGCCAGACCCAATACAAGGAGCACTTACTGGCTCTCAAAGTTATTGCAAAAAGAATTGCTCTGTCAGTTGCCCTAATTCCACTCAAATACATGGAGATTCTTACAGTAATTAATTGTGCCGAACTTTGGACGATTCTTTGAGGTGTTTGTGCTCAGTGTACATCAAAAATTCACAGAAATAAAGTAAGATGAACATTTCTCTTTCCATCAGAATATTTTTTCCCATTTTTGTCTCACTTTTACTTAACTTGAGAAGGTCAAATACGTATGTACTTAACATTCATTGCAGAGAGAAACCTTTATGGAGGTCTGTCTGTGAGGACATTCCAACAGCCCTTGGATGTAGTTGGCATTATTTCTAATTGTACACAAATATTGAATCTTTGTTAGCTGCAGTCCTCCAATTTAAGGAGAGGAGATTAAGCAAAAATTCCAAACATTATCCTTGTAATTTAACTCATTTAATATATTATTTTTTTTGTGTCTGAATTTTTCTTTCTGTGAAAAATTTTATAGATTGATATGTCTCTTTGACTGTTCCCAACAATCACATCATGCAACCTTAGCAGTTGCTTTACACATGTGCTTCCCTTTTGCAAAATCAGATGTCAGTTTATGACTTGAAATTTCTTGACTGGCCCCTAAGTAAGAGCTAGAGTTGAAGGTGGTGTTTTTACCTAGAAAGTAACAAGACATCTACTATCGCAGCATCAATCCAGCTGTATCTTGGGGCATATAGAGGGGCACATCACATGCTAATCTCTATGCAAATCGAAGGTTGTGATATCTGAATTTGGGAGTTCTGAAGCACAGCATAGAACAATGTGTTGTAGTGGCTGTTTTCTATATAAATAAACCTTCTATATGATACATCAGTCTTTTAAATATAAATTACTTTTAATTTTATCTCATGCTTCAGAGTACGTACCCTGTTTTCCAACACTGATTTTTGGCACGTTAGTTTCTGGGATCCAAAGAGAATCCTTCTGGGCTGTTTTAAATCATGCTTGAAGGAAGCAGTTATTCCACGCTAAGTAAAACATAGGCTGAGATTCTCTCAAGTTTGCTCTCTAGTCTCAGGGAGATTTGAGGCGTTATGTTTAGCAAATAGCAAACAGTTGAGACAGATGAGGGCAATCTTCCTCAAAGCTGTTGCGTTAGACTGAGACAAGACTGCATCCATGTACAAATGAAAAGTTTATCTTTGCAAGCAGCAATGCTATAGTTTGACTATTTTTCAATTAAAAGTTGGATTCCATAGAGCACTGAATCTGTCACAGTGAAAAATGTAGGCTGATTGTTAATGATACTGCTCTATAATTATTGCTATTATACAGTCCAGATACTTCATGAGGGCATGATCCCCTGATTCTATTTGGTTTTGTAACGACCGCATAAGAAGCAATTCCTGAGCTGTAAAGTTGGTAAGCTAAGTATAAGACTCATGCAAGTAGATGCAAGAAGCTTTTCTGTTGTGGCTCTTGGTGTTGCTGAAACTAATCTGTCACAGTGAGAGCTGCCCCCTTTTAGCCTTAGCATTGCACGCTCATTCTCCTGTTTTGACATGTCAGGTGTTGAATGACTAAGAGAGAGCTTTTTTGTTAAAGAAGGTGGTTTTCAATATTAAAAAACTCATTTAAAATATTTTCTTAAATTTATAAAGGGTTTAATAAAAAAATTCAACACATGATTATTAAAATATATTGCCTTCTTTAAAACAGAAAAATTAAAAAAAACCTCCACAAAATACTTTTAATGTAATTTTAGAGTGAAATAATTACTTGGAGGTGCCTGTGGTATGAAATTCAGGAGCTTTTTCCCAGGGATATATAATTATGGATTGAAGAGAACAAGAAATTGGTGTAGACAGGTGTTCTCCCACAGCATCACTCCCCTTAGAGGACTGATGATAAGTTAATACTTGTAGTTGGAGAGAAAATTCAAGTTTCAATGTTTCTTCTCTGGCCAGATGGCTCATAAGGCTGCAAAACATATATCTTTGTCTGGCCATCCATCTATTTGCCAGAAACACACATTTGGCACTCTTACTGTCTTGGCCACAACCTAGACAGCAAAGACCCACTAGAAGAGACCTTTTAGATGCTAGTTGAAATATTTAGATTGAAAAATTCCATTTTATTTTAGGATTTTGCTGAATTTTTTTCTGCTGTTCAAGAGAATAAAATGAGAGAAACACAGTGCTTTGTCTGTATTCATAACTTTAAGTATTGTGTTACTGAGAATCACTGGAGCTCCCATGCAAGAGCAAGAACTTGCCATTTGGCAGCAGTGATAAGCATGTCAGGGCATGGCTTTCACTATTGTCAGGAAAGAAGTGTGAAAGTTTGGCTAACTAATCAGCTGCTATTAAAAATTCAGTCACTTTTTTCTTGTTTGCACCAGGGAGAGTTGTTAGAGTTCAGCAGCTAAATTTGTCAATTTTGCGGATTTTTAAATTCCTTTTTTCTCTGGCAAGACGTAATCTCTCGCTTCTGGATTGCATCACTGAGTGTGGGGGCTGTACCCCTAGACTGCACCAATATTCCTTCCTTCCTTCCTTCCTTCCTTCCTTCCTTCCTTCCTTCCTTCCTTCCTTCCCAGAAAATGCAAATCAGTAAAGAAGGCTGGCAATTGATAGTTGTCCTGGAGAACTGGGTCTTAATCTTGTGTCTGTTCCGATGGAGAAATCTTCTATAAAAATATTAACTGAGGTCTACAGTAAAAGTGAAATCCCCATATTTCTCTTTGTCTGGAGAAGCCTGGAGGCAGGGAATGCCAGGAGGAAGAGCAGAGGTGAGATAGCTCTGCTGTGGGCCGTTTCCAGCCTGAGACATACTGGGTTTTGAACGTGGTAGTTTTTTTGTGTTGAATGTCAGATCTGCTAACAGGGCCTTGTGTCCTCCAAGGACAACAGATCCTAGAAAGTGGAGAGCATTCCTGAGCCTGTGTAGAGAAGCCTAGGCCTACTCCTTGTCCGTGTGGGCAGGAAGGGAAGGGGAGGAAATGGTCACCGTCTTCTACAGCAAGAAGTCCCAGCCCTGGAGTGCTCCTGTGGAAGAAAGGATCTCCAGAAAAGTGTGTTAGTTGTGAGTACTGTGCAGTGTTCCCAGAGGTGGAATGCTGGGGGCAGATGTGCAGTCAGTGAGGGGAGGCTCAGCAGGGGCCATGGCCGGGGCGCGGCGGCGTGGGCTGGGTGCCCCTGGCCTGTCCAGCCTGAGCTAAGCCTTACCCAGCAGGAACAGCTCATTGCAAAGCAGGAGCTGGAGAGAAAGCAGCCTGCTGGCCTCAGCACAGCTCCTGGAGGAAAACAGTGTAAAGCTAGAATTTTGTAAATTAGTCATTCCCTGCTTGTCTACATGGGCATAGTTCATTGTTCTATCTTTAATGAAAATATGGGTTGTTAAACTGCTGCTTTGCAACTGGGAGAATAAGTTTTCTTGTTTTAGCCCCAGAAAACTTAGTGTAATTACCTCTCGGTTCATTTTGATGGCTTGAGTTTTTGCTGTAATTCCCATGAATTTAAACCCAACCCTCGCTGCTGCCAATGGCAACAGGATTACACTTGTGTCAGCTGACCCAGAAGAAGTGTGTTTTCATTACCCCACAGAGGTATGCTCTGATTTAGTGAAGTACTTCATAACCACAATAGGTCAATAGGAAGTACACTTGAACAAACACAGTATTGCATGATGCTGAATAGTAAGGAGAAACAGTGTTAGGCATCTCAGAAGAACCTGGAATGAACAGATATTTTTAACCTTATTAGCTCTGTGCCTCAGCTTCCCACTTGTAAAATGGTTTACAATTAAATGAACCAAAGGGTTGTTCTGAAAATAAATTCATTAATGTTTGAGAATTATTCAGATACTACGCCATGGAGTGCAATAGACTATCCCACAAGTAAATGAAAATTCTCTGTTCTGTAAAATACATTTAGAAGTGAGTATGAACTGAAGATGATGGAGGACCACTCTCTGAACAGTGAGAATAACAAAAATGCTGAAGAACTGCCCTGCTCCTTTGTTGAGCACCATCTACCTCATTTGTGGACTGAAGCGATTATTTCCTGGGGGAAAAATTAGTAATGTAATCACATAATTTAAATCCATATTGCAAATTCTGAATTTAAGGGAATGAATTAAGGTTATATGAGTGTTGAGTCCTGCCTCAGTTGCTGCCACGAGCCACCTTTTTTTCCCCGACATTCTTTAACTTTAGTTGAGTTTGCAACGGCACTGCTCCTTTAAGCTAGCGGGTTTTTTATATAACAATATAAGTTTATCTATCTATCTATCTATCTGTATGTTCTTCAAAGTCAAGTTACCAACTGAATTAATTCCATGAGGAGTCCTTACAGCACATCTGGGTATTGAAATAGCTTAAAAAAATCTGAAGCAGCCTATGAAAAAATCAAGATAAAAAATTAAAAGTAAAATCAGTTAAATTTGATAGTTGGAGGTAATTTTCTGTATCACACCTGGGAATTCAGAGGTGGAACAGCCATTACTGCTAGTAGTAGCTGTCTGGCCTAAACCTCTACATTGCACTGCGTATCTTTACAAATCTAAATATATAAAGTGCACTAAAGTACTTCTCAAAATCTTCTGGTACAAAAATTACTTTTTGGACTATGTTGTTGTGGAAAGTCTGGGCTCTATTGGCCGTGCACCCAGCATCCCTCAGGAAGGAATAAACAAGATAAAATGGTTGTCATTTTTTTCCTAATTGCTCTTAGTCTGCAGCAGGACCTTACATATTCTCTTTGCACCAAGAAATGCTTCTACACACACAAGTTTTGAGGCCACATGGTTGAATCCAAGAGTCATCTTTCACCCCTGGACCAGAGACATGCCCATGAACCTCCATCCTTTGCCTGGTAGCAGCTGTGGGGTGGAATGGGTAAAAGTATTTTTTAGGTAGCTGCACAGATGGTGTTTCCTAACCAAACCTTGCATTCTCTCCAGGATAAATGGGGGGGGGGGGGNGAAGGTGACCACCACATCATGGCCACTTCTATGCCAACAAAGAGTATTCTGTTTAAGTGGCTTCCCTTGGGGTCTCGACCTGAAAAACCTGCTCTTAAAGACAAACAGATTAATAAAGCAAGGGCATGAGACCATAGTAGGCAAATTATCTATCCATCTGACCCAGGTAGTTTCACATAAAGAGAGATGAGAGGTACCATTAGACAAGACAGCCAATATTTCATTTCTATCCTGGTATTCCTGAGTGGGTTTTAAAGGAAATTAGAGACGAAAATATTGGACTATATTTCTCTGGTTTAGTTATGTTAAGGCACTGCAATGCAGTTATATTTTGGATTTTGTATGTGACTTTACTGATTTGTGCTGTTTTATTGTTATTAAAAGTATTTTAGTTATATTGATAATTAAGTCAGATTAGGCTGCGAAGACTTCCTGACACATAATAAACGCTTTTACTATTTTTGATACTAGAACAGAAAATTAAAGAGATTCTATTTCTGAAATAGTAAAAGAGAGTCGTATCATTCCAAAGTCTCTGTTGATTCAAAACAGCTCATGAAAATAATGCAAGTAGAGCACAGCACAAGTGAGGAAATGCTGGAAATGGAACATGATATTCATTGGCTTATGTTCTTCAGCAGTGCCTGTGGAGTGGCCATAAATGTGCTCGGGAGGAAGGCAAAGCTTGAACTCACTCAACTGCCCTTGCTTTCTCAGTAGGATTTAGCTAATCAATACATATGTAGATGTAAGAATTTTGGCAACTTCACCAAAACCACGGTCTGCTTGATTTCACTGATCATTTGAAGTAAGCAGACTTCAACATTCATTTATGTTGAGAGCCGTTTGTGCAGCAGCTACTTGTGAAAAATGTGCCATTTGCTTAGAAAACCACCACAGTTCAAGACTAAAAATACCATACAGTATTAGTTGATTTGTTCAGGGAGCTTTTCTTTCAAAATTGTTGCTAGTTCATGCTCAGAAGATATATGCTAACTGGTCTGGTCTCCTGAAACACAAATATCTAGCTGGGAAGAAAAAACTTGTATCAGCTGGGCAGATATAATTAAAGTTTCAGGCTTACTTCATACCCAGGTGGAGACTTTGAGGGACTTAAGGGAATTTAGTGCTAATCCAAACCTAGTATCTCCCAACTGACGACATGATGGGCAGCATGGAACTGTAATTGGAAGGGCATTGGAGGGGGACCTGGAGAGATTATAGAGGAGCGAGAAGAGAGGATTAGACAAGCACAGGAATAAGTACAGCAACTTCAGAAAATTACCTAATGCAGTGCAGTCCTTGTGTCTTTGTGATATTCAGAATCCTAGGCTTGTCAGAGAATACAATACCACACACCTTTCAGTTCTGTTCTAGAAATCTGCATCTGAGAATGCCAACTGTCAAAGCCTTTACAGGCTAAAGAAAGCCGCTTAGGAAGGTGTAGGCAGTTCAGCTGACAATGCCTCCTGTTAATCCTACCATGTATTAGAATCATTTATCCTTATCTCCAGATCTGTGAAAACAGGCCAAGTGATCAAACTTGAGGATGCTCATCTGTGCATCATGGGGCACATGGCCTCAAAGACATGGGGCTCCGTGATTTACCAGCACCCACAGATCTTGCTTAATGTTCACACAGACTCTTCGAAAGGATTTTTGGGGAAGGTTCCCTTTAATTGAAATGGCATCTTCCCCTGTCTTAGAATTCCTCTCTACCACGTCATATAATCATATATTCCAACAAGTGCTCAGGAGCTACTGCTAGGGATTAAGTCAAAGCTTCCAAGCATGTGAATCCTCCTTTTATGACTTTGCCTCCATCTCATTTTCCTTATGTTGCTTTCACATTATCTTCATCTCTTCCAATACTGCTTTACTTTTCTTTACTTTTATTGGTGCTTTTCTCCTTGATCCTGTCCCCTCAAATCATTTCCTGTCTTTGATTTGGAATGGATCTGTATGCTGTTCTCTAACTGCCAGTCTTCTTGCCTGTACCTGATGATTAGCAGTCTTTTCTAGGCACACTGTGAGTACAATTTGGCATGCAGCAGAGCACTAGTCTCAAGGAGCAGACACTGCCCAGAGGAACAGCATGGGACATGCAATGAAACCAGATGAAATCCAATATGACTGCCTGAGATCCAAGTCAGAAAAGGCAGATTTTTAAATTAAATATTGCATTGCAAGGTGAGGGAAGGAAGCTTATGAATTCTGTTCAATTAGAATAAAGGGTGTGACATATTTTTACTTATTTTACTATCATTTTAATTTTTTTAAGTAGTTGCAGAAGAAAAATGGTGTCACTCTTGTTGATCCAAGAAGACAGGTAGAAACTTAGGATCATCTGATAGCTCCAATTAGGGAAGAAATTGAGATGGGTAATTCTGTCAAGTAATCTTTTTTGTTGTTAAAATCCTGTTTTCTTGCACATAGGAAACATCAGCCAGCCAGAAACAGTTCCTCTGTTCTTATCACCAAACTCCATGTGGCAGCACTGCCAGGACAGTCTAGACTTCTTTGACCTTACACGAACTTGTAAGGCTTGCTTTCTGCTCATTGCCTCCTCTTACATGCCTCCATCATGCTTTCAAGCAAGATTAAGCAAAAGCATTCTTTTAGATTAATTCATTTTCTGAAGTTGTCTTTTTTTTCTTTTTTTTTTGCTTTGGTTTCGTTTGGATTTTTGTGTTTGCCTTTTTTTTTTCTTTCTTCTTTTACAGCTATGCTATGAATCTTTCAGATGACTTAAGTAAGCATAAGAAGGCTAAAAACGTCCTACTTTTTTTTGCCTTTAAGTGTTGCCTATATTTTATGGATGTGTCTCTGTCTCAGCTACACCTTCAATACACTGATTTTTTTTTAAATCTTTTGCAGTGATAGAACCCAAAATTTATCAGGAAAAGTGCAGTTTCCACCCTAATCCTGTCAAGTAGTCCTATGTTTAGGAAAGATTCCTAGGCCTGGAGTGATGGGTTTTTTTCATCAATGTTGTCACATTGTACTATTGGGAATGACGTAATAGCTTGGATAATTAAATTCTAGTAATATGCACTTACGTGGTTGATCAGTACTAAAGCTATTCATTTTATAACATTTTAATCTTTAAAATGTTAGAAAAGCTATTTGAAATGAGTGGCTTACTGTAAATGAATGGACATAGACCACAGTCAATAAGTAAAGTGCTCATTCACCAAAGTGCTCTAGCAAGGTTATATTTTGTTAAGGATTTTGAAGCTGGACATAGTGTTGAATTGAAGCCCATCAGCCATTTCTGTCATTTATTTAGATTTGCTAAATGACCTGAAAAGAGATTCAAATGCCAGCAAAAGGGGTTGGGCAGAAGGACTACCAGGCTAGTCCTCAGCTCTCCTACTGATGTGTTTTGGATGCCACTGAAGGCAAAATGCATCACATTATGGGACCCACACCTTAAATCAAAACCTTGCCTTTGTTTTCTGGTGCTTTGAATGTGAATTGGTACAGAGTATGACATGGGACTTGTGTTGCCCTATTAGAAGATGGAATGTAACCCAAGCACACACTTAGATTATGCTAGTACTGCTTGGAACTGTTTGACTTGAACTCTTTTCCACAAGTCTCCTGCAAAGGTAACAAGCGCTTGTTAATGACACTTGAGAGAGGAATACACAAGACAAAACATGAGCCAGCCCCCAGCATGTAACTTTACAGGTAATGTTTATTAAATATTATCTTTGTTTCAAAGCAGTGCACTGAAAGAACACAGAAATTACTTCAAAGCTTCAGTGATAATTTTTGTGTTATATTTAAACAATGTGTTTTATCACTATAGCTCGCCATAGATTTGCTTCAAATATTAAACAGATTCTGGCTATAGTAGTTAGCTGAATTGTTTGTGGGATCAAAATCAAACTAAACGCTCAGAAAATTTTCAGCAAGAGATTCCAGTTAATGAAAGCACCATTTGTGATGTGCTAAAACATGTATACACATAGGTATTGCCCCATTTATCAGACATGAGAGCTAATTACCTCATCCACTGCTATATTTCTTCCATCCTCTGCATTTCAATTCCCAATATTAACACATAGGTGGTCAAGCTGACCATTGAATAGCCTACATGAGCATGAATGCATTAAATAATTTAATGTTAGAAGAGTTTATTAAACTGCCACATTCTAATCAGCATGCGTACCTGCCTTCATTAATCTTGCACTGGTCCATGGTGTGTCTCCACAGCCGACATAGAGTGTGCTAATGTTAATAGGAGCTCTTAACAAACAGGATCAGTTAATCAAGGAAAATTTACTATTAGCCACATGACCATGCATACCGAAATCTAATTACAATCAGATTTAACCTCTTCATTACTGTATTCATCCAAATATTTTTTGTTATCACTTGTGATATGAAAGTATTCCAAACTGTGACATGATTATACTCATTTGAGCAGGAAATGCTTACATCAACTCACATTTACTAAGAAGGGAGATTTTCTTTTTGCCATGTTTTCAGTGTGTAATGTTACACGGATTATATTTATTGACAAAAGTAAGAAACCTAGTACCTCATTTTCTCACCCAAAACCTGGCTACAGAAATAATTGCTAGAACAGAATGTTGAAAAATAATCTTCACTATTCTGGATTAATTCAGGTGGAATTTAGCACTTGGTAAATTGTCAGTTAGCTCTGGATGTGGTGGATATAATTGAGAATATACAGGGAGTTTGGCAGCCAGAGTGTTTTAAGTTCTTAAGTGCTGCTCTTCTTTCTGATATCAATTGAAGCATCTTATTTTATACTTGGCTATTTCCATTAGATCTTAGATTGTGATAAGCAATTAAGCTCCATCAGAGGCCATGATTCTTTGAGTTAGTTCACAGAATGCAAAAGGTTAGAAGGAATCTCTAGAGACTTAGCTCTTGATAAAGAAAGGGTAAATGAAGATAATTCTGTTTTAGAGCTATCAATTTATATTCATTTTGTTTTGTTTTATTTTTTTAATGTTCTTTTTCTGTATGCAGAGTAGACAGTATTAGTTCAGGACAGAGAAGGTCAAGAGTGTTTCTTTAATTAGGAATTTGCACAACATTTTGGGTGGAAAAGCAACATATTTTAAACGACAGTAGAAGTCAGAATTCGGAACTGTATTAAACTGATGAGAGGGTTGTTTGCATGGGGAGTTCATTGGCTGAGAAACACGTACCACTGCACCTCTGGTGCATGGTAGGCCGTGGGAATTGGATCTTAGCCTTGCTTGTGTAGGGATGACCATCAGCCTTGGGAAGGCTGCTGAGCCCTGCATTAGTCTCTATCACCATGTGGTCTTTGCCATCACACCTCTGTCTTCTGTTCTTCCTCGCCCCTTCTCCATTATTCCTCCTTCTCCTCCACTGTGCTGTTTAAATGAGTGATTTCTTCAAAGGAGACAAAGTCCTGGAATGGTTTTGTTTGTGGGAAATCAGTTTGTTAAAAATCTGCTTTTTGGTGTATACTGCTCCGTACCACTGGTAAATATAGGGGCTTTTGTAAGGGTGAATAAGGGTTTTTTGTAAGAGCTAGGGTAAGTCAGCCCAAGACAGGAGGGTAGAGCTGAGTCTAGGAAGGGAGAACAGCATTATAAGGCAGATTTTTTTCTCCCTCTTCTACTGTTCTAGCACTTTCTCTTTTCTCTACTTGTGTTTGTTACATGTGCATTTTCTTCCTTTCAGTCCTGTTGTTCTCTTTTGTCCTCTTGCTTCCAGTTTCTTTTTGTATTTCTGTTTCTGTTACCTTACTCTTCTTACCTTACTAGCATGCTTAATCCAAGGTATGCTAAAGCACTCCTTTGAGGGTGCATGAGTCTCTGAAAGACTCCCCTATTGCAAAAAGGCTTTTTTATTTTTGCAACTGTAAGCTAACATTGCTTAATGTTCTTGATAGATGGCCATCACCATCATTGTGCTGTTCATAAAGCTGGGACAATCAATTAGCAGTTAAGAACGAGGACTGTTTCTCCCTTTGCTGTCCTGTCCTATCATCTTGTAGTATCATCCTCTGTACTGATGTTTCAGCTTCGTTCTTGATACAAACTGAGGAACTCAATGAATTTCATTTTTTATGGGTGCCAAAGACTGGGTGAGTCTCCATGTTTGCTCTGGCACAAAAGCCTCTCTCTGCTAAACTATGCACTTTTTAAGGTGCATTTGGAATGTGATTGCATTTGGAATGGAGGTGTGGCTGTCACCCAGTTGGCTGTCATTGGCTGCAGTACATGTACTCTGAAGGCATCATTCAGAGTAGTTGCAGAATTTTGGGGAAGGTGCTGCCTTTTTAGGTCACTTGCCGAGAAACTGTTGGATGAAGAGAATTTGACTATTGTGAATGGCGTGTAGTGATGCAAGACAGAAGGCATTTCTTGCAACTTAGCTGATATGTAGTTACACCACTGTCTTCTTCAGCATATCCAGTATTCTAAAAAAATGACATTTAGGGACTGTATTAGCATCTGGTGTACTGAACAGTACAATAGCACTGTCAGAACTAAACAGCAGAATAAATAACACAACATAATGAGAACAAGATCTGATTCTTCATTAGTAGAATATCCTTCCTCTGCACTGCTTTCCTTTTGTACTTCTTCTGCTTTCGATTGCAATTGCTGTAAAAATCTGTCCACAAAGGAGAACGCCGATAACTTGCTAAATGTACAAATCCAGCATGATAGAAGAATTTAATGCAATAGTATATGACTCAAATATAATGTAGTTTGGAAATGTCATATGATAATCCTACATAAAACCCTATTCATCAAAAGGCTTCTGCTGTCAGGTCATGATGATGCTTTGATTATTTTAAACATTATTTACACTAGATAGAGTTAGAAGGCATATTCTATGCATGATTCAAGACGAAAAGTAATCCTCTAAAAGAGAGGGTATATTCTTTATACAGATGTTAATTTTGATCACAGGAAAGGGGGGAGAAGTACTAATAAAATTGGTCAGGACATAACAGTATTTTGAAATTACTCTTAAAAAGCGAATGGATGTATAACGTGAAAGTATTTTTAAAAATTTAACATTACATTAAAGTATCTGCCTGAGTTCTGTGACTGGGAAATTGTAAGCTAAAGGAGATATGACATTTGCTGTAATGAAATCAGGATGGCAAGAAAAAATGTCTGAAAAGGCCCTAGACTGAAGAAAAGAAGGGTAATTCAGCAAGATTTGTGGCATCATATACATGTGACGGTACTGAGCTCATAGCAGCTGTTTAACATTAGAAATGTGAGTTTATCAGTACAACTGAATAAACAAAACCAAAAGAAGTAGAAATGACCCTGAATCCTGGTACTGTGTGTGTGACCACTGCTGAAAGGGAAGGTTGTCTGTGGCAAGCAGTGTAGGGAGAGATGTCAGGTATTCATTAAGTGATCAGTGAATGGACCTGGAGGTCTGCAAATTACAGGCAAAACCTATGAATAGGATAGAGATGACACAACTTCCCTTCCCTTCCCTTCCCTTCCCTTCCCTTCCCTTCCCTTCCCTTCCCTTCCCTTCCCTTCCCTTCCCTTCCCTCACTGCCTTGCTGTGCTCTGCATTGCATTTTGAATAACAAGTTTCCCTTCTAACAGCTCCCTGTAAGGAACAGGTGATATGTGTTGTCCTGTAGATTCACTACTCATTAGTTTGGATTCACCCAGGCTCTGTGGATTGTTGTTTTCCACAGGAAAACTAAAATAGCTGATGAATTTTCCCTTTACTTTTAAAGCATCTCTTGAGATTTAGTGTTTCCCTCTATCCCTGACTTAACAAGCAGAATTCTACCTACCTAGGCTGATAAATATTGATGTTGTATTGATGATGCTGAAATTGTATTTTGCCATAAGGATTTTAAGTAAATGTTCTTAATCTAAAACTTCAATTTATAATCTGTATATCAGGAGAAAGTGATTAATTAAAATCATAAGCTTTTTCTTAATTATGTATAGGAGTTCCATCAGTCTACTGCCATATTTTACTGAAGTAAAACACTAAAATGTGTTTTCCACTTAATATTGATGTGGTTTTATTATCATGTTTGCTGAATTCCCTCCACACATCAAATAGCAGAGAAAATAAAATGGGGCATAAACAGTTTTAGAAAATTAATGCTATAGGGAATTTGCTGAAGGAGCTGGAAGGCCAGATTAAAACATTTTCCAGACCTGCTGAGAGCTTATCTTAAAACATGACCAAGATAATTGTTTTATTTTCCTCTCCTGAAACATCTGGAATAAGTTCCTAAAGAGATAAGAAGTGTATGCACAAAGTGCAACTGTAGCATAGTGTTACACTCCCACATAGCTTTTCATTTAATGTGTTTCAACTACCACCTGGCCAAACAGAGAAGAAAATATAGTGAAACATGTTCAAGCTCGAAGAATTGTTCAATCTTTTGCTATTCCCTACCACTCCTCACAGGATTTGTCTCCTGCTTCTTTTTCTCAAGGGCTAAATGTTGCAGGGAATCACAGTTTCTAGTCAGCAGAGTAACCACAACAAAGCTCTTTTGGAAATGAAAGGTACATCCAGCCTCTTCTGCTTTTATCTGTAAATGAAACACATTCTCAGCCTGTATCTGCTGTTGTAGGCTGTAATATCTAGGGGAGTTAGGCACCCTTTTATAAATCTCATCTTGGAAATCCCATCTGAGGAGAATTATTTCCTTATTCTTTATGATTATAAGGCATTAGCAGATAAAAGTATTTTCGCTGGGATAACTTATTTGTAGCTGAGCTTTCCCTTAATGGGAATATGCTCAGTTTTCTACCCGGCCTGTGATTTACACACTGAAGATATAAGTGCATACAGCTTGAATATACAGAAATACTTGTATTCAAAATAAATTATAATAAATTTTAGTTTAGATAGTGGTAAACTGTGACATGCTAAGGAAGTGCTTTTCAAATGGAAAGCTGTATTGTGCCTTTTTTCAACAGCACAATGATACAGTGCTGTCCATACTAGGTACATCTGGAAGCAGCAGTGGGATACTGTGCTGGGCAGCTCATGAACATCTCCAGGCATTCCTTCCAGGAGAAGTATATGAATGAGAATGATGCAAGACTTGCATAACCACACTTGTTAATTCTTAAAAAAAGTAAAAAGGGAATAATTATCCAATTGTAGTGAATATGTGTGTCACACAGCGAGATAACTCACCGCTTCTGGATGCTGCAACCCCACCTGCATGAATTCTGGTAGCAATTAATGTAAAAGGGTTGTGGACACCAATGCCACTTTCTGAGCAATTCTGTTAGAATTGCCCTTAGTCTGCTAAAATTTAAAATTAAAGCTGAACTGTTCCTGATTGGTTGATCTAATTGCTTTGTATGTCAGGAGTCTGACTTCTGCTCTTTCAAAGAGAAAGACATGCCAGCAACAGTAAAATGTCTTGTGTCCAGTTAGAAATTACCACCGGAATTGTTGTTCCAAAGATTTTTCTTGGAATAAATGCAGTTTCTGTGACTGCCTCCTGAGCTTCTAAAACACTATGAAGAATTGAGTGAATGAGCCCAGAAGGTATACTTCAGCATCTTCTCCTTTAACCTTTTTATTCACAATTGAAAATTTAATGATAACAACAAGGTCTACAGGCTTACTTTTTCTTCTTTAAGGTAGTTTGTCAAGAACTGCACAAGTTTTTAAGTCAGATCTCACTGCTATTTGAAATAAATTTGTATTTGAGGAAAATCAGTTGCCTGAGACAAGACAAAGTATGCCTTTTGTGCAGAAATGCTATCTACAGTTTGCATGTGGCCAGACATTTGACTTATTGCTTTGCTGAGCTTTTTGCTTTTTTCTTGTTTTCAAGTAATTCCAAAATTAATCTCATCTCTCCTTTCCCAAGAATTGTGAGTAAAAAAACTATAATATTTTAAACTTCAGTTAAATAGCTGCACTTAATTTAATAGTTAAAATATTAAACTAACCTCTTCCTTTTAGGTGACCAACTTGTCTATTAGAAAGGAACAGAGATGGAAAATAGGGACATAAGCCACACAGGAGTTACCAAGAGTAACAAATGTTCATACTAATGTGTTTCAGAGAGCCAAAGACAGATATTTAAATCCTGTTTCGGATCATGTGTTCTACAGATCACAAAGGGAGGAAAGCTCTACCTTGACTCGGGGTTTTCCTGAAAGCTAATTCCTGCATCCAAGTAGAGTTTTGACATGATTATAATTCAATCAGATGATAATGGTCCCATCTGGCAATAGAATAGCAAGTCAGCTGAGACTGATGATGACATTTTACCTTCTCCAAATTCCTCACTCATGAGCTCAAAGGACCTATAAATTTGATATCCAGCTCTTCCTCCTCACTTCCTCACCGCACAGCAAAATTTCAGTCCTTTTCCCTATTTTTGCTGAGACTATTCCTACATTTCATCTCCTGATGTATGTTGTAAAATCTTACTAATTTCCTCACTCTTGATTAACTTTCCCACCTGAATTTGGCAACGTGACGCCTTCTTATATGTGCTTTGACTTTTAAAGTGTTGTCTTTACTTAATTCTTAGAAGCCTTAAGTAGAGAAGGAGTGAAGTATGAGCTTATCTGTGTTTATCCTATGTCTGCAGCCCTTTTCATGGGAATGAGGAAAGCAAGACAGAGGTAGCTCTGCTTTTTTGATACCGATGCCGACTTCCTCAGAGGTAGCCTGAATGCCATTACTTGTGTTGTTGAGACTGGCATTTACTATCTGAATACATTAGTACCATGTGCTTAATTAAAGTAAACAGTGATTAAAAGTCTGATGATGCTTCCTAATCCAATACCAAGGTCTGTACTCACAAGACGAGACTGAGACTGCAGTTTTCTGAGGAGTGAGGTTTGGATGTGAAGTTCCTTGTCTGTGCCATTTGCTTCTTTTTGCCCATTTGGTTATTCCTATACCTTTGGTGTAAGGGAGCTGTAAGCCCTGGGAAGAGAAGATAGTAAGGGAGAGAGGGTTTAATCCAAGCCACGTAGATGTCTCCTTTCCTTCTAAACAACTACCAGTCTAAACATGAGGGGGTGTGCCTATAGAAATGGGCGAAGGCAGAAGGAGCGTGTTAGGGAAGGGTCAGGAACCTCCTAAACTGACTTCGTTCCTGACAAAACTGATACCATGAAAAGATAATGTGAGGTAGAGAAGAATGCAGCATTTGTGATCTTGCATTGCTGAAGATACAAGCAGCTTATCTCACTGTAGGAACGTTCAGTGTAGGATTCTAGTGTTGTTGCTTGTTGTCCACCCAACTGATACAATTCTGAAGATAAAAACTTTATCAATCTGTAGCACTCTGCAAATTTCCCTAACAATTTTTCAACAAGCTCTCCTAGGTTTTATTTTTGGTGTGCTGGCAGCAATAAACATTGCAGCAGGTTTTTCTGTCTGACACCTCTCTCTCGTCCTGATCACTATATTTATCGACACACAGATTTGTTTTTTCAAATCTCAACTTCAATCATACTCATTCTCTCCTCCCTGAAGATTGCTTGGCACTAATCTGGGTTTGGTTTGGATTTTTGTTTTAATGACGCTTCAACAGAGATCGTTGAGTTTTGAAAACATAAACATCCCTTCCAGCCTATCCAGAAAAGAGCATTGGAACCTAGCAGAATAATGTTTCATCTTGTAGGGTCATTTGATGGATAAACAAAACATGTACTCAGTTGATACTTTGCTGGAACTTATCTTTACTTCTAACATCCTTCCTTTGACAGATTTTGTCATCCTCACTTTACTGAATGATATTTTATTCCTCCAATGATTCTGTACGTCATAACAAAACTGTGAGAGGACTGTGTGCATATGTATGAAAGAATTTGATCCACCCTGCTGTTGGTTCGTTGCTGCCAATATTGTTGGAGTCTTTTTTCTCTGTTTATTGACTATTTAGTCAATATAAACTCATAGAGTTTTAATTTCTTTAAGATATTATATAGTTCTAATCCTACTTAGTTAATATGAGCCTTGTATTATGAAACTCGATTTTTTTTCTAAGGAAAATGTTATAAAGACATTTTTCATGTTGAACCAGCAGCTCTGAATTACTGGAAAAAAAAAATAGGGGCATTTCTTCATTCAGCCTGTAGTCCTATATCACTGTCCTATCTATCCTAGATATGGAGGGAGGTATTTGAAATTGATTGGGAGATTCTCTCTCTTCTGTTCTTTCTAAAGAGTCTTTGGGAAGGAGAAGTTCTTAAGCTGTGGGGTTCCATATTCTTACTCCTTCAGCATTAGGAGATTGCTATAACAATTGCCTTCCCTGTGCTTGGTCTTGCTCCCACACCCCTGCTGTTGACACCATCACCTGCCTACTCCCAGACTCCCCCTTATCTGCAGCAAAATGCAAATCTTGTTCAAATTATGATAGCGATCTCACACCAAGTAATAGCTATTCTGTTGCAAACCATCAGTCATGTATCCCCTGTGCCCAGTGTTGTCACCAGATACGAAGAATAGGCAGGTCAAATCAGCTCTCTTAAAACTAAGCCATTGGGTCAAGCCTAACACTGAAAAGCCTGGGTTCAGTAAACGTTGAAGCTAAGTTGAAGTTTTCCCACTTTGAAACCCTCACTCTGTGTGTGCAACAGAGAGGATTTGAGGGGAAATAGAGAATTGTAGAAATCCCTCAATGTATGCTAGATCCATCCACAGAATCTTAATAGTATAAAGAGGCTCACTAGAGAGAACAGGTTTTAGGTTCATGCAACTTGTAGTTGCCAAAGTCTATTTTCAGCCTTTTATTCTTTTTCTTCCTCTCCTCAGAGTTTCTTTCCCTGTGCAACCAGTTTTGAGTCTTGCAATTTTATGTCTGTTCTCAGCATTGCTGACAGTGGATACAAAGGGTGTGCAAAGGAAAGTCTTCCAGTAGCCTCCTCCCGAAGAGAACTTCTGCCATTCTGGGAAAATGCTTTGTGCAAACAAAGAATATCTGTGTTTGCTTGACACTGTTCAATGTAGAGTAAAGGGGAGGTTTTTAGAGCTTGAAGCCATAGGGTCAGTACTTTCCATCTACCAATGGTTTTATCCTGCTTCTTTATGTTGAGTATAGCCAGTGTGGCTTCATTTCAGTACTCTGTAATGACAAAAGCACCATCTAAATTATTATTTTAAAATAATCACATGTAAATTTACACCCGTAAATGTAAGGGGAAAAAACATTGCTTCCTGCAGATTGGAATGTATTTCTCATTTGTTAATGGCTCATTCAATGTCAGTTGATCCCTTTTGCTGCAAGGTGTTGTTTAGTTCATAAGGTTTTTGAAGAATGCCGTTACCATGCAGTCTTTTAAAATAATGCCAATAATAATACGCCATTAGCTAAAGGAGAATGCCATGATTAGATCTATTCCTACCCAAAGGCAGCCAGCCATGTTGATAAATTGGTGTGATCCCCTTGCTAAGTAGTTGTTCAGATTTGCCTTGACTCAGTAGTCTCAGTAAGTGGATCGGTAATTTAGCTTCTCTCCATTTTCTGGCTATCTTGACCTCTACACCTTTTTTTCACATTATCGAGTAAGCATGGTATTTTCCACACACTAAGTAATACAGACAATAACTGTATGTGTCTGTCTAAAATTGGGAGATGTTAAGGATTTTTAATATATATAATTTTATTACTTTCTTCCACTGTGCGTCAAAGTTCCATGCAGAGTGCCTGTTTTTACTTAGCTTTTTTTCTTTTTATTACCCAGAACTTTTCAACCTTGTGTGATCTCTTTAAAATTCCCTTTAGAATACATAATTGTACTCGATCAATTTGTTAAAGGCTTTTGAAGTGTTAAAAAAGCTACATTAAAATTATTTTTTTTCAGGTTTTATGTTAATGAATATAGGTGCTATTCAAAGCAAAGTCAGTGTGTCAAGGGAACTTTAACTAAAGTTATTCATACATAAACTAAAAAAGGAAACATCTTTAGTGGAGGAAAATACATTTAATGAGTAAGTGCAGCACACAATTCCTCCTTTCAAAACTGTCAGTTCATATTGAACCTCCATTCTAGATATCTTACAATTACTTTGTCAACAGAAGGTAGAGTAGTGATGGATGATACATTGGTTCTTGAAACCAAACTTTCTGTGAGTTACTTAGGCTGAAACTAAGTGCTTTTACATTCCAGTCTTATTGATGATAGTGGTTTTATATTTATCACCCTGTCATTTCAGTTGACTGTATCAGCCTCTTCAGTGCAGGAATATGGACACTAATGGAGGTGTGTCCTTAGTGCTCTAAAGGGTCACAGACTCATTCCACTAACACGTTCACAGCCCTGTTATAAGCTCAGAAATCGTTTTGCCATTTTAAACAGTAATCTGTGGCTGTAGGTGTATGAGGCCTGGGAAAAACATTTTCCTACTGGTCTTTTTAGACCATGCTACCTGTTTGACACTGAATAGGCTTCTTTCAGCTTTCACTAATAATAATGTTACTGTTTTGCAACCTGCCCTATAATAATCAGAATTCTACCAGGGCCTTGGGAGTCCAGGATCAGATTGCAGCATTTATTTATAAGAAATTCTGTCAAGAATCAATAATAGTCTTGGGTCTCAAGTTCCTTCTTTAATAATACTTTGATATGATTTGTCACAAGCTAGCCCACAGTATCCACCAGATTTTATTACTTAGCTTGCAGCACAGTCTCTCATCTTTGAGTCATGAGATCAGCCATGGGGAGACCTTTAAAAAGCTATATTCTTTACTGTTTGGTTATTACAGAAAGTCTATATTACTCAATAATATCTTTTATAAGGTGTGCTGTCACATCTTCACATAGATGTTTAACCTCGATGTAGATATACTGAATGCCTGGAGGCCATTTTAGTGACATGGACATTGTTTTTCATGATTGGATGCCAAATGTATCAACAAAAACAACAGAAGTTGGGCCTTATTTTCACAGCTTGGTAGTTCTGACTGAATCTCATACAAACTGTCGATAGCAACTAAGATTTTATTTAGAGTGTAGAGTGTAACATTTTTATTACTTGAAAGTAGCAGGAATTCTGTGAAAGCAATTTAGATTACTTTCCACTGTAATATCGGTTCCTAAGGTTCTACTGTGTATCTCAATAAACAAGATCCTACTGTGTCACTCGCATATTGTGGTTCTAAATATAAGATTCAACTCAGACCAGAAATTCAGACAATTTCAGTAGGCATTTATTCATGCAGATGGTTTACAAAATGAATTATATGTATTCTTGACTTAAGGCACAATATGCTAGATTCAATGAAATTTTCAGTTAAGTTTGTTAAAAAGTGCTTTGAGTCAATACTGTCTAAATGATTTGTGAAATTCAGATGCTCATCTTCCATTTTTTGTGAAATTAGGAACTGAGAAATCCAGGGGAAGATGGAGATTTGCTCCATGTATCTTGGGTGTCATTAGAGCCATGCACGACTAGTCCTAGTTAAACAAATTACAGATAAACATGTTTTCTATAAATCATGGGAATTTTTTCCAAATAAGAATTTAGGGAAAAAACAATCCTTTAATTTTAAATGCTTTTATTATTAAAGTTTTCTGTTAATAATAGGAATGAGGTATCGTGTATGTCTCTGAATTTAAAGGTTCTTTCAATTTGTTATATAACCATGTTGTTTAGAAGACAAGGAAGCCTTTAAATTAGGGCATGGGTGAAAACTGAGTTATGTTTTTTTGGACCAGCCAAAGGACAGGACAAGAATAGAAGCATGCGTATTTTTCAATACTGCTCATAGTGAGGATCTTAGACATAAGTAGGTGTGATCATTTAATTTTAAAATATTATATCTCCCTGGTTTATAATTTTTTAAGCCTGTCCCAGTAAAACTTGAAAAGCAGGTAGGTCTTTAGGAAAGGCAATCCTCATGTATAATAAAGCTACATGGCCTGTTTTAGCTCAGAGCTAAGAGTACAAAACTATTAATAGATCCATAGAGAGTTGTAATACAGATATTAAAAACAAAAATAATTCTAAGTTATTTATTAAGAGAGCATAGTAAATGTTGAATTACAGAAAGGCAATCTTGAATTGATTCTAGAAATTTCCAATGCTTTGTTTTGGAAATGTAACATTTTCATGGACTGAACAAGACTGAAAATGCACATTGGTTAAAGACTTTTCCCCATGAAAAGCTACTAAGATTCTTCCCTTAATAAGAATTTAATTGATAAGTGCAGATATTTCCTTCTTTTGCATGTTAACCTAAAACAAAAAGTTCAGTTACAGATGCAATCTAAAATGTAGTAGTCCCATAATATCTGAAATACAGTATTAAGTCTGCAAATTTTTCAAATTTCTTTTCAAGACCCTTGAAAAGCAAGTCCTCAGGAAATACAGCAATGTGTAATATTTATTCGTAATGTTAATTTTTAGGCACTCTAGTCAATAAGTTTTGAAGCATTTAAAAGAGTGTTGCCTAATGTCTGTTATGTTTGATTTACATTCATGGGTGAACTAGAAATATGAAAAGATACCTTTAGTAGATAGTTTGGAAAAGTTAATGTATCTGGTACCACCAGGGAGTTCATGTATTTGTAAGCACACACACACATGCACATGTACACACATATATGCACATGAATATACCTAAAAAATAACTAGTGAAGCAATTGTATTTACCTTTTATAGTCTTAGAGCCATATGTACCATAGTCTAACTTTCAAATATCGGAACAATCTACCTGCAGGTAGCATTGAGTTAGAAAAGATATATCAAAAAAAGACATCAAAAAAGAAGCCTGGAGTAGCTTATGGAAAAAACCGAAATGGTATAAATTAGATCTGGACTTGAACACTTCCTATGTAAAATAATGGAGAAAGGGAATTGGGAAAGCTGTGAGTCTTAGGGGAAAAAAAAAAAAGCCTTAGAACTGAGCATTTAAATGTTAAAATTAGAAATAGAGAGGTAGTGGAAATGTGTCTTCTTGCCTGCATTTCATAAGCTACCCTGTAGTCTAAGTTTATGAGAAAAAGAGACCATGTTAGCCCCAGACCTGAGTTTTCTGACTTGACCTTAAGCCCACAAATTGAATATGTTTCATCAGAACAATTCATTCAGCCTGTACACTGCTCGTTTCCTTAGAGCTTTTATCACCCTCCCTGAGGAACCTAAGGAAATAATGTCCATCACATGACCAAAATGCAGATGTGGCCTGTCTTACAACCTGATTTATACCTGACACATCCCTGCCCAGCAGGTATTTGGTTTTTTTCAGTAGCCTCCTCTGTACATGTGTCTAGAGAAAGGCCACCTAGCTGGCCCTCAGTGCCTGCAGAAGAGGGTGTGTTATTGGATGTATCTACGAAGCTTCGCCTTCCCAACAGGAAAAGACTGTTCTTCTCTAACATGCTCTGCCAAACTCGTGGTTTTCACCTCCTCAGGTTTCCAACAGTGTACTGGCTATCCCTCCAACAAGAGCATGACCTGTGCTTACCTTTTGCCTCATTAGTAAGCAGGAAGGAAAAGAATGAAGAGTGCACCAGTTGTAGCTTTTTAATTTTACAAATGCATAGTGGACACATCCATACTTTTTACAAATAGTAGCAGAGGCAGTCTCTTCAAAATCCTTCATTGTTACTGGTTCTCGAGACCCTTACCAAGATACAAAACTAATCAGGCTACCTCAGATCTTTTCTGAGTCTTTTTTCCTTGACTTCCTTGCTATTTTTCTTTTTTCCTTGTGATTTAGCAGTCAATCCTGAGAAGCCATTGGCTATTTTCATAGTTAGTTAGCTGTAACATAATAACAGGTTCTGTAAAACCCCTCAAAATTCAAAGCAAAACAACATGCATGGACACTAATTGTATGAGCTTGATGATTCTGTGAAATGTATTCTTTACAGGCGTCATTAGTTTTATTGGTAGCAGGCCACCTCTGGCAGAGATCTATTTAGCGTGTGATAGGAAAGCAAAGGAAAGTGTTAACTTGGGTTTTGATCTTATCAGCTTCAATCACTTCCATAAATCTGTGTTCTAGAAATGCATCTAAGTTTGTCCTAACTTTCCTGGGAAGCCCATATTTCCCTCTAGTCCCATCAAAGTTCACTTTATTAACCCAGGAGTTATAGGTTTCAGCAGAAATAAATTCTTTTAGCAGCAACAAAATGTACTTGTCAGGCTTTCCACCAGATTCTCTGAAAATCTCATTCTTTTGTGTAGGAGCCGCATTTTGTATGCTTACCTCTGGCAGCTGCTCTTCCACAGTACATTTGCCATCTCCTGCACCCACTTCCACACCAGTAATACTCAGGTATTCATCAGCTTGTGTTTGTATTCCCATCACCTCACTTAAGCATACAATTCACAGGGGCTAAAAGAAATTATTGCCTTTTTTTTTTTTTTGAACAGCATTAGGACAAAATAAAAACCAGCAGAGAAAAATACAGGTTTTATACTCCTGAACATTTGCAAGAGTATTGAATGTTGAGGGAGAAAACAAAATTGGATTTACTATAGAGGAGAAATACTAAATCCTGCATACTCATCCTTGGCTTTCAGTTGAGTAGAATAAACAGTCTTGTTTAGATAATGGCTTGTTTGCAGTTCTGTTCTGGTTACGCCTTGTGGAAGTATTCAAATTCTCTTGCTTAGAAGTATAAAAATGCCTTTGAAAGGGAGATCTTCCTGAGCAATCTTTTGATTTGCTTCTTAAGCAAATTTACCTGATTTGGCCAGATCTGTTAACTGATCTTTTTGATGTTTTCTTAGGAGGGTGTCTATGTTATGTTTATAAATGTTGCATGTGTATCTCTGCAATCCTTGTATGGCTTCTAAAAGGCTATTTCAGAGTTAAATCAGCTGTTCTGGCCTTAGATCTGAAGAACAGCATCAGTTCACAGGTTTTGAAAATCTTGGTAACAGACAATTGCTCATAGCTTTTGAATATTTACTATGTCTAACCTGAACCAGGAGCTTCTTGATGAGAAGATGAGACTTTGGCCAGGATTGCAAGGAGACACTTTGAAATTAAGAAGTTGAAAAGAATTATTAGGTAATCCTCTGCTGAGCACCTGATTCTCAAAAGAACAAAGTGGGGGCATGAAAAAAACACCAAAACAAGGAAACCTAATTTGAGCTGTTCAGTCTCCTTAAACTAAGCGTAGCTGTGCCTATAGTATTCTTGTATTTCTAGAACCTCTTTTTTTTCTTGCTATAATATTCTTGTAACTAATTCCATTTCTTCCACTGAACATCATGAGATCATCTTGGTCACAGAGGGAAGGGATGAGCACATCTACACTGCGCTGTGCTGTAGAAAGCAATATAGCTACAGCAGCATGGGGCTGTATACTTCCATGGCTGAATTCCCTCCAGAATATAAGAGAACTCATTTAAATTTAGCTCCAGGATCTATATATTGCTTTACACTGCTCTATGACAGAAGATAAACCTGGTACACCCTGCTGGGATTAACCTGGTTGATAATCAGGCATTTTGGTATCAGCACCAGCTCAATCTCAAAGTTTCATTGTAGGAGCTAGAAGATTTGTGAGTTCAAGTTGGAAAGAAATGAGACTGGAAAGAAGTAAAAAGAAGCTTCCTCTCTGAGCTACAATTGTGAGTTCTTGGGAAGTAAATTCAATGCACTGACTTTGACCTGAAATGAAGATTATTCTTGTGCTTACTGTGACTCTGCTACGTGATGATCTTGCATTTGTTCACCATACAGAAAAACATGGCAACTCCTAATTCCTCCTGAAAGGAAATCACTGGATTAGAATGCTAGAAGTGCAGCCTTGGAACGTGCATTTCCAGTAACTCATTCATTAGCACCGAATATCCAAAGAAGGAACATGCTCACTGCACACTGACAAACTCAGACCATTTGGCAGGTTCTGAGGTTTTTCAAAGGTTGGCATTGTGACATGGGCTGAGCTTTTAACCTTGCCCACAACATTAATAAAATTTAAACTGAAAGAATACATACTCCAAGCAGGGCATGTTCCCTAGCTTGTGCCAAGATCTAAGCTGTGCTGTACCTCAGGACTCTGAGCTCTGAAGTGCTTATTAATTTTTCCCTGTAATTCCTAATAAAATTGTATTGCTGCATGAAAGCAACAAGGGCCTCTCTGATAATTTACCCTCTGCAAGTTCAAATCCATGTTAGTGAAATGAACTGTCTGCCTTGTATTTCAAAAGTAATGAATTCAAATTCTGTTGGGATTGAAATTTTATTAGAAATTCTGCATATCTTCTCTTCTTATATTTATGGGTCAAATGGATCATTATATTGATTGATCAACACTTAATTTGTTATTATCCATAAGTACACAGCAAATAGTGAAAATACCCTGTCACTTTGTTAAAGAATCCTCAAAAGTGATGGTAATAAGATACTTTTCTTATTAATTTTTTGCATACATGTAGATGAAGCTTGTCTATCTCTGGAGCTTTGGCTGACCACTCAAACATCTGGCAAGAAAAGCTGAGTAGTAATATATATATATATATATATACTAAAGCCTGCATTTTTAGCAGTTCTCACTGTAAAAATAAACAACATACAGGGCAGTAAAGTTTATGATAAGGCCCATAATGCTCTAAGTTAATAATCTTCAGCACAGCAACAAACTTTTGATGTTGTCATGCACCTCTGTTCTAGGAATTAGGTCTACTTTCTAGCTGGAAAGAGGAGAGACTGGGAATTTAATTGTATTTATTTATATTTATTGATTTTTTAAAGTTATAACTGATCCTCCTGGATTTGTTAGTCTCATTTGCTCCTAACTTACACTGACTGACAACCCATAAAATGTAGGCATTCAGTCCAAGTAATGTATGTATACATACGTGTTATATATACCATTAGTTATGAGTCTTGATGGAGACACACAGGGCCTTTTTTTCAAACATTTTTAGTGCATAGAAATCCAATTGAAGCTTATGATAGCTGTGAAAAAAATGTTCCTGAAGATCTGGAGCATCTTTCCTAGTGAGAGTAACCAGCATCTACCATTAAGAAAACCTATAAATTAATGGTTCTGTGTCTCCACTGGCCTAAATACTGCCTAGAGTAGGAATACTCTTGTCATGATGCAAAGTAAAATGGAAAAGAAAAATAAATTCTTTTTTTTTAACTGTCACAGTCATCTTATATGGATCAGAGTTAAATGCATTATAGATTAAAACTATTGGTTTATATATTTTATTGATAATGCAGAAAATCAAGCATCTCAATATATATAATGTATTTTTTTTTCTACTAAGCTGGTCTACAGATATGCTCAAATTATACCAGAATGGGCTGTTCATGAACAGCAGCACCAATGCATGTGATGTTTTTTGCAAGTTGTATCCCAATTACCTTTACCTCTGCACAAAACCAACTCACTGTTCTTTTCTGAGTGTATTCCATGATGTCCTATCACGTGAGACTTGTAATTACTTCATGTGTCTCATAAATCCCTCCACAGTAACCTTGGCTAATTACAAGAGGGCAAGCCAACGTGTTGTGGTTGGCACTGAACTCCTCACAGACTGGCCACCTGAGAGGCCAATAGTCCACAAAAATTTTAAATTCTCAGTTGAAACCTTTCTTCCGTGGAAGCACCAATTTGTCTCTTTACTACCCAGGTGCCAGTTTTCATGAAACTTATGGAAGACTTTATGTCTTTACAGTTTCTACAGCTTTTCCCCCTCCTTAAAGGAGGGGCACTGACAGATGGGTGAAAGAGCAAACAGTGCAATGTTGTGTATTTTATTCTTTGAAAACCAGGCTATAATGATATAGAAAACTTCATTCACAAAGCTATGAAATATCAAACAACACTCACAAAGTTATATGACAAACACCACTCACAAAGTTATGAAATACCTTATAAATATGAAATATCTTATAAATATAAAAGGTGAAACTCTAATTTATGCCAATAATCTCTTCAAGCACTAATGTTTGTCTAATGGATTCAGCTACCAAAAATTACTGCATCTGCTACAGGAAGCATCACAATTTGAGACCCACCTGTGCCATTATATCAAAGCTAAAATTATTCCATGAGACTTTGGAACATTCCATATTGGTTGATACCACGTACTTTTAACTAAAAGCTTCTTTCACTTTACATCAACAGAAGTGGAACAATTAATGCTTCAAAATACAAGAGAGGCTTTTGTTCTTGTTTAAATTTTTGTACCTTAGCTTGAAAGGTATCTTGAGCTCCTTTGAAGTTTCCCTTTAATATACTGCACCCAAACCACTTCTTTATAAGAGCCTCATTTAACTTTCACATTCTAAAGATCTTTCAATGCAAGCCCAAATGTAACAAAAGAAAGTGATAATTGTTGAAACAGAGTTGTTAAATAGTGTAGACATTGAATCTTATGGAAGCCACATGCTGGAAGTATCTTGTGCAACTCTGGCTCCAGTGTATATCTGGCAGGTAGGTCACATCGCATAGGATTTGCTTCATGCTCTAGACTAATGTTTTCTTGAATTATTAATCAAGTTTAATAATTCACAGAGACCCCAATTCCACAGAGCTTGTGTGGCCCCTTGCAGAGAGCCCCACTTGATGCCTGTGGCATTCCCTCAGAGATCTGTTCGTGCAATCCTCAGGCGCGTGCTTAAATGCCAATTCTCTAAGTCAGGATTAGACTTGTGCGGCTTTCCCTGGGCATCGGATCAGATTGTACATCCTTTGGTAGAGGATTGGGTTTTCTCCTGCCTGTATGTGAAAACAGCTACCACCCAGCTGATAGTAACAACAACTGGAATGCTGATTGGAGATTTCACTGAAGCCCCTTAGGACTGCAGGCAGAGGGTCAAGACGATCAGCACTGAAGAGTGCAGAATTGTTTGCAACTCATCCCGATTAACTGCCCTGGCACAGCCAGGGGCTATATGCCAGTGGCATCCCTGGCCAACAGCAGGGTGTGTAACAGAGCCTGCAGAAGGTGTGATTGTTGTTGTATCCCTATTCAATTCCCTGAATTCCTTGAGAGTAATTCATGATAGTCAGGGTACAGTTTATTTAATTTACCCTATTAGAAATGGGTCATTTCAGATTTCTGATGCCTACCTGTCTTTGAGGCTCTGGTGCTGTCATCAGACTCCACTGTGAGTGAGCAAATGTTGATGTCATACTGTGGTTTATGAGTCCTATATCATGTCTATATTTCATCTTCGTTTTGTGCTGCTACACAAACCTAATGTTGTGGGAATTCACACCATTTCAGGCCTCTCAAAGTTTAATTCTCATGCACTATACTTATTTTCTTTCTTTCTGAACTGGGTCAGATGTCCCTTTCTGTAATAATTTAATTAACACTTTGCAATAATGATGCATTAATTAATGCCAGATTACAATGCAAATGCTACAGAATTACACTTTATATCAACATTAATGCAAAATGAGTTCCTCCTGGATAATATTTCTTACAGAGAATACAAAAAGAGATAATACTAATTAGGCCATCAATTTAAATTTACCATAATTTCAATCCATGTCACTTATCTGTTCTCTAGCACAAAACCTTCTGTTCCACCATGCACTTTTTACTGCATTGATATTGGTATGGCAGCCAGACTGGGAGTAATTTCCTAATGTACGTTCTTATACATTGTAATACACTTCTGTACTGTAGTCCTGGGTTTGTTGTCTGCATTGTGGAAGATTGAACTTTAAAAATCACATAAAGGTTTAAGAATATTCTGACACAGATCCTCTTTGGGTAGAGAAACTTCACTGGCAAAATAACACCCTCACCAGAGGTGTAGGATTTTGTGTCATGCGTGGCACATTATTAGTCTGAAACACACAGTCCAGGTTACTCTAATTCTTCCTGTCGTGGCCCAGATTTGCTGCTGCAAATGCAACATCTGCAAAGTCATTCTTTTGTGAGCATTATTATTTTACCTGCTTCATATCAGAATGTTAGGCAAATAATCTTTCTTTCCCAAAAGTTTCAGTCCAGCTATATATTTCCACATCCAAGAAAAAAAGGGTTTTTAAAAATGTGTCTGATCTCACTGCACTTTGGTCCTTTTTTCTTTATATGCCCATCACCTAGATGCTGCCTTTTGTGCAGGTAAGAAAAGAGGATTAAAAAGACAATTCTGAAATGCAGAGTATTAAAAAAATCAGCAAAGGTGATTCAATTTCAATGACCAACCAAAGAAGCTTTCTTTCCTTCTCTGGCAGTCTGGTGGAACCTGCTGGGTCACCAGAATTTGCAGGTCCTTGCTCTCCCATGACCTGTGCCTAGAACCAACAGAGAGTCAAGTATAGAGACCACTGAGGCTGACTTGGAAGCACTAATGTTCATTTGGAAACCCAAGGTGTGCAGGAACTTAGCCAAACTTCTATCCAGACTACGTAATGAAAAGTACTCAGGGATCTGAAGTCATGTCAGTACCAGCACATGAGAAGTTTGAGCATTCTTCACACTCTGTAAATACATTTGGAAATTATAAAAGGAATTTTTTTTTTTTTTTGCTTTTACAGACTGCAATTCTTTCAGAATTTGCTGCATGATGGATTTTAATATATTTGGGGATTTTTTTTCTGAAGACAAAGAACACCAAATTCTGAAAGTCCCTGTGAAACGGACTCATTGCACATCTCTAGTTGCTTTCTTCAAAAACTCAAATATCCTTCTTTATAGAAGTATTTTGCTCAGTAGATTTCAATGGGATACTTTTATACTAGACATTTTTAATAATTCTATTGTATAAAATTAAGTGATTTATTTAAAAACACAAAATGGTGTTAGAATGTGTCCACCAACAAGGGAATTTAAAGAAGCATTTGCCACTCAGCATATCTGATCAGGAGAGTAGCTGTGAGGAACTAGAAAGCAGTGGCAGAGTTCAAAGAAAACAAAACCCAACATAAATGGTTCTGCTTTATGGAAAAGTGTTCCAGCCTGCATAATAGCCCAGGAAATTATTTGTTGGCATATTGTGTATCTTCAGAGGGGGCCATTCTTTTTTTATAAACATTCTGAGTGAAATTTATGTCATGTAAAGAACAAGCCAGTATCCAGTGAAATGACTTAGCTCTAAATGACATAGCCCTAAACCAGGAACTGTTGGGGATTTGACCATGACAAAACTACATGGCATTCTGCACCACAGTGAATTTCAGATATTGTTCTTTGGCTTTAGCATACTGCTCTCTCTGGAGAGCTCCATTCTGGGCTCTCTATCACGTGGGCAAATTGAGTTAATGCACTACCTCTTCTCCTTTGCAGAATTTATTTGGAATTTAGAAAAGGTCAGATACGTAAATCTGTGTGAGTACCTCTTTGTTTGGGACAGTTCACTATAACTGTCCATCAGTGTGCAGGACTGTTAAAAGAATATGGGTTTAGAAGTGATAATGTGAGCAGATTTTCGAAAATATGAAGAAAATTAATTTTTCTAGGAGTATATCTATTTAGGTAGGGGAATAGACATTTTTAAGAACTACTTCCTGAGTAAGCTCTCGTCATTAGATGGACTTAGTGCAGAGTAGACAGTGTACTGGAAAAACTATGATAACTACTACATGGACTGAATTGATGTTGATCCCACTATTCTGGAATTAAGAAATCTTAAAAATCTTTTCTATCTGTGACTTCTGAGAACTGGCAAAGAATGGTTTTTGTAGCTCAGGACTCAAGCCAGTATAATAAAACAACCCTGTGTAGTAAACCAGCTTTGTGCTGAGGGAAGATTTACTCTGTGCCAATCTACACTGCTTTCCCATCCCAAGTGTTATTAATCCCTTACTTTCAGAAGCAATGAAGTGTATTCAGAAAAACATAAAGAAAAGTGAAGATTTTTTTTAGGTTTCATATGTAACATCAACTAGAAACCAAGTGGATTAAATACTGTAGTAAAAAACACCACACTGTTCCAGACTTTTTGTTGAGGTTGCCCATATTCAATATGCTTGGTTTTTTCTGTTTAAGTATTCACATTGTATTTTTTTCTCATTAACTTATATGGTCAAAAATGAAGAACTTTTAATCTTAGTTTTTTAGATGATCTTAAATCTTCATTGCTAAGAACAGTATCATGGAGATCCAAATAAAGTAGTTTAGCTGGACAGCTATCTGATGGTGCTGTGTTTAGTTGAAACTACAAATGAGTGTCTACAAATGAGTATCTACAGCTGACAGAAATAGGGTTTGATGCCTACCTTGAAGATGACATCTTTATAGAACATAAAAACCTAAATGTGCAGATGTCAGAGTTAAGTTCAAGTGTTTTAGTACCCACATATTTAAGTACTAGGCTTTTTTTCTGGCACATTTCCAGCCTTAAATCAGATGTGGAATACTTGTAAGGTGGTGGCTGATAGAGGATTTCAACAGCTTGTCAATTTTAAGTTTACATTTAAGGCTTCTGCAGAACATCCTTCTTCTATGACAGCACCAATACATTGGTAACACCTGCCTCTTTCCAGTTGATCACACCTGTTGACACTTAAATGCATTAACAAATCAACTAACAATGTTCTTCTGGTTCTTTTTCATCTGTGTTAGTACTGGTAGCTCTGTGCATAATAAATTATGATATACAATGTATTCCTTATTTAAATGAATTTATTGAGTACTAAACCTATTTCTAGTCATATTACTTAATGATCCCTCTAACTCAGGAAGGATAATTCTAAGAAAACTGTTTCACAGATATAGGTAACTTTTGTAAAATACCATCCCCAGTCTTGTGAATGATGTGTACTTAAATTTTGTCCAAGAAGAGTAAGAAAGTTCAGTTCATATTGACTTTCTGTCTTTAAGTCTGTGAAGGAGAAAAGCTCTAAAAAAGCTGACTTGGAAGGTTACAGTGGTAGCCAGAAAAGATGGGGCCCTTACCACAGTGCTGGGTGGAGGAGAACAACACAAATAATATCAAGCTAATTCCAGAAGGGATAATACATCTGCACGAAGTGGGGTTGATCATAGGAAGTTTCTAGCAAGGATTCTGAAAGCAAGAGAGCCACCCTGATGCTACACCTGAGTTTATACATCCTCCCATCTTGATGGTGGTAATTAATCAGGGACGGCGCTGCACCGATGATGCAATGGTGCTTCCAGTCGTGCTGCATTGGTATGTGCAAGTGTGGTTGTAACTAGGTCAGAAGTCACTGCACAGATGTGTGTCAAAGCCAAGACAAATATTAATAGCACCAGAGTTATATACTCAAATTTTGCTAGTGAAAACTTTAACAATCACTACTCACAGACATTCATCAGAAGTACACTACATGGATTGGCTAATGACTATTGAACATTTGAAATAGCTAATTTGAAAAGCAATGAATAAAAACTGTAAGAATTGGAGAATGTTGAACAAATTCAAAGAAATCATCAAATCATTATGAGAGATCCACTTAGGGATATTTAGTGAACACTAGTTTTCTAAGTTATTTGCTATGTATTGTTTATTCATCTCTAATAAGTATCATACAGTATAAATGGTATTTTTATTTCAGCTCCTAGAACATAAAAAATCTGTAGAAGCTAGCTGAGAATTTTGCAAGCGTGTCTGAATGCCAAATCAACTGAGGTAAGTTGGAGTTTATGTCCCTGAACATATTGTGCCTTCAGTGGATAAGGCAAGGCTTAAATATAGATTGAAAACCACAGGCTATTAAGTATCTAGGAATATTTTACCTTATGGAGTTGAAGTCTACAACTAAACAAAGAGGTAATGTGAAATACAGTGGGGAAAAAAAAATTGCTGGGTGGTCTCTGCCACATAGTGTATTGTGTGGTGGAAAAGGCTGAGAGCCGTAAGAGAGATATTGGGACCAAACCTGACATACTGCATACATTAAACATCTTGCTATTTACCGTCTGAGAAATGTTCTTTAAGGAACTTGTGGGCTGGGTAACAAAAACTTTATGACATTATAGGAAGCCCAGAATCTGGGATGAAAATGCTAGTGTTAGCCAAACTTTTAGGTGGAGCAAAATTTCCAGAGTTACAAAAATACTGGTTTTTTGTGTAGCCAAGGAAAGGATGCCATGTAAGTGGATCTCATCCCATTTGGATAGCTTCTGAAAACGCACAAACATATTTTTTCATTTGTTCTCATTAACAAGGGTGAACTGAAAAGAGCTGCAGTGCTGAAAGCTATGGCTAAGTAGATTTTAAATCATAAAGAAAATGCAGAGGAAAATACACAGTGAAAAGACAGGAAGCCCTATGAAACAAAACTAGTGCAAGATTTGTTTGAGGTATTTTAATATTATTTTTACGCGTCGAAGCCCTGGCACCGCCAGGCCTCAGGCCTCCCCGGCGAGCCCTGCCCCAGTCCGCCCCCCAGCCCTGCCTGCCCAGCCCCAGCCCTGAGTGCCTAGCCCAGCCCTGCGTGCCCAGCCCAGTCCCAGCCCCAGCCCGGCCAGCCCAGCCCCAGCCCTGCCTGCCCAGCCCAGCCCTGCGTGCCCAGCCCCAGCCCAGCCCGGCCTGCCCAGCTCCAGCCCCAGCCCCAGCCCTGCGTGCCCAACCCAACCCTGCGTGCCCAGCCCCAGCCCTGCGTGCCCAGCCCCAGCCGCAGCCCGGCCTGCCCAGCCCGGGCCCGGCCCTGTGTCTTGGGAGGTACCCGGGGTTGGGGGTGCCCTGGGGGGGTGGGGCAGCCCCTGGTCGCAGGGCAGTCCTGCTATCCTTGCTCCCGTCCCCCAGAGGCCTTGGCGGGGGTGCTGTGTGTTGTAGTGTCAGCGTGCTTCAGACCATGGAACGGCGTCTGTTCCTTTCTCATCTCCTGGGGAAACCGTGTTGGCTCAGACCACAGCTCCAAGCACTTGCAGTCACAGCCTCTTTGTAGACAGGGAGAGCCATACTGTGAAAACTGCTCTGCTTCTCTGCTAGGACTGACACTGAGGCCTTGTAAGTAAAACACAGACTTCGGCTAATTTCTAAGGAGTTTGAGTCAAGCCCCTTAACTCTATGTCTTCCCATTCTCTTTGCTCACTTCAGTCTCCTCAGAATTGCCACTCATAAGCACCATAAGCAACACTGCCTTAAAATGCTGAAGGGAGGCAATGGAGGAGGGTTAGACAGTGAATGCAAAGAAGGAGTTGTGTGCTGCCTCATTCCTACTCCTTTGTCTTTGATTAATGGGACAATAAACACTCAGGAGTACTGCTAGGGAGACCTCAAAAGATGTGGACAGATGCTTGTCTCATGGCTCTTCAAAGGGCATTTACTACCTTAAGTATTCTATGATTGTAATTTTCATTGAGGTTTGGTGGCTCTATTCCATTTGTATGGGTATCCAATTACAACTCAAATATTTGCACTTGACAGCAGTTGTAGACTACATAGTTAAATGAAAAATGAACCAAATGCAGTACATACTTTAATAACAATCAGTCTTAAGAGAATTTTTTTGAGGAACAACTTCTGACCCACCAGGATTATTAAACATCCTGTAGCATTTTTTGTAAGATTAGTCACAGTGTCTTTCTGAAACTCAATTTATATTATTACATTCTGCCTCCATAAATCACCCTACAGTATCAACTGAATATAGTATTCTTCTGTCACGTATTGTTGTAGAAAGTTAAAAAGCTGTCGTGTTCCACCTCAGAAATGGATCCACTTTGCTAGAATGTAATGCAGTTCTATTACAAGATTTGGAACTTTTTGTTATTTTACAATCCAGTACATTTGCAACAGAATCCATTATTTTTTCCAGTGCTTCTTGGTGTCCTCATCTATATCAATGAATGTAGAAATGATAAGTATCAGTATTTTGCAAAGACACTAATTTCCCAAGATTTTTCCCTAGGACTGAACACAAAAGAAAGAAACCCATACATTTCAATTTGCACCAGCAAAGAACCAAATTTCTAGTTTTTCAAATGTGATTATTTACTTAATACATTTTGTTTCTTGGCAAGTCTTGCAGATGATGCAATAAATGTCACTCCTTCCTTTTACTCAACATCAAGCGAACAGATCATTCTCCTCCTTTATTTCTTTCTGAGAGGAAAGCCAGCAGCCCCGCTCCTCTTGATTATTGTATATCTCATATGTTTGCCAGAATGGGGATATAAACCTAGTGTTCTATCCAGATTCAAGTGTGAATAATTACATTCTGCCTACCTAAATTCCCACAATGATTTCATTTGGGTACGGTATATTTCTTAATTTCCTGCTCTTGGGCCTGTTTTGGCATCCATTGAAGTTAATGGAAAGTTCTCAAAGAACTTTCTCGAAGTTCTTCTCTGGTGAAGGAAAATGTCCATAAACTATGGAGGAATTCTGTTGTGGTATTAAACAGCTTGAGTGGACATAAGTAGAGTTGAATCTTATTATAGATTGCTTGCACTGCCTGCTTTACCAGTTTGGAAAACTCTTCCCATTTCATCAATGTTATGTGCATACTGAAGATATAACAAATGACAATTAGCATATTTTTTAGGTGTTCTGCTGTAGACATATTATCTTATATATGTTGAATTTACAGATATATATGGCTGATCCTGGTGCCACTGACTTTTATGAAGATCTTTCTTTGGACTTCAATGAGGATATCTAGGTAATACCTGAAGACCAGTAGAGGACAGTAGCCTTCTGATGCACAGAAATTGTGTTTTTTCAGACATCTGTGGATGTCTGGAAAAAAAAAGAAATAGAAAAGCTGTTTAAAAATTGAATTCAAATCTCTTGACCCCCCAGGTTAAACTACAATACTCTACAATACTGTATGGTACTTCACCAAGATGTGTATGCAGTTGCAAGTAATTGCTGCTTTCTTCGCAAAACTTGGGATTTTTCCAAAATTTTTTTTTTGATTTTTCTAGAGATAAAAAGTACAGGTTTTGAACCCTTCTCAATTGTCTTAGGAAGTTCATCAGAGGATAAAAAGAGAGAAACTCAAAATAGAGGCACACCAAATTGTAAAATTAATTCAGACCTGAGGTTTCCTAATTCTGTACCAGAATTTATTTTATTTAGAATTTTAATAAAGTGACGGTCACATCTAGTGAAACTAAATGACTCTAGGCAAGAGTATATTTGATATGGTTGTTCCGTCTTCTTTTCTCTCAACAATTACAAGTTCTTCCATTCACTCTCATTCTTAGGAATTTTGGTCATGTTCTCATGGGCCAGACCCAGGCTGGGGCAGGACACAGGCCATCTCTTTATTGCTCCAAAGTCTGTGTCATGTAATTTTAACCTTGGCCTGAGCTATTGGCATGAAAACTGCCTGTATTATAAATATACAACATTCCTTTTCTTTGTCCTTAGACAAAACTGGGAGTAGGGCTGGTGTAATGGTGACAGCACCACACCATTTCTCAGAAACCAGCAGAGGAATTCTGTGATGAAGAGTCATGAAAATAATCTCAACAATTTAATGTTGTGATTCTTACTGTGGAGTTGGAGGTCATCTTAATTCAAAAGGAAAACCAACAGTCTTGCAGTGTCACATACAGCATTTCTAATAATTCAAAAATCCTCTAAGTCAGAAATGTGGTACAGCTAAACAAAAACCCTTCAGACAAGAAAGATGCTTTTATTTTATTTAATTTTCAAATGTTTCTGCAGCTTGCTAGCTTCATAACCCAGGGCAAGTTTAATTAAAGTCAATGAAGCAGTTTAAAGTGAAGAAGAAATCAGCATTAGAAAAAGTGTTGATTGTTTTCTAATTATGCAATGGACTTTCTATGTAATGGATTCTTGCCTTTTTAACTCTAAATAAAGTCTGATATCCAGTGTAGACAGGAGACCTGGGAAACTTCTTGCTAAAATTTCCTTACTAGTTACTTATCTAGCTATCTTAGCATCCTTTTGACATGATCCATTTCATTGCTTTTTGTCAAGTGTTGGATTAGGTGGATATTATCTTCTGAAGATTGTAACAATAGAACAGTGTACCCTGCAAGAAAGTTTGCATGTACAGTTTGAAAATATCTTAGTTTGTTGATCCTTTATTCAGAAAGTGAACCTGTACAATACAGTTTCAGGTGTCCAGATTCAGCCTGAATTGAGAAATTCCAGTGAATATGGAGAATAATAGTAATTTTGAATGCTGCCCTGAACCTACCTGTGGTCTCAGTAGGATTTGGTTTTGACGTGACTGGACAACTTGCCTACAACACAAGTGGCACCCCTCTTACCTTCAGTGGATGAGGGTCTGCCAGTTGCATATTCCCTGCAGTTTTCCAGAGGAGCTGTGGATGCCCCATCCCTGGAAGTGTTCAAGGCCAGGTTGGATGGGTCTCTGAGCAACCTGGTCCAGTGGAAGATGTCCCTGCCCATGGCAGGTGGTTGGAACTACCTGATCTTTAAGACCTCTTCCAACCCAAACCATTTGATGATTCTGTGACTCCTTCCCAACATTCACTGCCTTGACCCAGTCAATGGACAGAGCTTTCCTGACAGCTGATCATCAGCAAGAGTGACTTGCTCTGGTAGACATGTGTCTCTTTAGGAATGGTGGATTGTAGTTCATCCTGAGGTACAGATGAAGCTCAGAAGGGATGATTAAAGGGCTGCTTGACTGTCCCAAGGTAACAGTCCAGCATCCCAGGACAATGTAGAATCATAGGATCAATCGGGTTGGAAAACACCTTTAAGGTCTTTAAGTCCAACCATAAAGCTCACCCTGCCAAGTCCCCCACTGAACCATGTCCCTAAGTATCACATTTACACATCTTTTAAATACCTCCAGGGATGGTGACTCAACACTTCCCTGGACAGACTGATGGTTGACAATGGTTGGAGTAAAGAAATTCTTCTTGATACCTTATCCTTTCTTCTGTGAGATGCAGCGTTTCATGCTTTGGCCTCTCTGACACATCTGAGTTCATCTCATCCAACCTACCAGAGGAACTTGTAGCCAGGTCATCCAAAATTTTACCATGAGTTTTTTATATTTTCAAATCCATCTACATATCCAGAAATATTCCTATTGTGCTGTTACAAAAAGCATGTGTTACCAGCTCTGCTCTAAAAGAAAAATCAGCTCTAATAGCCTGCTGTAAGTCTCTTTTGTTTAGGACTACAGATTAAATAAAATATGCATAATGACTTTGGATATATTTACTCCTTTATTTTGAGACAATTTATTCAGTCTGCGAAATACTTCTGTCAACATTTCGGCTTGACTGTCCAGAGGCCTCCTTAAATGGAACAGGTACATTAGGTTCTGCACTTATGAAATTCTGAATTGTCCAGTTGTTCTTCATCACCATTTTGGTGGGCATATTTCTGGTCTTGATGAAGAAAGAGTGTGCTTGGAAAGATGCAGAAGTCTAAGCATGAGCTTTGAGCAGGGTTCCTTGCTAAAGTTCATTAGAAAAGTGTAACATTTACAGAGAATTGAAATGCTCCTTAGCAATGCAGTATTCCTATGAGAAACTCACTACATGATCACAGAATCAAAGACTACAAATGAAATATTTTGCATGTCTCTGGAGAAGCAATTCAAACATTTAGTATTTATTTTGCAAACAATCAATTTAATAATCTGGTTATTTTTGTAGAAATGGTAACTTGTTTGTAACTTTGTATTAAAAGACACAAGTCAATTAGATTGCAAGATCAAGCACTCAGAGTTTCAAGGATGGCCTTAGAATCCTAAGTGAGCTTCTCTCAGCTATGTGTTAGGGTAGCATCCTTATTTAAAAATCACTAATTAGTGCTGACTCATTTTGTGCAAGAGGGTGATGATTTGCAGGGAACAAGGAAGGTGTTGAATATTTCTTTTTAACTTCATTGCCTAGTCCATAGTCTTTGGCCTTATTTATTGTCCACTGTGCCAGCTAATGCAATCCAAACCTCCAGTGCTCTTGAAATTACTAATTTCTTTTTTACTATTTTCAATGGCATTCTTCGTTATAGAATTATGTGAATATTTCCCCATCAAGTTTTCCTGTGTTGGGGAAGAAAGAGTATTGTCCCCATTTTAGAGCAGGGAAAGTGTAAATTTGCTGAACAGTGATAAGAAGTCAGCATGACTAAAACTCTTTTTTGAATTTATGTTCTCTCAGTGACATTGCATGTCCTTTTGTCCCTATATTATGTGTAAGGGTAAATAGGAACTTTGACTTCTTGTTTTTCTATCATTCATTATGTGGCCTTGGTCTATTACACCATTCTTTATTTGGGCAGTCTTGGTCTTTCATCTTTGCACATTGGGATTTTCCTTTAGGCTCCCTTCATTTTCACTGCTCACATCTAGACATTTCTACTCTAGAGAGAATAAGATCAAAATTCTGCTTGATTTTCAACTCTCTCTCTTTCTCTCAGTATTTTAATCTGGAAGACGTCTGTTTAAAGCAGAATAGATTCCACAAAATTACTACAATGGGGGCAGTATCACTGCTGGCTTCCTTGGTGCTGGAACTGAATAATCCCTTTCAGAGACAGTGGATGTGTGTGCCATCAGCCAGCTCTGACACAGGATGCTGGTTAGTGTTAATTTTGTTGCTGGTGGTTTTATGAAACAAAATTGTGACTGTTGACAATTAGGCTAAGCTAAATGAGCTTAGTTTGGACAGGCCACTGCAGGGGCTGGAATGGTCCTTTGCAGTGATTGGAGCTTGATCTAAAAAGCAGCATAGGTACAGAATGCATCTTCCCCATCTAAACCATTCAATGACTTGTATTTATTATTCAGACTGGCATTCTCTTATGTGAAAACTATGTCTTTAAATTGGAAACAATATTAAGTAGTTAACATAAATATATCCACTCCACTGTTATTAAAGTAACACAAGATGTAAATTTGGGAGGGCTACTGATGGGGTGGATCATTGTGTTCCTGAAGCCTGGGCCAAGGATACTGTTTATGGCAGTTAGAAAATCGTGTTCACAGCTGTAAAACTTAAAGGCAGGGCCTTATGATTCCAGGTTCTCCAGAGGAAGCCAAGTCCTTGAGGAACTGTAGAATTTCAATTATGTCCATTGCTACAATTTTTCTTTGGTTGCTTGCAGCGACTATTCTTCTTTTCCAAACAGGTACAAATGTGGGAACTGAATCATGTTTTGGTGTCCTGTCACTATGGATCACTGTGATCACACAGCAGCTAATGGTGCATGGGCTGAGCCCAACATCACTGTTCCAAACCAGCCCAACTACTAAACAAGAGAGGCAGTAAAAGGAGAAGGTCCTGCTCATAGCAGGAACTTCTGTTTTATCTGAGAATAATTTACTGAGAAGGTAATTGGTGAATTCCCAATGGGAAAAAAACTTGATTCTGTCTGAGCATAGGTTACCAAATGTACCATCATAAAATAATTGATTTTGTGATATATCGGGTAGGGACATAGTTGAGACTATTGAACTTTTCACTTCGGGCCTCAGGGTGAACTTGAACCAAGCTTCCAAAGGTGAAGAACCAGTGCTTGACATGCTCAGGGTTTTGCACTCTTAACAGCCTCTTTAACTTTCATTTTTTGCTTTTACCAAGATCTAGATTTGCACAGAGTCTCATTAAGGTGGTTGAGTTGTCATTGGAGATAATCACCAAAGGAATGTGTTATAAAAGGAGAAAAAAAGTATGTCTAGAAGTCTGAATAATTTTTTTATGCTGTTGTTTTAGTGAAGAGGCTTTGGATGCTGATAGAAAAGTTACTATAGCTATAGGGCACATTTAATTGCATTTTAGAAATTTCTTTTAATCCAGTAATAACAAAAAATTAAATCAGCGCTGACATTTTTTTGTTGCCAGAAGAAGGTAGTAAAAGGGTAAAGAAATAATTGTTAGTTCTGAGAATATAATTAGCAACTTTAATGCTTTAATCTAAAAAATGCATATTTTGAGCCTGGGTGAATGATTAAAGAAAAGATATTGAAAGCCTTTGAAATTTCTAACTGTTTGTTTTTAATTGTAAATTATGATCACTATAATTAGCTCATTTAGTACATTTATAATGTAAACAAATATGAATATACAGAACTTCAGTGATCTATTTCAGGGCAAATAAGAGCAACATTGTGACCCTGAGCTCTATTTATTAAGCCTTTCTTGTAGTGTTTGGCACTGTTTCATTCTTCCATACCGTTTCCCCCCCCTTTTTTTCCAGAAGATAAAAGAAAGCTGTACATAATATTTGCAGGTCTCTGCTGAGGTCTTAATGCATCTGGAACTACACCGAAGAAAACACAGATAGCAATCTGGTCCTTTTTGGGCTCCATTTAACTCTGAAGCTTTCTTAAAGCTAGAGTTTTTATCATGTTAGAAAGTAAATACTGCATGTTTTCTTAAACACTAGGCTGTTAATACTGAGCAATTAGATTAATTGAAAGCAATGTTATTTTTCAGGTAGACTTCCTATTTCCATAGCTAGCTATCTGCAGAAATGCAGTGTGTCTGATACTGCCTGTCCTGTTTCCTGGTGATGCACTTTGTGTAGCATCCTGGGACCAGGTTTCAGGAATCTGCTCCTTTCCTGATACACGTGCTGCCCTCCACATCATAGTAACACAAACAGGAGCTGCCTGCCCAAGACTCCCTGCATGCTGATGGAAACACTTAATGACTAACAGGATGTTATTCCCGCACCATGTACAAAGATTAAAATTTGGGGTTTAGTCTCACCATTATTTTTGCAAAAAGACATCTTTTGTTACATTTCCAGAGCTCAGTTATCATGCTGTGACACACTGCATCCAGTTCTGATAAGTCATGGAAAGTTATGATTAGTTAAGCTCCTTATGAATAGAGAAGGCTTCCCTGAAGGTTGAAACTGGCCTCTAACTTGAGATTTTAAATCATTGTTGAAGTGTTTTGACTAGGCTGCCTTTGTGTACACTAAACAGTTTAAGGTTACTTTTTAATCCAGTGGTGCCTGTTTTATGATGTTCACTTGCTGCAATTCAATGCCGTTCTGTTCATCACTGCCAGCTGTCTCCTTGGAATTCTCTAGTAACTAAATTGTTTTATCTCACAGGAATGAATTGTCAATAACCAGCAAATAATAACTTTTCTGCTGAATTTTCAAGATTAAAAAAACTCTCTTCTTCTGTCCTATCTCCCTTGTAATGTCTTGCCAGGGTTAGTTGCTCTGTTCTTGCACTGTGAGCCTTCAGGAGTTAAATGTTTATAGCACGACACAAAGGTGGAAGAGGTACATATTGCAGCAGTGTATTCACCATATTCTGTGGATATTTTTTAGCTGAAGGAAGTAAGCCCTGGTTATTACAGCTGTCACTGTGACATCTGAGCCTTCAGTATCAGTGACTTCCTCACCCATCATATGACCCTGATCACTGCCATGATTCTCTCTGCTATTAAAGTGGGAAAGGTCTTGGCCCTCCAGGTGCTGTTTCAAGTCTGAAATAGCAACTTGTCTGTCACACTCTCTCTGCCTAACTTATTGCTTAAGGACCAAGCAAAAATGTTTAATGTAGAAAGGGTTTCATGCAGCAACAAAATAAAGAATGTGTCTTATGTCTTATGTGTCTTATGTTTCAGGGCTGATGTAGAACTAGGCTGCTCAGAGTGCATCAGTTCTTAAAAATGAGGAAATATTAAAGAAAATTTGAGGCTTAATCTCAACAATTATATTTTTTCACTTCCTTTCTTCTTTTGGGAAACACACTGCTTGAAAGTCATGAGAGGTACCTTTAAATTTCACACAAGAATGGGGGCGTTTAATAGCTCGATAATTTCCATGAGTCAAAATTGAAAACTTTAAAAATATTGTTATACAAAAATTCATATTCATATCAGATCTTAACTGAATTTGGGGAAAAAAAAATGAGCTAACAAGCAAAAATCTTGCATGAAACTGTATTTCAAAACCCTAAAGCTCTAAAGCAAACTCCAGAATTATGTAGCTGGAATGAATAGGGTTTCCCATGATGTGCATTTTTCCCTCCTTAGTAAGTACCTTGTTTGTGGTATTAATATAAAACTTGCTTAACATAGGCAAAATGAAAGACTTAGGATATTTTTCTATGCAAATAGATAGGGCTTATCAGGCCTACCTAATTTTTAAGAATGAGGCATTGGAAAAGATTCTGTACTCAAAATAACAGCTGGCCTAACTGGCTATTAAGCAGATGTAATGCCAGAGTAATAAAGAGGTTGGATAACCACCTTCTTTCTATAAGTTTTGGAGTGATTTTAGGTTCTTAAATATAGTATTGCAAAACTATTTTTTTGGTTTTGATGGATGTGCCTGTGAGCATCTGACCTACAATTCTTCCTGTAATGCAGAGGGAGGGGCACAGAGTGCTTCTGGTCATCTTTGTCAAGGAAGTGCTGAGTTTCTTACAGTGACCCCCATGGTCAGGAAATCTTAACAAGTGCAGCTGCAGCATGTTACATTGAAAAATGTTTTTCTTTGAAATAGAACTGTACGCATTTTAATACCCTTTGCAATATATTCTGGATTGCAGTTGCAAATACCATTTTTTATAGCATGAAAAGTCCTCTCTTCATGTTTTGTCAGAAGCATATGTCCGTGTGTAATGATATACATATTTAATATGTATATATGCTCACATAGTGTATTTATATATATATCAAGTGACTTCATAGCTCATGTTAAGATAACACCATCCTTTAAAAATAAAACCTTACAAAATTTTATATAGTTGTAAATGAAAGTTATGAAGTTATATGTGAAGTTAAAAGGTTATAAATGCAGTTCTGCTTATCTTGGTGGAAAACCAGATCAGAAATTGTCAGCAGAGTACTTTTAGAAGAGTTCTGTCATGACTCTGAAGATGGAAACCAAGATAGACAAGGATTTAGAGCTGATGCAAAAAGAGAAGGGAGGTTATGTGTTCCTGAGAGAAAACCATAAAAAGAAATGTAAAAAGTGGGAAAATGAAGGTGTGTCCACTCTGAGCATATGTTAGACATTAACTCATAGCAGGCAAGGCTTTGCTCTCTGTTAAAGGAAGAACTAGAATTCTGTCAAATAAGGGACACAGAACAAGACAACTGGATTGGACAAAATCTAGTTGCCCTTCTATGGAATATCCAGACTGGCTGAATGTTCCCTGTGTGTCCTTGATCCGTTTGGTGTCTGGATCTGCACTGCTCTTTAAAACAGTGTTTACTGTAAACAGAAATGTCACACAACTGGAACTTTTTGGGGCTAGAGATGGGATTATGTGGTTCCACCAATCCTCCTGTTTTTACTTTGTTTTCTTCTGAAAGTTAAAAAAAATTGTTAAAAATTGTCAATCATTTGTCCGTGGACAAATGAAATGCTTTGCGTGGTGAGCTCTCCAGAGTATAACTCTGTGTTTGCTAATTTTCAGCCATGTGCAAAGTCTTGGTCTTCACTATGCTCATAAGTCTTCCACAGTGATTATGACTAGGGTCTTTAAATGATATTGTAATTACCATTATTCATAGTAATGGCTTACTAGTAATAATTACTAATAATCTTGATAATCCTCTAAGGAAAAACACTATAGGTGGAAAGCCACAGATGGAGTCATTATAACAGAGACACTTGCTTCTTGTGTCCCTCTTGTAATAAAGTAATTAATTCCCAGCTTTTTTGGGGGGTGATGAAGAGATTTCTGAAGAGACTTCACTCTTAAGAACAGTCTCTGCCCACCTGCCCCAAAAACTAAGAGTGGAAGAATGAGCAGGCCTCTGTCCTGATGCCTGTGAAAAGTTCAAGCAGCAAATATAGCTTATTTCCATCCAGCCTTCTGTCTCTCCTTCACTATTTCTTCATCCTAATTTTCATGGTCTTCTGTGTTTTGATAAGCCTGTAGCGTGTGGTAGACAAAAAGTATTTATAGCTTGGTAGACAACATCTTCCCAGAAATTTTTCATTAAATCCTTCTCACAGGATATGTTGCCAAATATGCATTGTTTTTATATACTTAAATTCACTTTTTTAAAATGTGCACAAAGATCTGGCTGTGTTTATGATCTATGGCTTTAAAAGAGCAATAATCAAAAGGAACTGTGTGCCGTGATCCTTTAGTCTTCAGACTCAATAAAAAATTTCTCATTCGCTTCTACAAGTGCATCTCTTGCCAGTGATTTGTCCCCTATACAGAATGTACCTGCAGCTCTTGGCGTCATGGAGGGCAAAGAGGCAAATATTTCTCATAGGCAGGTGAAATAACGTAATCTTGAATGCTGTGCTCAGATTTTTTCAATAAATGTTTTTCGTCACTACAGAGCTTTATACAACAGCAGTAAAGGCAAGAAAGGAAATTAGAAACACAGCTGAGACTGCATCTCATACTTAATAATGGCCTAAAATTCCTACTGTTTATTAAAACTAGCACCCCTTGTCAAGGTGTTGATCAAAAATTCTCTGCAGTCTCTTTTCTTTGATCTTTTCATTTTAGAAACCACAGATATTTGTTGCCATTTCTTTATTTAGTTTTATGTCTAAAACATCGAAACTCAAAACTGCTTTCCAATAATGTATGGTAAAGAGTAATCCTGAATTCATTGAACCAGCAAACTCATCACTAAACAAATTTGTCCATTTACAAAGAAAGGAGAACTCTGTAACATGAACATAAATGATCAAAGATGGCACTAGAAAGGATGCTTTTAAAAAACCTGTCATCTCGGTGAGCCTCATGCATCTACTGCTGTCCAGGCTGAGCGTGGACATAACCTATTCTAATATCCACATTTACCTTTTGTTTCACCAGCTCCCTGGCTCCTGCACATGCAAAACATTTGAATTTCCTGTTGGCTCAGAGGTGAGATTTATAACATTTATTAAAGCTGCTTTTCGCTGTGAGTTTACTGGGCAGAAAGCCTAAGAGGGCCTTTTTTTTAAAGGGGCTTTAATTGCTTGAATTTACCAGAGGGGTGAACATTATGCTTTCTTTGCAGCACCACTATCCACTAAGATTGCCAGGTGTTGAATTTCCCTGGAGGTTCCCTATTTATTGAAGGAATTCATGAAATATCCATCTATCCAGAGCCAGAGCTCCTACTATCCCTTTCCCATTCATCGTCTTGATTTTCCTTCATGGCTGCTTTTGAATTTCTTGATTGATCCTGTTCATTTCTGTCTGTTCCTGTCTGTAAGTGTCCTCCCTCCTCTCTACTTGAGCACCTTGGGCATTAAAAATGGGCCAGAATTCCTTGGAGCTGAATGTGCCTGAAAGCCTTTAGCTGGGGTGTGGCTGCTGGTGCAGAGTCAGTGCTGGGAGCACACCGGGGCTCTTAGCAGGGTGGGAAGGGAGGTGAGCACAGGACAGGAAAGACAGGACAAGTAGGGGGAAGGCTGAAGAGCAAAGAGGTATTTTTCAATGTTTAAAGTAAAAGCCTAGAAATAGCCCTTTAAAATCCACGAATGGACTTCTCAGCAGATGTCAGGCCAGCCCAAGGCAGGCAGCCCATAACTGTTAGCGAGTGTATTGTTAAGGGAATTTACTAATTTACTGATGGAGCAGCCGCTTCAGTTGAAGAATAAATTGGAATATTTTGGTGCATTTCCTTTAAAAAGTCATCCACTTTTGAGTCTATTTATTAAAATTACATAGTCTTAAATGGGGGTCTCCTTCGCTAAACAAAAGATATGCAAATTACATTTCAAGATTTATATTAGGATAAAAACTGAAACACAAAAGAGACATTATCTTGCAAAAATGTAAAAGTACATTGCTTCATGAGTCTATAATGATATAATGCGATGTTGATGTAGTTTAAAATGTCAGAAGGGAGACAATGACCTTAAAAGTTTAAGGCAGACACATTAATATTGATTGATTTTTAAGAGATTAAACAGCAAGAATATATCTATACATAGACTGGATATTGGATTGTTTGAAAATTTGAGATGAGATACAGAATATTATGGTCTTGTAATGCTTTAGACTTAATAGCAAGAACATGCATTATATGCAGCCATTTGTACTACAGGAAACCAGATGATGATTTGCCCTGAATTTATCAGACTATTTCTTGTAAAAACCAGTGGTGTTTGACAAAGCTAGATGATCATTTCTGGCTTAAGCACAAATGCTGGTCTGTCATAGATGTCAAAAAAAGTCTTAATGTTGGTTTGCTGGTTTGTTTGCTTTTAATCCTGTTCTGTATCTATGTAGATCTGTATGGTGTATTACAATTATTTTATATACGATATTCCTAAAATATTCCTAAAATATATTGAGCACTGTAAAACCTCAGCACACCTTCTGGCCTTGAACCAAATAATGTGACTGTACATCAAACATCATGTCTTCTCTTTTTTCCCTACTTTTTGTCAAACTGGAAGAAAGTCGTCAGTAGCACTTCTTGTTTAATTAAGTTTAGGTTCATACTTATACCCATGGTTATGCCAGCAAAGTCATAAAGAAATGTGCTTCTCATTGATGAGGCAGGTGTTAAATATTGTGATATTTATTATTCCCTTGGGGCAGTTTATTTTATCATCTCGGGTTGATGGAAGTTTCATCTCACTCACAGATAGGCTATACTCTTAATGAGACTTCCTCTGGCCAGAGAAATTAGGATGTAGGTCATGGTTGGCCCTTTAGACTTTTAGGAACCAGACCAGACCTTGGACTTGGAATTCAACTTGCAAGAGAGAAAAAGTCTAACCAGTAGGAGGTGGACCATCTTGCTGAGAAGAAATGCTGAAGCATTGTACAAGCTGGAGATTGTCATTCAGAATCAGACCTCTCAAAACATGAGGCAGATAAACATAAGGTCTAGACGACATTTATAAAAAGATCTTTTTAAAATATCACTTTCCAACAAATCATTAGTCTTTTTTTCTCTGTACATATGAAGTGACAGAAAATCGGTATCTGAAGGAAAGAGAACAGGTGGGAATCTGGAGTTAAGCACAGACATTTTGCATAGAGAATTCTTGTTTTCCAAGAGGCAAAGACAAGAAAAATTATTGTGTGGCCACTTTGTCTCCAGATTTTTTTTTTTAATAGAAAAAGGTGGATTCTTTTGGGGAAAACTATCAAACAACAAAGTGTCTGGATGTCATAGCTACATCCTGTAAATACCTCTTTAGTTTCACCAATTGTGAAACCTGTTTTGACCTTCTAGTATAGGAAAATAGCCCAAATGGCCTGTTTAATAGACCAGAGAAAGCACAGTGTCTCCAAAGGGCCTGGCATAAGTGAGCACCCAGAATCCCAGAAAGGCAAGAAATTTGAAGGCAGTCAGACTTGATTTAATTATTTTTTACTACAGGTCTCATTTCAGAGAATGATTAACGGGAGAAGAGACATAAATGGCAAAGTCTTGATCAAAGAAGCTGCTGTCAGGGTACCATCTAGATAAATTAGGAAAAGAATGCTCAGGTTTCTGTGAAAGAAGACTAATGACATCAAGTCAAGATGAAATAGAAAGGAGCAGCATTGCAGGCTGGAAATCATAAAAGACTAGCCTGCCCTGACAAGAAGCCCTGAGAAATTTCCCGAACTGGAAAGTAATTGGAATTGGAAAGGAATTACTTTCTGTAAGTGCTGGGTCTTGAAGCTACGCAGGACTGAAGAAGACCCAGGCACCAAACTTGCATTTTGGAACCTGTCAAGACACGTGAAGGAATCTTCTGGAAGCATCTGAAACAGCAGCTGTTAGTGTCAGCTCTGCACACTGCAGGTGTTCTGCATCTCATGTGCTCTCTCTACTGAACTATGATCAGTCCCTTCACTTAAAAGCTCAAACAGTCCCACCTGGGGGCGAGCCGACAGGGGATAGAAGGAGACTGTGAAACCAACAGCCAGTAAACATTTGTGTAATTTGGAGAACTTGTTTACAGGAATGGCAGTCTCCTGGAGAGAGCAGTGGCCCTAGCTGAAATCAAGAGAAAGCTTTACAAGTGATCTGAATGTACTTGTGTGAAGAGAGGCATCTTAGAAGGTAGGATTGGTCTTTTGGTATACCGTAAAGGATTAAAAAAAAGCAAATTATAAACAACCTCCAAACCTCTTTCAGGGGTCAGAGGTGTACTCGTGGAAATCTAGTGTTTAAATGAAAATAAGATGACCCATTTCTCAGAAAACATTGAATTATTCTTTAACTATTGACTTAGTTTTCTAAGAAACACTATTTCTTAGTACTCCTGTCTAGAAGAGCAGATCTTCCATTAGAAGTCTCCTTGCCTCAGATTTAGATTATAATATAGAGTAGCATTTCTGCAGACAAGCACTTAGTGTGATCAGTACTAAAACTGCGTGAGATTAGCTAATGTACTTTTCTGTGATGTGCAAAGTGAATGCCAGGATGTGCCATTGTACCTGACTGCAGCAGCATGAAGTTACGCTTCAACAGCATTCCATCGTAACGTGGGATTTTGAAGGCAGGGAAGCAGTCTCTGGGGTGTTGCCCGTCAGCAAGAAAAGGTTTTTAAAAGTAAGAAATAAAGGAAGAGTCTGAACTGATGTTTAGAACAAATAAATGGGAGCAGCAAAACTTTCAGTGGTAGTATTACATGCCATCATAGAACAATAGCTAAATGAAGCATGTATTTAAAATTTGGTGAGAGGCTTTTGTACATTTTAGTTCTGTTTGGCTCAGCGGGTGTGCTGCACTTTAGACTTCAGTCTCCAGGGCTGTCAATCCAACAACTTTCACAAGCACTATATTCACTTAAAAGCTGAAAGAGAAAAATAGAAGGAGATGATGCTAATAGCACTTAGCACTTATGTAGCTTTCCTTCCTGAAAGTACAGTGCAAGCACGAGGTAATTAACGTGTACTTTGTCTTGGAGATGCAAATGTATCTCTAAACAATCTTTAAGCAAAGAGAATACAGATGCATAAAACCAACCCTATGCCCAGTTGCGTGTTTTCAAGCTTAAATATTGCAAAATGCTATTTATGGTATAATTTCTCCCAGTAAGTCCAGCTTGTGGAAACCAACACGGTATATTTCTGCATGCAGGGCTCCTTCTTCATTGTGTAAAGAACTTAATGTAATGATTTCAGATCTTATTTGGTGAAGTGCCTGATACAGGTAACCACCAGCAGGTTATACGAGGGGGTGTGTTGTTTGAGTAGTCAAAATATGGGTTTAGGTTGCACAGATGCACCAGTTATTCAAACTGCCAGGAGCCTCTGGAGCAATCCTGCTGTGCCTGCTCCAGTATCAACCCACCTGGTGTTAGCTACTCTGAATATGTTCCACAAAGTCTTGAACAGATAGTTACCCGCCTAATCCATTTACTTAGAAACTTCAAAGTCTTAAACGGAAAGAACCAGGAAAGAGACGTTCAGCTGGCACTGAGAGAAGTGAAATCCTTTTGAGGAGAAAAAGAGACAGCTAAAACTACAAGTCTCAGACATAAAGTTTTTCTCTAAATGAGAAAGAAAAATGTCTGCAGCTGTAGTGTGTTTTCAGTGTACTTTTTCGTGGTTAAAATGAAAGTTCAGCAGTGTTTTCAAAGCTGTAAATACTTATAAGTCAATTTGATAATTAAAGAGTTCTTTTGAGCCCTTGAGTTACTACCAAAGGCTATCAGCACAGAACTGCCAGAATGTGGGGCAAGTCTGGTCAGGATGTGAGCAAAACTGTTTCACTCTCATCTTCATTCTTAAGCCATTGTGACTTTAGCATGGCAAATCTGTCAAATTTGCAATTTCCTTCGGTAATAGAGTTTTGGCAGAAGCTGATGCTGCTGCTGTACTGTACTCATGCACAGTTAGGTAACCAATGCATGCTTCATTTGAGAGAGGCACAGAAAGCTTCTCAAAGTTACTGCATTATAGTCTCTGTTTCAGTGCTGAGCTCAGCTGCTGAGAGCACAGGAGGTGTGAAAAGGCTTGTTAATAAAAGTCTGTTTAGATTTCATTACTCTGAGTAGCCAGATCAAGACAATACACCTTTGCCAACCCTCTGAGAATTTCAGTCCTCTCTGGAAAAACTTTCTTTCCAGCACTGAATATCTTTCCCAGTTGAATGTTTATGCAGTGCAAGCAGAACTCTCTTCCGCTTCCTTTGATTAAGAGAGAGAGTGGGGACTGCCTTCCACTCGTAGAAGATGGAGCAGGACAGATGAAAGAGAGAGCCAGGGAGGTCTTGTTTCTACTCAGACACACCAAAGAAGCCTCCAGCTCAGCCTTCCATTTTTTAGCTTTCTGTTTCCCTCCTGTTTTAGAAAGGGGAACTCCTTTGAGTTACAGGAGGAGCAAAGGTGACTGGTGTGGAGGATAGACTAAATGTGGCAGTTTGGCAGATTGGTATTGCAAGAATGCCAAAAGTTTTGGGGAAGGTGTAGCTCACTGATTGGTCCATGAGATGGTAAATCGTAGGTTGGTTACGTTCAGCTCAGAGCTGGGTTTGGGGAAGCCATGTCTTAGCAAGCTCCAGCCTGACAGTGTGCCAAAAGCATTTTATTGGCTAGATTCAGAGAAGTCTCCAACCAAGGCTGACTGGAAGAGAGGTGCAGTGAACCACAAAGAGCTCTCCCAAAATATTAATTTCTTCCTCTTCACAATGGCTCTGTCCTCTGAACAGTAAAATAAAAGTGAGCATTTCTGAATGAATGCTGCAGCTATGGAAGTATCTTTGGGTACATGATGAGCCCTAGTCTTTAACCAGTCTGAGGATTTCAGTGATGTTTTTCAGTTTAGTGTAAAAGAAAAATACCAACCTGTGGTAGACTTGGCATGGGCAGGCTTTTTCTCCCCTAGAAAATTAAACCTCTGGTTTAATCACTGTGATTTTCTTTTGTTGTGGTCTTTTTAATGTTCTGAAAGTTTTACTTAGATATTTATTAAAATTTTTAAAGACTTAACTCTTGATGAAAGCAGATATAGCCTTGTAAGCTTAAGTGCTACTGTACCTTTCTCTTTCCACATACACACTCAACTGAATACCCTGAAAAAAAAAATATATATATATATACAGATTTCAAAACCCAACTAGTAATAAATGACAAGAAATGGGTCCTGGAAAGCTGAGTCAGTCTAGTTCATGATACATTCCACTGTGTTATGCTTTCATTATAAATTCAAAATAAATTACAAAGGTTAGTAAAATCTAATTTCACTTTTTTTTCCCTGTCCACTTGTATTTTCTAAATAAGTCTCAAATTTAAATGATTAATGACCTAACTTAATCGAAAGGAAAATTATTCCGAGAAGAACACATTTTAAATAGCACATTTCCATACACGTATTTTACATTGTTACTGAGTGATAACCTAATACAGTTAATTAGTACCTTTCTCCCTAGTATAACTTACTTGTCATCAGGAGTAGGATTTAGCCCTTTTCATCTTGTCATGGCTTTTGGTGTTAAGTGCTTGCAGTACCTTGCCCCATCAGGAGATGCAGAAGGGTGATGTTTCATTTATCCCAGAACTGCAATTTTTTCTGTAGAATTACTTAACAAAAACATTTTGTTATATGGAGCGGTTAGTGATGTAGTCATTGAAGTCAATATGACTTTCACAATTGATGTCAATGAGAAGAGGACTGTGTTGACTGTGACTGTGTCACCCCAGTAAAAGATGAACACTGTGCTCTTTTAAGTAATAAATCACACCCATATTTTGAGGGCATCTCTTGTAAAAAATGCCCTGGAAAAGAAGGGAATAATTGTGCCTGTTATTGCAAAACTTACCTTCTGAATTCTGTTTCTAGTTGCAAGAGAAAATATAAAATGTAAGGCATTTTCTTTATTAATATTTATTTAAACTGTCTTCTGATACATTGCCTTTCTGATGCTACGTGGTGTTCTCCTGCACTATTTCCTAGCATGATGGCTAATGTCCTGCTCTGAAAATTATCCATTAAAATTTTATCAATTTTGCGTTTTGGTGAGACAGTATGAGGAAATGCCATTGGAAAATTAGATTCCTCTTTGACATCGGGCGCCCAGTCAGCAATCCAATCCCATGTGTTTCTACTGAGACATTAGGATTTGATATAATTTTGGGTAGAAAACATTTTAAAATGAAACAATTGAATTTTCTGGATGGTCGTGGGGACCACTTAGCTTAAGAGAATACACTTCCAAATCAAAAGCCTTTCAATCATTTTAAATATTATTTGGGTGATATTTGCTTTATGTGTAGTAGCAGTTTGAATTTGTATTGAATGTTTGACTGGCTCGTGCTCGCATAGATGATGTATGAAATTATTATTTCATATTTTTCTAGTGTTTGCATTGCAAGTGACATCTGGCTGACAGGAACCTGGAGAAATGGGATACAAAGTGAATGCTGCAGTTACCACGGCATCATATTTATCAAAAGGCTTAAGGTTGGTCTGTCTTTGTTTCACATGTGAAACTAACAGCAATGAAAAAGAAAACACCACTTCTTTTTTTATTTAACTGAGCTGCTTAGAAAATGAAGATAGATGAAGAAAAAATGTTAATTGTATTCTGTATTCTATTCATTTAATTAATTTATGTAGACAGTCATGTATACTGGCTGAAAGACAGTTCTCAACTTGTTTGGAGGGGTTGGTTTTATTGCTATTACACGTTTTGATTTTGGTTAATGTTATATATAACTCATATACACTATATCACAGAGATAGGGAAGTCTGGAGCAAGCTACTATAGCAGACTGGTGCAGTTCTTTTTAAAATTTGTGTTCAGCTGCATAAATCTAAAGGTAGGTTAATTATAATTGTTTTATATACTCAAAATGTACCTGTTGAAATCTTGTCTTTAACCAAACTCTTGCCCCAACGTTTTTTCATTAAGCTCTTGATGTGTCGCTTGTCTAATGGCAAATTTGAATTTGTAAATTCTTGACTAGAATACAGCTTTTAAAAAATATTTTACAGTTTTAAATGGGGTATGAAAACTTACAATTTAGAGATATGAGTCCAGCCTTTAAAAAAAGGCATTTTCCTAATGCGTGCAGTTTGGGAGGAAGCTCTGCTGATGTGTTACAGGCTAAAACCAAAAGTGATACAGGGAAGTATCCAGTTTCTGGCCACGCCCTGGTTTCTACACTGGCTAGAAGTGTCTCTTGGGCATTCTTAGTCACTACCTTGCTGTCTTTCATGCTTGTTGGTTATAAAGACTGTGGAATCCATGTGAAGAAAATGGGGGAATTTGTAATGGTTGTGTTGTGTCCCGGCCATCCTGGGAAGGAAGGAATCTGGGGCTGTTCCATGTATGCATGTGTAGTTCAGAAGAGAAAAACAAGAAGAGGTTGCACAGAAATAGTGAGGTGGATAGAACAGTCTAGGAGGGGAAAAGTCTGCCTGACAGAGACAGAGAGACGGCAGATCAAGTAATCAAAAAATAATTGCATCTCTACTGCTGTCAAGCGATTTTCTGATCTATGGAGTTAACAAGCTGAGAGCACTCAGCATCTTCCAGAACTTAGACCTTTGCTTTTAGACAAAAAAAGATCCAGCTGTGTGGTCCAATTCACAGGAAGCAAGAACAGTAATTTTTCTTTAGGTCTGCAATTGCAAGATCAAGTTGGGAAACTTTAAAAAAAACTCAACAAAAAGAAGTGAACCAAAATATTAAAAACTAGGGGCAAGAAATACAAAGCAAAACATTTCCAAATTTCTCACAGAGGAAAATTTTATTCTCCTAAGTGAACCTCAAGAAGGGCCTGTGTATTTACTGATGACAGAGGGCATTTCCCTGTCCTTCTTTGTTAGTGCAAATGCCTTCACTCTATTTTTCACACTGCTTTCACAAACATCTCCAGTCAATAGACTGGACTTATCCATTGCCATATTTGCCTTTTCTATTTTTTTTTTTGTCAGACAACCAAGCAAAGATGGCTGAAATGTTGATCGTTTCAGACCAGCAGAGTATCAAATTCGTGCGTTCAGAGCAGTAAGTGTTCTGAGCCTAGCAATGAGAAGGAGCTGAGCAGAAAAACAAAGAGCTCATGCTGCAGCACAGTCTAAGCCTGGTTTCCTAAGCATTGCATAGTAGTTCTTTTCAGCAATTTGTGAACCATGCAAATGCTATATATGATTCACTGGGATATGCTTTGCAATCTCAGATGAACATCACAAATTATTTACCTTGTACTAGTTTAGGATATTGTGACAAAGAATTTGTCATGAGGAAACACTAGGTACCTTGTGACTTAAAAAAACAACCAAAATAAAAGCAGGTGCTCATGGAGCCTTTCTGAATGGGTACTATTCACTGTGATGATTCCTATGTGCTAGGATGGTTGGTTGTTGATGGATTATTATGAAACACAGTCTGCTTACCTGTCTTCCATATTGTCATTTACTCTTTTTGAGCATGACATCTTTATTTGGGTTCCTTTAGAGCTCAAAAGACCTGGTATCCATCATACCTAAAGCAATGAATGTATCCAGGCTCTCCTTGTGGGAAAGTGGGACTGGGTGAGACAGACCCCTGTTTGAAATTTTTATGCAGTGTCTTACTTACTTACTTTATTTTACTTATTAACAGAATGATTTGTATACAGAGATATACAAGGTGTCTTGAGCCTCATTTAAATAAGTTTGCAAGTGCTGCTGCCTCCTGTTGAGCTAAAGTCACAAAAGTTTTCAATTTATTTTTTTCACTTCTATTCAACTCTGTGTTGTATTGTCACATAACACTTCTGGCTCTACTTTGTGATGTACGAAACAAAGCTGTTCTAGTTTCTTAGCCAATGTTATTTATGCTCTGTGCTGATGCATATTATACTTTTACTTGTCTACTTCTCTGTTTACCTAGCCACATGCTCAGATTTTATCAGCTTCTGTTTAAGATTGCTGGACTTCCTGCATGCCAACACAAACAAAAAGCAAGGAAATAAGTGGTTAAGTCACCCTATTTACACTACTCTCCTCAGCAATCTTTCTCAAACCCAGACTCACTTCCAACGACCACAGGCCACAGGCTTCCAGCTTCACCCCCATTACGTGGTTTTTCTTGTGTTTACTATTCAAGACATCGTTTCTTTTTTCTGCTCCATGATTTCACACTTTCTATCTTGAATATTTGTACCCCAGACTAAGACATCATTATTACTTAAAAATTGAGAAAAGTCTGTAGATCATCATTATTTGCGATGTTGCAGGTTTAAGAGTTGAGAGTCTGGGAAGCACTTCATTCACTGCATTCTTTACTATTGTCCTTTGTGTCCTGAATAGTAGAGTCATGCTTCTTCTTAATAGTTTGCATTTCCAGTCTGTTTCACAGAACAAGAGTAGGTCTGACTTCCTCTATTGCTCTTTTGAACCTTTCTCAGCCTGTGAGGTAAAGCAGATTGGTCAAAGGTCTGATCCTTTTGAAAGTGGAGTCTTGGCACTTTCTTCTGTGGGGGTGAAGATGAAAGTGAATGAATGACACTCAATATAAACAACCTCTGCTTTTCAAGAGAAGAGTAGTAGCACCTACATATACTACAGGAACTGAGTTCTCTACATCATGTTAATGTCATTTGAAGTACTTGCAAGTGAATTTTGAGGCAATTTTAAGGAGTCATTTGTATATATAGTAAGAGCCAGAGAAAAAGTATTCACTTTTTGTTTAATGACTAAAACTAGTATTAGCTGTGATTAGACTGATGAACTGCCTGAGACATTTCAATACAATAGCAGACTCTGAATATATTTTTATTTGGCAGAAGGCAGTAGGAAGGGAAAAAAAGCCTATGGACATAAGCCATGAACCTGAGATTTTTCCCTCTTCCCTTTTCTTCCCCACTTTATTCCCAGTTCTTACATCTGGAAGAATCTTCACATAAACAGCAGTCCTGAGGTAATATACCATAATGGCAAAAGCATGCTGAAGAGGATGGAGTGGAAAAGAAAGGGGAGATTCTGTGTTGATAAATAAAGTAATTTTCCTTCAGCTTACCTTCACAAAGTTTATGGGTAGTTTAGAAGAGTGTTGTAGAAAAGAATGTTGCCTGCTTGAAACACTGCTTTCCCTAAAGGCTACACAGTAGTGTATTGGAGGATACTTGTCCTTCTAGATGAGAATTTCAATTCTTGACCATGGGTGTCTTTGACTGGACTAAACAAAAAGTGTGTAAGGACTTCAGCGAGCCATTTTTACCCTCTGTTATACCTAAATGTTGTTATGACATGTCTGAAGATCTTGCTGGTGACTCATTTTGGCCTAATTTGTTTAACATTTTCGTAGACTATTTGCTTTTTCTCCTCTCTGTATTAGCTTTGTATGGTCGGTGTTGAATTTTTGTGCCTTTTTTAAAATGATTTTTTCCATATTAATAAAAACAGACTTTATTTATAGGTTTTTGTCTAGAACAAACAAACCCTGCCTACTCTGCAGATGATTAAATGGCACTCAAAACAGAAAAAACATAATGTGGAAAGTTGTCATAATGATGGTAATAGCTGTGAATTCCAATAATACTCCTAGGGATGCAGAAGTACTGAGTGTGTGATCCCCCAGTAGGGATGTTGGTGTCTGTTCCCTGTGTGTGGACTAATCCTTTTTGAAGCGTTCCCTACAGATGAAATTTGACTCAAAGCTCATCTGAACAGCCCTTTAGTAGCAGCTATTCTGAAGTCTAAAATCCTTTAAAAAAATTGTTTCACCATCCATGAAGTTGAGTTTGGCTCAGGTAGCAGAGACCTCGACACCTCAGAAACACAGCCATCTCGTTTCATATCTAAAATAAAATGGGATTTAGATTGTTATACCCTAGTCATATCCATGTGGTTGGAGACTGCTAAATTCACATGAGAATGCCTGCCTGCTTTTCATCTGACAAATAGTGCTCTCTTTCTATCAGCAAAGATTTCAATATATTTTCAAAGTAATCTTTCCTTGATCAGCAGGCTACAGTATTTTATTATTTTGTAGGCTTTTTTCCTTTATAAATACTTCACCAAATTGCATTTAATATCCATTAACTTGGATTTTTAAAAGATCAAATGGCTTCCACATCTCGTGATGTTGTTCTTCATAATTTGTTATTTCTTCCGAATTGATTCCACTGCATACTTTGAACTTGGTTTCTGTTCTCTCATTCGATCTGAAAACAGGATCCTGACAGGAGTCCTGCCTTATGAAAGCATAAACTTCGTGGGAGTAACTATTACGCCTCTCTTTTCTTGAAGGAGGCATTTCTGTGACATTTCTACTCTTCCAGGAGCTCTTTCCAGATACCCAATCTTTTGTTGTTTACTTTCAGCATTTCAGTTCTCAGAAGTGCTCTGATTAGATGATGTGTTGGTTTTTTCACCTAGTTGAGCTTTTACTTTTGCATCTATTAGCACATTCTTACACTGTCCCATCTGCTCTTTGGCTCCCTTGGCACTCTGTTAGAGGGAATGTCAATGTCGAAATTCCAAAACATCCAAGTAAATAACACAACACATACTTCTGCTATTTTTTCAGACGATCAGCTTCCCAAAGAAAAAAGTAACATTTTTGCAAAGTTATGAAAACAACAGTGAGAAAATCATGAGAGGTGTTGCTCATATTCTTATTCTGTTCTGTTTCTTACACTGTGAAGTTAACTCTATTATGTGAGACTTCAGTTTAGAGATGCCACTGTTTATTTTTGAAGATGCCCAGAGTACTCAAGCTACAACTGCTCTGAAAATAAATATACTGTGCAATAGCATTTGAATATTCCTGTCCAGAATGATTTTCTCTGTTGATACAGGCATTTTCTCATCTATACTATGCATAGCTACTATAAAATACAAAATTAAAAAAAAAGAAAAATCACCTAAAAGGGAAAAACAGGTGGGTTTTTTTTTTCAAACTGTACTGAATAAAAGTCTTAGAAGCCATTGCTTGTTGTGTAACTGTTGTGAATAGATATGTTTCCAGTCAGGGGTGGCTGGTGCATACACTATTTTTCCACCTCAGCAGCCTCAGTTTTATAACTGTTTGCATAGGCGTTGTTAGAGCTATTAGTAGACTCTGTGCAAAGGCATGGTATAGGTGTTTTGGCAGACTTACACAAACTTGAGTTTGAAGTAGCATAAGGCATCAGATCCCAATGTACATGTGTCCAGTCACAGTTAATACAAGTTGCAATATTTTGTTGTGAACAGACTTCATCAGCATTTACAACACTAAGACACAAATGCTCCTGTGGGGGCACATCTGCCCTGTTAGCTATTTGCAAAAGTTTTAAGGTATGTTAATCTCACTTGAACCTCTATGCATAAACAAGAGCCCTCTCTAGATATTTATTTAGTTAATTTTCTTCAGATCCAGAACTGATCTTCTCTATTCAGATGCCCTTTTTATATTTGTTGCTATTATGTTGTTGGTTAACTATCATGTTGTTGATTATTAGGTTGGCACTTCTGAACAGCAACTTGCATTATGATGCTTCAGCCCTTAAAGAGTTCAGATGAGCTTGTTTCTTACATTTAATTTTTTAGTTTTAATATTTTGTTTTCCTTTCACTTTGCAGTCTATTTTTTAGCACTATATGATAAAACAATAATGCAAATTTCGTGTTTCTACATGGACACCTATGTACATGTATCTATATATATGTATATATATACTATAGCTTGGGTTTGGGGGTGAAGTGCTTTGGAAAGAAAATCCAAAGCCCTCTATTTGCCTGAACAATATCACTAAGGAAGTTCTAGTATACTTTTTCTCTTGCTGTCTTTCAGTTGCACACATTTTAGGTCTGGGTATAAGTATGTATATGTTTCTAAGGTGGCCATGCACAATAACTTCCCCAAAACTTTCCATTCACTTGTAAATAAAGCTGAGTTTCTGAATTCTTACTGCTGCCATTTTATCTGAGAAGTAATGAAGTTTCTGCCTAGACTGGAGGCACTAACCTAGAAAGATAAACAGAGAGCACATGTTTTGTGCTTGTGAATTATTGTTTGTGGTTTGCTTTGATAATTTTGGCTTTCATATAGAACTAGTTACTTGTAGACAACTGGCAATTATGATTGAGACTGTGGGTATAATCCATTAATATCCCCTAATTTAATGCAACCATCCAAGTCAAACATTCTTCTGTTTTTAAGAAAGCCTGCAGGTAATGAAAGCTTCAGAACATTCATATGTGTAGTGTTACATTAGAAAAGTCTAAATTCTGCATTCAAAGACCTGGTAAAGTCTCAAGCTCATATTAATGCAACTTCAAGCTTCTAAGGGAATATTTTGACTGTTTGCCATTAGCCTTGTTGCTTATGGAAAAGCAAGGAACTAAACTGGTGCCCTCTGGCTTTGAATTCCTCTTTTTAGGGGAGGTCAAAACTTGGGCCAAAGAAAATGGGGAGACCCACCCCAGTGACTGTGCCTGATGACATTACCAGATGTATCTAAAGAACAGGAAACTACATCTGTGATGTTCTACAAATATTCAGCCTGTGGAAAATGGTGGTATGGGTGGGAAGACTTTCTTATGTCCATATATTTCTGATTAATCTGATATGTTAAATGCTAGGTTTTTCAAATGAGGAAACAGTTCCCTTCATTTCTCATTTGGAAGATTTTATCCTGTGAGACCTGGAGAATCTTGAGCATGGATTTCTCGTGTTATATCCAAAAATAGGGCAATATTTCAGTGAAAATATAAAACACTGTTCTGTCATTAGTTCATATTAATTTTATTAATCCATATAACAGAATGTAAGAAAACTCATCAGCAAATTACCTCAAAATTGGCAAATATATATAAAGGGATCCTCAAATGTGTTTTTCTTACCTGGATTTCAGAGTCCTATGAAACTGTAAGGTGTCTTCCAGTGTCAGCAAATCTCTTGTGGAATCATCACTGTGATCATTCTCAAGCAGAGAGAGCAAACCATAAATGACCTAGAAAAAATCAGGTGAAGGAAAACAGTTTAAAATGGATGAAGAAGGCTTTAAACAGTTTCATTCTTCTTTTAATTTCTTCTTCTTGCAGTCAGTCTGTTGATAATCTGTTTATGTTGCTTATTATTTCTGAATCTTAGTTGACTTAGCCTGTATATAAGCTCTGTCTCCTTTTGGTATTGCTGCTTCATATTGCTGAAGGAGGAGATCATACTGCTATGTGTGGAAGCAATGTGGAGGATGTCATTTTTGTATTTTTCCAGTCTTAATGTTCTCTTCAATGAGATGGAAAAAATCACTAATAAATATAAATTTGATAACCTTCAGAAAACCTTTTGCTGAACAGTCTTGATTTCTGATTTGTACTAGTTTAAGTCATTCCATTTGCATATGAAAACAATCTTTCTTTTCCCCCATCTGTTATATTATTGATTTACATCTTTCAGGTAGTTATCTGCAATGATGCACACAAACATTCATAGTTTAATACTGTCATTTTGAGCTGATTTCCTATAGTCTATTGAACATAAACCATGAAAAATTTAGGATACATTCCACCTTCTTTTAAGTTTATTACGAACTTCAGAAGCCAATTGTAAGTGATAGAAGCCAATTGTAAGTGAATGGATATCTTTACACTCTTTTGTGGTGCTCCACATTTTTGTGACACTTGATAAATACCACTCTATAGACCAACAAATAGTAATTTTGGACTAGCTTAGACCTTGATTGCTTTGTTTAGATAACTCTGTGTGTGTAATCATGCACACAGACTTTGAGTCATAACCTGCCAATTCAGATGACAGTAACTAAAAATACTTCTTCCCAATGGCTGTCTATAAGGGAAATCAGTAGGGAGTTTTAGCACACTCCTCCTGGCTGGCAGGTATCATCATAGGTGGTGTTAAACATACCTTCATGGTGTCCTCAGCAGGTGAACCAAATAGTGACCTGCAGAATTTGGCTGGCCTTTGGAACACAATGATGCATTGGGGATAGACTGAAAGTATCACCCATGCTATAAGATGCCTCCTGAGTCATCTCACTGAAAGAGTGACTTCAAATTAGTATTAGGTCCTCCTTCAAAACCTGGGTACTATGTCCAGATGGAACTCAAGTTATATGCAAAATGGAGTTACAGCTCAACTTGATACAGCAAAGGCAAAGCCCAGTGTGAGTTTGAATAGATATTTTTCTCTAGTAAAAGGTATATACTCTGAAAAAACATGTTTCCTGGCAATGATCAGTATCAGACCACCAAGTCTAGCTTGCTTGTCTGTTCATATGTGAAAATAGCACCTTCTTTCTGTTGGTGGGTGAAATAGTTAATGCTTCCTCTTAAGTACAATACAGGACAATGAAATGCATCATCCTGTCTTCATAGATACACGGTTCTTCTCACAGCTCTGAGGAACTTCTCTTAGCAATGTTTCTGGATACTATTACATCCAAAGCTAGTCAGCCAATAGTTTGGAAGGACTAAAAATAATACTCGCAAAAATTAAGAAGTTGAAATTATGAATGCTTTATATGAGAAAAGAGTGAAAAATAGTCGACTAGCTGATGTATTCTGGCTCTTTATCTGAGGAAGTCTCATGGTAGTGACATCTGTTAGACTATAGACATGACTTTCTACAGTCAGGAAAACTCTTTGAAACTCCTGTCTGTAAATTTGGGCTAGCTTTGGTCCTGAGTTACTCCACAGCAGAAGTACTCAGGTGACTTAAAGCCGGCCAGATCACAAAGAGCTGAGCTTTCATTTTGCTGCACTGAGAAACTGGTGAAGGCTTGAGGTCCTGGGGTTGCATCTGCCCTAAGTCCTTGCCTTTGCAATTGGTACTTATAATAAGAATAGGAGGAAGTCCTGCAACCACACTCTGTGGTGTAGAATGTCAGAGGAGTTTATTTGATTGTAGTGCTGTCATTAGCACATGAGGAACTTCAGGAAAAAAGGTCTCTAAAAGACTAGTCTTCAAAGGATTAAACCCATTCTGTGGTAAGGAAAGACATCTTTAGCTGGAGACTGTAAATGAACATCCCAGTATTAAAGAACTGAAAGATTACTGTTCTCATACAGACCTAACAGCATATTTTTTATCTTTTTATTCCTCCAGAAGGGGAAGATTTGATCAGTTTCTTTATCAGAAACTCTTAAGTCTTTTAATAGCAAGGAAAACTGAGACTTGGAATTATAACACAGGTTTCCCTATGCTGTAGCAAGGCAGGGTGGAGGTTAGATCTGAAAAGGGAAAAGTCACACTTGATGCTGGAGGGTAAGAATATTTTACACTTTCTCTTTGGGAATGTTGCAAGTCTTGTTAAAATGAGTTGTTTCAAATTTAGATAAAATGAAGCACTTAAGAATTTACTATGGGGAGCAATCCAGCATTGGCAAGAGAATGAACATAATGACCTAATACTGTAAAGACTGTCTATCTCTGTTTCCTGTAGATCTGTGAAATGTCTGACTTTCTTAGGATTTGATTCCAGTGTGACCACCAAGAAAACAGAATAAGGAAAGTTTTCTTGTTCTTGGTGTGAGTGTACTATTCCCACGTTTCTTTATGGCAGTCCTAATCTAAATGATCTGCAGCCCTTGAGTACAAAGACTTCAGGTTTAGCTGGGGCAGATTGCAGACTGCTAAGCCCTGCTAAACATCCTCATAGCTGGGTTCTTAAGCTTTTATTTGAATAGGCTGTAGCTATTATAAAAATAACCTTCAAGTATTGACTCAAAATCCCTTCACACTTTGCTAAAATTGTCCTGAAATTTCTGTCATTCTCACTAATATGTTTCATTTTCTTTTCCACATGCTGTACTTAGCATTGTGAGTATGTCTCCCTCTTCTACCTTCTGTATATTTAAAAAATGTTGGTGCCATTTCCCTAAAACAAATAAGTAAAGTGAAATTCTTCCTTTGATAATTTTCTCTATGCTTATTAAAAAGTATATTGCGTTTAAAGTTGCCTCTTGTCTATTGTAGTTTAAATGACAAGTCCAAATTAGGTACTTTAAAAGTTTGCTGTGACAAATGGAAATGTCTTTTAACTATTTATAATTATCTTTGTTTAAATGTCCTTACGCATAGAAGCAAGGTAGGTGACGCACTGAAATGCACAGAAAACAGGATCTTTTTAAAAAGTCAGTGGTTTTGTGTAATGGACACATTCTTATCAAGGACTGAGGAAGTCTTTTCTTTTTTTTTTTCTTTTTTTTTTCATTTTGGTTTTTCCATCAGGATATGAAATATTTACTTGTTAGGCAGTATCAGGAATACCCATTTTCCATAGTGTTGTACCAGCCCAACCCATCAATGTGCTGGTTAATTAAGTGTGACCTAAACCAACTTGACTTGAGCTCCGCATTAAATGCACAAAACCCATTTGAGCTGACCAGCAGCAGAAGTGGTACTCAGAGAAATTGAAAAGGATTTCTCCCAAATGCTTTCTACTTACTTACAGCACTCAAGTAATGGCTGAAGATTAGCATATGACATGACAGATTACATTAAGTCATGTCTTTCCAGTGCTTTATGACAGCACTATCACATTAGCTTCTTAGCACTGGCACATCGAGGCATGCAAATGTTTTCAGACCCTCTTATTCAAATCTACAAGCTGACATGGCAGCCTTGATATGATTATTAGTCATTTGAGAGACTTTAATTCACGTCATCAGATAACAGGTTCTGCTAAAAGGTTAGAGAAACTGTCTGCTTTTAATGAAGCCCTCAAAAAAGACCCTCAAAAACCTCCCTGCTCACAGAGAGCTTGATTTGACTTTATTGACAAGATCCCCCTAAGAGTGAACTTGAGTTGAATAAGTAAGCAGGCATCTAGAGTAAAAAAAACACTGACTTCATTTAAAAATTAGACTGAACTAGGTTGAATTCCTATCTTTCTGCTTCCCATTTTCTTTCTGGTTGTATTGTAGCTTTAAAGAGAAGGTACTGTCTCTGGAAAATGTTTTCAGCAGATGATGCTGAATGAGGAAAAGTGGGGCAAAGACTGGTCCAATACTGTAGTGGCAGAATCTCATTGTTATACTGAGTGGGAAGTCACTGCTGCTTGTTTCAAAGGGTTAACTGATGGTATCTTGTCACAAGGGCACTCTTGTGCAGCACAGTTAGGAATTCTGTTTGCACACTTTTAGTCTGCATTTATTAACATGACTTCATATTCAGGTGTTGTTTTATGTAAAATCGTGCTGAGTTTGCCTTCTAATGAAAATACCTCGTCAATGAGTTGCCCGTGATCAGTGACAGTTGACACAGGGTGAGTAAGGTGCCAGATGATGTTCTTCCTGAGGAAGTAAAAAGGAAAGGAGGCCTTTACCATTTAAAAGGATATTTGGTGCTAGAGGAGGATTTCTCTTTGCAGAAGGTATGGGAAAATGGTGCTGCCAGCCAGCATTGTCCCCAGACCAAAGATACATGTCACAAAATTAAAAAAAAAAAAAGAATATGAGTTCTCAAAATCCTTTGTCATTAGTGTCATGATGGCCTCTGTATCAGTAGAGCTTATGTCAATATAGTACTGCCCAGGCTACAAGTGACTTCCCAAAAGCTACTGGTGTCCATACCTGGAACTCACGGCAAGCTTTTGTTACCTGAGTCCTTATTGTTGACTGATGGGGAAGCTGAAAGTTGCTTGTGGACTTTGTGAAGCACCTGGTTGAGAGATCACTTTGCTTATGCCTCAAGACTTTCTGTAGAGCCTTGCTTGGTTTGTCTGCTAGCAATGTGCTATTTGGGAAAGCAGTAAAGAGCTATATTTAGGTTCAGACATGTATTCAGGCTAATCGTTGCCATTGACTTTAATTTTTTCTTTGAAAAGCCAGTTCAGAATCCCCAGTGTGGGGCTCACACTAGTTATCAGGACGTGCATAGACTGAGTTTGAGACAAGTGATTGACTGCAGCTAATTCACCTTGGTGTAGAGGACCTGGTTTGTATCACCTTTCACATTGCCTCTGAATGTCACCTCTACAGCACACATCCTCCAGGAATTAAAATTCTGCTCCTGTTGGATATAAATGTGCCAGGTAAAAACAGCTTGCTGCTCTATACCAGCTCACTAAATCCTCTCATCTTCATTTGCCTTTGCCACTCCTGCAGCTGTGGCCAAGTGGTCCTCTCAGATCCAATTGACTTATTCTGCTTCTATTTCCATATCTTCCAGCTCTTCTTCTATCTGAGCAAAATCAATTGCTCTAAGTACTACCAGTCTAATCTGACTGTACTTCATCCCATTCCCTAGGGGCAAATTAACAGGATGAGCAACAAGGCAGTGGAACACCAGCTTCTTTGTTACTGTTTCTACCCTTTTTACCAAGAGCTTTTCTGTCCTTAACCACAGTTCTTCATCACAAGACTCCACTTCTGTGCTTCACCAGCATGAACCAAATTTTTTTTGTTTGCTTCACTGATTCTCCATCTCCTCTCACATCCATCTTAAAATGTATCTTTCAGCCTTGCTTATCCTTGTTAATTTCTCTCTTGTTGGATTTATGATCAAGTACTTTAACTTATTAATCATACAATGTATTTGTAAATGCATTGTGTAACTTAAACTGTTATTTTATGTAACTGTGTACAGTGTTTTGGGTTTGTATGAAGCTACTTACCATACAACACCAATACAGTGCTTTTTGAATGTTTTTTCTCTGAAACAGTAACAAAAAATCTTCTATTACATTGTTATGTCATTGCTCATGAATTAATTTGCAAGACTAAAATGAAATATTTATACTGCAGTCTTGTGAACTCTTCCACTTGAGTTCTCTCACTAAGCTTGAAGAAGATTGAAAAGGTTTAGGCCTGTTCATGGGGCACTTCAGCAACTGGAAGAACAGGTAAGTGAAAACAGAGGGGTTTAGGGCCACACTCTCAAGTGCACCTGTGAATCTTCCTACCTATGGCAAGAATAAAGGGAAATCATGAAATTATGATAAAATACAGGACATAACTGTACATAAATAGCTTTTCCTCATCATAGAATAAGTGTATGTGCTCTCTTAGCACAGGTTATCCTTGAAGTTGTAAGCCAGATTAGGTAAAACAAATGAAGGAAAAGGGTTAATACCCATATATATATGTCAATAGTATGTATTAGGAAAGATAAAAATACGTAACAGCTGTGAGTCCTCACAGCACAAGCAAAATCAATTGCACAGTTATTCTTATGGGATATGGCTTGAACTAGCCTGGCTGAAGGTGTTTCTCTTGAGTTATCCGTCATTTCCTTGGGCTGGGTACTTGCTCTGAAAAGGAAGTTCTGTACAACTTTTTCCTGCAGCTCTATGAGCAGCCGATGCTTTAAGCAAACTTCTACTGCACTGTGTGGCACTGGGTTTTGAGATCCAGGACCAGCCTCCCCGGTGTTGCTGGATGTATTGCCTCAGCCTGGCCCATTCCCAAACCCAGAATGGCTCCATCCTCCTTGATGGGTTGATTTCTGCAGCAGGAAGTGACTTCTAAACAGGAGGTTCCAGTTGTTGTCCTTCAGCTCCAGTCCTGCGAGGGTATCGTGTAGCTGCTGACCGTATTAGGACATCTGACCTGCTTGCATCTCCTCTGTAGATCTATCCCTGGTCCTCATTTGTGTTTTCTGAAACACTTGAAATAAAAGACTGGGATTAGAGAAGTAGGAGTTATTTTAAAAACCCTACTGAATCTCTGAGTTTTTGCAGACAGTCCTGTGCTTGCAGTTATTTCCATCTTGTAGTTTAATACAAGCTCGAAAATCCATACTGCTTTGCTCCCTTCTGCCTATTTCTTCTGCAAGGTGTACATGTTGATCAATAAAGAATCTATTTCCCCCTTTTCATTACTTCTAGCCTCCCTGCCATACTCATAGTCTCTTATACACAGGTTATGAACAATTCCACTGTCTCAAAATTATTTTAAATGTAATTTAGGCTAGAATGCAGTAGAGTGACAAATGCCAGTGAATTGAGAGGGTCTGTTCACCAGAGGCTGCAATCTCTTGCGACAGCCAACTACGGCTCTAATCTTCATTTGCACTTTCCCACTCCTGTAACAGATTGCATTACTCTCACCCTTTCTCTCTCTCTCTCCCTGTTATTAATTCTTCACCTTTAAAAAGATTAATACCTTTCAAGAAATGGACTTGTGTGCTGATTCAACTATTCTGACTGCTAATATATGGAGCCCACGGCACTGAGAACAGCAGTTTGATATCTACCACCTGATGGACCTTGATGTACAGCCACTGTTATCTTAAGTTTTCATGGTTTGTGAGGCTTAACACTGTAGTTGGGTAAAAAGGTACTGTTAGTGAGAATGAAGGAATTGTTCTAAGAGTAAAGAGAACTACAGGATAGTTTCATATTAATCCTGCCTGCCAGCTGTACATTTCAGTGTTGAAAGGCTGACCCTGGTACCTGGTTTTCTTGTCAGCAAAAAAGCTTTCAGTGGCCTACTTGGGAATCAACACAGCTATAAGGTGTGGTAAAAGGGAAGGGCTGAAGTAAGTGGCAGAAGTAGTAGGAATCGCTTAAATTTTGCCTGTACCAGAACAGATTATGATGTTGACTTCATGGGGCATCAGCTCTTTCTTGTTACATTGTGCTGTTGCTGATATAGAAGTATATCAAGTTGTCTGCCACTGAAATCTTCAAAGTATGAATTTAATAAAAATCCTCATCTTTAAAATCTGGCATCCAAATATCCATTAACAATCTTCACAGTCATGAGTGTAATATTATTCCTTATGCCTGCATTTGCATAAAATAAGGTTTTTGTTAAAAACAATTTTGTATTGTTATGCTAAATTTCATTTTATTTTCTAATTATTTAATAATTCTAGAAGTTTAAAAAAATATGCATCTAAAGTACAAAATGGGCAGCTGGCATTTCAGGAAACAGATTACTGGCACAGGGCAGTTCCAAGTGCATTTTAAGGGAATGTACAATCCAGACTAAAGCAATTTCCAAGTGATTATCTTCTCTCCTTTGGCAGGTTCCATCTCTTCACCATCCTGGACTGGCTTTCACTCAGTCTAGCTGTCCTTCAGTCCTAAAGCCTTGTGTGATTTAGGACTTCCAACTCCATCCCAGCAGATATGAACTGATGTATTTTAACTAGCTGACCTTAATACCATGTGTATTTCTATACCAATCAGTTCTATGCTATCAAATTGAGCTTTAAAAAAGCTGAGCAAGTGGACTCTCCGAGTGCTGAACAATTGTGGGGTTATATATTTCTGTCACTGAACTGCCTCAGATATTCCTACAAACATTTCATTCTGAAGTGTAAACATACTGTGTATTTCAGATTGCATCAGACCTATTTTAAACATAAATTAGCTGGTGAATGTGGCACCTAAACTGCTATTTAACTGTCCCTTTAAAATACATATTTAAATCCTAGGCCATGTATGACTGAATTTGATTTAGCACTTTGTCTTAAACCACAATTCAGTTTAAGGGAGCCAGTAATTGGGTTTTCATCACAGTGACAGAGGATCTCAGAATGAGGTTGCTTTGACAAATATTGTGGGCATTATATTCTTATGGCGTGAAACTTTACTCTGTTGTCACTGAAGTCAAGGGTGTCCATTGATTTTACTGAGAAGTGGAAGTAGCCCCACAGCCAGGAGAGCTTTAAGATGCATTTTAGCAGACATAATTCTTTGGGCAGGTGGCATTGTCCAAAATACTCTTGGCAAATACAGCTGATTTAGAAAGCAGCTCACACTTTTTCTTGGTGATGTAGTACAACATATTTGATAAATGAGTGTGCCATTAGATGAAGCTAGTATGACCCACAGTTGAAACCAGCTATAGACATTAAAAATAAACCAATATTGACACACTTCTAGAGAGAAAATATTGCCTTATTACAGCTTGGCATTCATCTTCTGCATTTCTGTGGATATATCAGTGTATATGTATGTGCCCTCTGGAGTGTGTAATCACAGGCATGTGCAGGTTCTACTCCTAGTCTGGTGGGCAGATATCATCTTAAGGCCAGTGGAGGGGGTGCTTACCTGTACAAGGCGCTTGTGTAAGTTTATACTTTGTATATTCCAGTATCTCTTGGAAGCTCTTGTCTTCAGCACTGCCTTGCCATGCTGCCTGGGTGGTAAAGATTTCACAAGAAGCTGCTGTGTGATGGCAGGAACTGAACTGTGTACTGCTCTACATGAATCCCTGTGCCGAAACACAGTGGCAAGTTTGTCTGAGGCAGTCATGTGTATTTTATAGGATATACCATCCTTTGCCTCAGCTTCCTGTACCTCTGAAGCCAGCAGGCACAAACGGGCTCTTGATGATTTCTTCCTGCAGCGGAAGGACCCTGAGCAGTAGTGCTGGCAATGAGGGCACCTCGGCATGGCCGTGGCAGCCTGTGCTATGGCTGAGCTATGGCTGGCACCTCATAGCCTATATTCTGTCAGACAAACTGAAAATATTTCTTAAAAATGCAACACAGAAATCTCTTTCCTGGATTGTTTGGGGTTTTTTGTTTTTTCTGTAACAAACACTATTTAGTTTCTCTGCCATGTCTTATTCACTATATTAAGCCTTATTTGGATGTTTTTATGTAGTAGACATAAATGTAGTGTTTAAAAGGGAGAAAAACCCAGGTGTCTGATAAAATTCTTGTTTATTCTCAAGAATGTGTACAAGTTGTATGGTTTAAAAAATAAGCTGGAATTCTGAGTGATGCTTCCTGATTGAAGGCAATCCATTAGAGCAGAAGAGGCAAATCTGTGGAAATGCTTATCACATAGTGCTAAAACTTTGCACAAGTTCAAAAATTATAGGGGAAGATCAGAACTGGGGGGAGTGGAATGCATCAAGGATTACTGTATACAACTCCAGCGCTAGTGTTCCTGATAGGGAAGTATTCTGGAGGAATGTTACTACATGCTTACCTTTATTCATGTGGTTGTCAGTGTCTGGTGGACATTGTCAGAGTCACGATACTTGACTAGATGGATCTTTTATCTGACATAGATAATACTGCAAAAAGAAAGAAACCCGAAGAAATAACCTTATTTTAATAAAATATTTAATGACTTCTTTATTCTTGTCAATACCAGAATGTAGGCAAGATAGACTCTCTTATCTGCAAGGCTGTGTCTATTCACAAGGTTTTTGGAAAATCTAAATGATGATTCTATTAGAAATGTGATTTTCAGAATAATATGTATTCAGGCCCTAATAAAGAAGGTATTGGATATATGGATGGATACATTGATGGATATATCCATAGATGGATGGATATATTGCTTTATTTCAGGAGCAGCCATAAGCCAGAGAGCTATTAGACCTCTATTATTAGATGACAGATAGTATTTTCTGCTTAAACTAAGCAGGAGGTAGTCAATGTGATCATCTAATGACAGAGCCATTCAGTCACATCTAGGGAACTTCTGGTTTAACTTCATCCCATTCTCTTCTGGGCATGATGATGTATTGGTGGAATTCTAAGGGACATGCACTGTAACCCCTGGGGAGGGGAAGAAGAAATAAATGTTAATCCCTTACTGCTCAGAGGAGGTCCTAAACACAGGTGTACAACAGACCAAAAGGGCATCCCATCAGTTAGGGGCAGCTCTTGATTAGATGGAATTGTCCAAAGAAGACATGGATTCCTGTTCCCTTGCTTATGAGAGAAGATACCTCCTATGACCTTCAACTATCGATTCTCATCTTGCTTGTTGGCCCAGGGAGCAACAGATTTTAGAGCTCAAAACTCACAAGGAGCTACCATGTGGCTGAATGTTTGGGCTTTAAAAAAAAGGTACTGCAGGAGAGAGAGGACTTGTTCTTTGGAAAGGCTGAAATAACTGAAATACACCACTAAATATGACTTAGAGGGCGCAGCAGAAGGGAACTCCTTTCTTCCCATTTTAGCAATTCCCAAGTGTTTAGTAGTAGTTCATTCACTTCATGATAAAAATAAGGAGATTTGAGGTAACACATTTTACAAGGCTTGTTAAACCTTGACAGAAAAAAAAAAGTTGGCCTCTAGCGCAGCATATTGTGAGCTGAAAGAAACAAGAGTGAGAGGAAGATGAAAATTAGAGCTCCTTGGAGGGCAGAATCTCAAGGGTTTTACAGATACCAGGTCTTAGTCAAGAAGGACCATGGAGGGACAAAAAGAGAGATTCTGTGATAGCTACAAACGAGGGGTACTTCAAGGATGAAAGTCTGAGGGACAAGCTGATGCCTGCAAGGACTGGCTAGAGGGCACAGTCAGTCAGCAGAGCTGATAGTAGATGCCTGCTGAGATAAAAAATATGGAGAAAATCAGATAAAAGGCATAAAAATCTGCTACGTAACAGTTAGCAGGTGTTATGCCTGCTTTTTTAACCACAGGCAGACTTTAAACTGAGCTGGTTCTTACTGGGTTTTATCATTTTTTGTATGATTGTTAGAAGTTTGCATTTGCACCTGCTAAATTGTAGCTGGATTCTAACTTTATAATACCAGCATTCATCTTGCTGCTTCTCATTCGGCTCCTGCTAGTCTGCATTTGCCTACGTGTAACCACCACACACTGACCAGAATATACTACCTCAAAAAGTGATTCAGACCAATAATTGTGCCCTGAGGCATATAGTTGAACATTCACCTCAGAAAAACGAACAATTCTAGTAAGTGTGCTCGTGTGTATCATATACAATCAATCCTTTTCAGAAGACTTAATGCACTTAGAACAAAATATAACCCTGCTTTGTTCAAACCCAGCGTATGTTTATAAAAGTGTCTGACTCACAGTTGTGAGACCTCCTTTAATATACCCACTGGGGAAACAATGACAAAATTTTGGACAAAAAGTAGTTGAATTCAATTCAATATATGCAAAGGAAAATAATTTGGAAAATTTAAAAAAAAATTTAGTCAAGCCATTCCAATCATAAGTATTGCACTTAGGTGAGTGATGTGTGATATATCAGAGAAACTTAATGGTAGCAATGCTGGTGGGTTTTCATAAGTATGTTTCTTTAGAGTGATTTGAGACTGAAGACAAACCTCTGTGTTAAGTCTTTAATGGAGTGTTCTGTGGGAATTCTGTCTATTCAAAATACCGGGTATATAGCATAATGCTCAAGCTATACTTAAGGCTCCCTAGGATTTAGAAAACAAAGTTGGACCATAAATATTATGATAGTTTTATACTTTTATTTTTGTAGGAACATTAACTTGCCAATCCATTCTATACATGGATCTGCACCCTAGCTTTAATTCATTTACAGTGGATTGCAGATATACATACATACATATACATGTGCCAGTTCCTTAGGTGGTTTTATTCAATAGGTATCAAGGGGTTTTATGAAGGGAGTTAAGTATGATGATTGTCTCAACTTTGCAGGTGGGGAAGTCAGAGTAGGGAGGACTTTGTAGACTTGCTGAAGGCCTAAAAGTAATTCTCAAAACTGAGTGGTAGTTTTCTAAAAAGGTTTTGACAGTATAAGACAAACCATATTCTGCTCAGCATTTGTGCTTTGGTATTCCAAAATTTTCTTAAAAGTGTGCTATTACCCCAGAAAACATAGGAACAGATTTGTAAGTGTTAGCTTGTTAAAGTTCAGCTGAAGGTTTTGCACATGAAATTAATGGGTGGAAGGCAAAATCCTGTTTTTCATGTGAAGATGTTTACGTCAATCCATAGCAAAGAAGGGGCAACTGGCAATGAGAAAATAGTAAAAAATTTAAGTATTTTTAGATTCTTTACTTGCTGTAAATCTAATGCAAAATTGAAATGCTGCACTGGGTTTCCTTACTTGCTGGAAAATATCTCTAATGCTCAAGATACATAGATACATACAGACCAGAATTGTATATATGCATACATAGAGATGCAAGTCTGTATATGAAATTATACCCATGTACCTCCATGCGCATGCTTTATATTTTGTGATTCATCCTTTCCTTTCTCTCCTTAAGGCAAATCAAAATCCACATTTTCACCTTCTTTTCTTGGGTTTCAATTTTAAAGCAGTATTTATATGACCATGGGTTTTGTGTTTACAGCATTTTCGATTGTGCCAGCTGCAGTTAAGTGTTTATTTGGAAAGCTTCATTGTAACTGGCCAAAAAAAAAAATCGTTAGTACTTTCCAGAAATAACTCTTGCTATCACTTATTATTTAATTATGTGAATATGGAATTGTTGAACCTGCACCATCAGTGGTGATAAGATTAAAAAACCTGCAGATTTTGTCTGCCCTTCTGAACAATTGCAGTTTGTTCTGATGAGATTCCATGCAGGAGTTATGAGTTAGTTTAGTCTTTTTTTGTGAGTAACCAGTAGCCTTCACAGTTCATGGGCTGGACTACTAAACTAGGTCGCAAAGCAGCATCTGCAACACTGGTGGAAATGATTTCTTATCAAATAGATGATCCACATCTGTTTGAATTGTTACTTGTTAAGCAAAGATCAGCTGGCAAAATGGTCTTCATGGAAAATGTTCTGCCAGCCAGTGATTTCTGGACTATAACCCTTGTCCTGAGTCACAGTCCTGAAGAATGTGAGAGAGGGTTGGTTTAGAGGTAATAAAACCTTCAGACTCTTGGCTGTGGTGAGGAAATTTCCCTGCCCCACTGTGGCAGTTTCCTAACTACTCTGTTTGCTCAGGCCAGCTAAAAAACAGCGTGGAAATATTTTATGTTAGAGTCCATTATGCTCTTGAGAAAATTATCTTCTAGCTAAAATCCAAAACAAAGCAAAGTGCTGAAATATAGAAATGAGATTGTGTACCAGGTTTATGTGGACAAATCTTCATAACAGAAAATGAGGAAATTAGTCATAAAAATCCAGTCAACCAATAACAGAGTTTGTGCCTATAAATTCTTAAGCACCACTTTGAAAATGGCCACTATAATGAAAAGAAAGTAATCTTGGTTTGATGGAAGCAATGGTAATCAGTTTTCTCTAGTAAGCTTTGGTAAGGAATGTTTGTGCTCGTATTCAGTGTATAATAGGACATTGTGGTATTGGTTCGATCCTATTTCTAGCAAGGAGTTACTCTTCGTTTGATCTGGTTCCTCTGTGTCTTCATTCAAAAAAAAATGTAGAGAGCAGAACAAGAACACTACAGGGAAGCATGAGGACTCTTCAGAATTCTGTCTAGTCATCTTCAGTAATTGCTTGCAATTATGGCCCTTTTTGCTTAATTTCTTGTAAGCTTCTGGCTGACTTGCCCCCCTCTAAAGACCTGCATGGATGAAGAATGTGTCATAAGCAAGCTGGATACAGGTAAACAGAAAAGGCAAGATGTGCCCATGGATCAGTGTTCTCTGTGAAAATGTTTATTTTACTTGTTGTTACTTATTTTAGTTTTGAGGAGTTGTTAATGTGGGTCTGAGGATAATGAGTTTGGGCAGAAGTTTGTGGAGGGGAAAAAAGTATATTTTAAATGTCAAATTATATTTATAGAAATTGCAGTGCCCTTTGGATTAAAAAGTGAGATAGGATCATCTTATTTTCAATAATCTTTCATGTTTAAGGTGTTTCTTTAATGGTTTGGATTGCAGCTTAAAAATAGAAAGCCTGTGCATATGCTTCTGCTTGCTAGGGTACTGCAGACTTGATTTCTGAGGTTGCTGACAGCTTCTGAAAGATTTAGGAACTGTCAGCAGGAAACATTCCCATAGAATCTGTACTGTGAACTTTTTCTGGAAAAACAGCATCATTTAGCAGGTAATATATCTGCAATAAAAATACAGTTATGCAATAATGGCTCATTAATATGGTCGATCATAACATGGTCTTTTCAATTCAATTTAAAAAGGAACTTGTGGAAAGAAATAAGTTCCTACTCAGCTAGTTACTGAACTTGGTTATTTCTTTTATATTGTTGGGTTTTAAGCTTTGAAATAGCTATTTGATTTGAATGGGAGATAACATTTAGTCATGACATTTGATTTTTGCATAAACAGATTTCCATTTCTGTTTAGATGAGTGCAATACAGTTTTTCCTCTTTTTTCCTCTTTTTTTTTTTTTTTACCTTTTTGACTATGCTAGAAACTGCTGGAGTACTTTGCTATGTAACTGCTAATTTATCCTTTATGTCTTTATGATCTTGTCAGTGCTTCATGTCTACCATAGTTTTTCTAATCTAAAATAATCCCAGTGAAATCCTTTGATTGTCTGTTTGGACCTGATCCATTTCTAAAGCAGGAATGTAATGGGCTTTATGGCACTTACTTGGAAGTAATTTATCCAACAGAGTGAATATAGATACTTGTTTTAATAAGAATATGCTTTATGGTAAGTGGAGACGGCTATTTAATTAGCCAAAGGGAAAGTAGTTCATGATACAATCTGTTCCAATCATCTTGGACATTAAACAAAAAGTCAGACAAAGTTATTTATGTATGTGCACTTTATTTGCAGTTGTTTTGAGTAACCTCTTGGTAGAACTTTACAGCATTATCTGGGGAAAAAATGTGGATGTGCATTTCTTAAAAAAAATGTAAACAGGAGTTTCACTTATTGCTGTCAGTGCTTCAAGTGTGCATCTCTTAAAGCAGTTGACAGTGGCAGCAGTGCTCAGTTTATCCTGGATAATACGCTCTTTTGACATTTGGTGGTTTACATCTTTTTGGTGTGAAGGCTGATATAGGATGCTATAAAAGCATTACACTCAGCTTCTTTCTAGTGTGGATTTTTCTATTGCCTTGAACTGCCTATTGCATAGATAAATAAGATGTATTTCTGAAGCAGAAGGATTCCTGTGCAGTGCTGTAGAAGCTGCTAGGATTTTAGGAGGGATTAGAACAGCATTTGGAAACTAAACGGGAACGTGCTTCCTTCAGTTTTTCTGACTATATTGAGTACTGGACTTTTCCTTAATCCTTTGTGTTAAAAGCTGCCATTAGTAGTATTTGTAGTTGCAAACCTAAAAACAGCAAAGCAAAGGAGGAGCAGTGTGCAAGTGTTAAAGTGTTCTGTTATTTATGAGTATGATATACCTTGTCGTTAGAGTGTACTAACTACAATGCTTCATCTTCTTGCAAAATTGTCTTTCTTTAAGGGACTAATCCATAACCTGTTGGATTTGATTTAATAAATTCTGTGGACTCAGTGGTCTTTGGATGATGTGTCAAGGAAGGAAGAAAGGAAGTCTCATTTACCCAAATAAAGTTGGAGCTATTGGAAATACAGGGCACTTTTGGAGAAAAAGTGGTTGCATTTCCATATGTGAGAGGTGCTTGCCTTATTAGTAGTTAAAATGGTTATTTGTAATTGTTAATGTCTCTTCCCCACCCACCATTTTGTCTGTAGAAAATCTTCTGAGGTTTTTACACTTAAGCAAATCACCAGGATGTTCCTGAACAACTGATTTCATATGCAGTTTGACAGTTCACAGGAATTTGTGTATAGTTCACAGCATTTTGTGTAGTAAAGCCTTCATTGTGCTGAACAGACAAGTATTTTCTCAGCATTATGATAAGAGACAGAGATATCAGGCATACTCATTCAAGAGGAATGCCTGTTGCAAGAGGAGTGAAGTCCTAGGGCAGAGTTTATTTAGTGTAAAGAAAAATATAAAAATGAAGGAAGCACTTTTCTTACAGCTCCAGCTTCCACTCTCTTGTACAGTGAGTTGGAAGAGTTTTTGATATAAGACAGCGGGTCGTGTGTGCTGACACTTTCCCTCCTCCCCTCAAACATGTATCACCAGCTGGTTTATGTGACCCTGCTGGTTCCCATGAAGTCAATGGTAATGCTGGAACACTAAGCAAATGTGGCCTGCATACAAGCACAAGTCATGACATAGCCTGGAGTCTAAAAGCCAACAAACTCATGGCTTACTTCTCTGCCACAAGTCAGAGATGAGCAACTACTGTAAATTGTATGGATATCTCAAACAGACCATTTTATTCAGCTGCATAATGCAAGTAAAAGCATCACGCTGAAGGGGAGAGATGTTTGGTTTGGGTCATATTATGACAAAATTCCGTATTAAATCAATTTAGCAGCTCAGTTTTGGCAAATCACCAGTAGGTTACTCACAAGTATCAGAGACTTGCTGTGTCCAGTGCTAGCATGATAGTAAATGTTAATAGACAGCTCAAGCTCTATTCAAAATTGCATTTTAAAGTTGAAGCAAAAAATTAAAGCAGGTACTTATTATATACAAATAGTAACTGCCCCAAAACCCAGAGGAAAACCTGTCTGGACTCCCTAGACCTGACTGTCTAAGGCCCATTTTCTGGAAGGTGCTAATTGCCTCCTAAGGGATGCCAAATGCTCTCAGATGATTGAATTCAATGAACCCCAATTCATGTATTTCAGTGAATTCCTGATGAAGTCAGCCCTTTGAGCACTACAGACTCAAGGGCTCTCAGAAGTATGCTGGATCATGTCCTACATGGACAAACAAAACCATGTTAGTACAGTGTTCTGTATGACAACCAGAGGGAGGTTAATAGGTCAGGAACATCAATTAGAATTTATGTAGCTGTACTTTATGCCTTCATTTTTTGGACACAGATGCACCTTTAACTTTTTGCACTGTGAGTAGTCCCATCGATTCAGATGTAGGGAACTATTTGATGTCTTCAACTCAATGCGCCTAATTCCTTGCAGGGCTACCACCTAAGGGATTTAAGAGCAAGGACAGGACAGGTCTGCTGTTCCCCCAGTCAGCTGGACAATCGAGCTTCCTCCGGAGCTGCTCCTGAAGCCCATTTTGTGGGCTCCAATGGTTCAGGAGCTGCTGCAGAGGCAGCTCAGCTGTGCATGCAGGCGTTACATAATGGTGAATGTGGTAACATCAATGGTAAACCCAGGGTTAAAAGTGCCCTCCCTTTGCAAAGCTCTGAGATTGAGCAATGTTTTTAAGGTATACACAAACTCTTTAAAAAATACAGCAAACACTTCTTAGCACTTCTCTGGAGCTTTTGGGACTAAACTACTCTACCTTATATTGGCAAATGTAGCTTTTCAACTTCACTATGAAGTTGATCATTACATTATATTGGCAGCTCTTATCTATTACTGACATGCAACCACCTCTACAGTGAAATGCAGTAGCCTTTTCAAAGTGACATTGCACACTCATGGGAAATAACAGGCATGCTTTACTGATCATAGATCATCAGATCCTCAGATTTAGATCTCACACAAAAGACCTTCAGATCTCCTAACACCTGAATCCAATACTGAATCAGAAGGAAAAACATTGTCTGTTGCATCACTAAGCTGTTCCTGTAGTGGTAAGCTTTCTTGGAGGTCTCTCTTCCAAATGCTAAGCAGCCCAACCAGTCTTAGCTTTTAAGATCACAGCCCAAGGTGGTATGGCTGCAGGCCATAACTCTAATGAAAACCTGGTACAGTGGGTAGATTGTTTCTGGATCTCATTATAGGCAATTGTTCCTACTTCTTCTAAAAAACTACTTCTGCTGTTTTTAATTCCTAAACCTAATATTTACCTCTGAGCATTCAAAGTTATTTTGAATTTTATCTTGACAAATCACTAAGGGGTCTATTCTTCTTTCAATGCATGCATTTAACTCTCATTAATGTTCATATGAGTTATGCACAGAGCTCAGCTCCAGCAGGTTTTTCCAGCAGGGCCTGAGTCCCAGCCCTTATATGGTATTTCAAAGTTTCTTAGGCTTCTGAACAAGCACAAAATTCTTCTGCCCAAATGGAGCAGAACAGTGCTTCCTCCCACCCTCCATTATGACCTTCTGGTCTGCTACACCTATCAGGGGTAAGGAGTCTGACTCCTTTTCTTTCCCCAATTCCAGCCATGCTTATGTGTGCATACTGGGAATCTTGCGAGCATGATTTAGCAAAGAACTCACTCAGGCTTGGTGTTACAGAATCCTTGTGCAAGCTTTTACTGTAGAGTAACTGGCAGTGTATTTGTACTGAATCAGGCTCTAAATTATGCCTACCACTCAGTTAACTGGAAAGGAAAACAAGTCTGGGCATACTGCACTCCATTTTGACATTCTGTGAGCTCTCTGGCAGTCTTTCAGTTACACTTCTCAAAGATACTTTTACTTTTTTCTTCATATTCTTGACAAAACGTTATGTATCCTGGACTGAGCATATGATATGTAGAAACAAACAAACAAACCCTGAAGGAATTAATTTTTAGACACAAGAACCCAAAGGTTTAATAGGATGAGTGTTGTTCATACTGTATTAGCTTCTGTAGCACGAGTTGAGAGACTTAGCATAAAGGTTTTGGAAAATTATGATTTCCTGGGGCTTTGGCACCAACCCTTTGATACAGTGCAGGTTACTTTGTCAAGCTCTGACTGAAGCAATCTCAAAGAAAATGCTGGAAATAGAAGGGGCTATTTCAAAACTTAAAAATGCCTCTGCAGGGCAAGGTGCATTCTCCTCTGCCTGGTGAAAGGAAAATAAATCTCTTCCTAATAGAGAAGAGCTGTGGAAAACAGACCTGGAAATACCAATGTCTGCATTACAGAGATCTCTGGATACTGTCATGAAATAGCAAAATATGTTGCTTCTGCAGGTAGAGCTCACTGGGAAAAAAAATTTTCATTCTTCCACAGACTTTAATGTTTTCTTTGAGGTTGGAGGAAGGAAGAGAGGAGAACTACCCCCCATTTTTGACGAAAGCCAAAACCACAGGAAACACGATATATCTGAAATTAACTGTGCTGCAGGGAATGCTGGACTGACTGATGGTGTCTTGACATAATTTTGGTCAGTTTTAGTGCTGTGGTTTGCAGAGAAGAATCAAACTGGAAGGAATTTTATTGGTTCTGGTGCTTCCAGGGTCCACAGTCCGCTGTACTATCTGTCCTGAGAGTGAGGACACAAGTTTTCTACTCCACTTGGTTCCCAGAATTTGGAGCAGTATTGAAGACAGGCAACCTGAACAGATTTCATGAGTGAGAATCTGAAAACTTTGGGATTCAGTATGATGACAGATGTCATCCTGGAGATATATCTGCAAGCTACAGTGCAAGCCATTTTCAGGCATGAGGCAAGGGTCCTTGATCCCAAAAGCTCTGGTTTGACTGAGGTTTGCAAGGCTTCCAGATAAGTACTGAGAACTTCAGTGGAAGGACACTCAGCAGTCTGGGAAACTGGGCTTCCCAATAGCTCAGCACCCATGCTGGCAAGAAGCCAGACATGCTAAAATCTGCCTAACAGACAGGGTGTCACCAGATGTTGGCTGAAATACTGGAGAAAAATTATAGATTTTGATGAACCAGCATTTTTGACAAGCAAATGTCATTGGAGAATTCCCAATGAACTGTAGTTTCCATCAGTTTGAGATGGTTCCAGTGTTGTTTGGTTTAAACCAGGTCTTCTTATAAAATGATGTTCAAAACTATGATGTAAAAGTTATCTCTTTTGGAGGCATGGGTTACTTACAGAAAGCTAGCTCCTAAGTAAATGCTATGTATTTTCTGTACAGAAGGCCAAGGGTTCTAGGATTTTGCCTCCTTTTCACTTCCTAGATGGAGCAACCTGGCCAATCAGACAGTAAAGGAAGGTGTATGTGTGTACGAGGGGGTAAATTAATAGCTCCAGCCTCAAAGAATGAAAGTGCTATTTGATGTTGTGATTTCTACTTATTTCTTGGGGACAGAACTAAGAATTTCGTGGTCAGTTATAGGCTGTCAATCAGGACTGCCTGTCTTGCACCTTTAGGAGCTAAACAAGCTACAAAGCCCTTATGTGTTTTTCTTGTGGAGATTTTAGTTTGTCATATGAGCAGAACCCAAAGTATTTCTAATTCATCTCATTCTCTTTAGTTTTGGGATAAAAATGGCTCTAACAGAGTCTACCGCTTATTTTTGCCCCAGTTGTTTTACTTGGGTTGCTTTCTGGGCTTGTACCTGGGAGTATTTCAGTGTTTCTTCTGTTTCTTCCCTGTAATCCAGGTTCTGCTCTTATGGTGCTTTTTGTCCTAAACCCTTGAGCTGCTTCTCCAAGGGCTTCCCCATTTTCTTTGCGTCTCACCAAGCTGTGCAGTGATGTAGCATGGTCATCATGTTCCTGCTGGTTCCAGTAACAGCCTCTTTCTTAGTCTCAGACTGACTTTCACTATTGCATGAGAAAGATGGTGTTGATGTGTCTGACACTGTATCAGAATCTCCCATCTTTATCTTTGTCCTAGTATCTAATGTTAAACTAATGCACTAAATCAAACATCATGCCTTGCAGACAGGCAGTCCAATGTAAAAGTCACACATTTACAAGCTTTCATGCTTATGAAAATTCAATCATAGAATCATTTATCGGAAAAAGAATCATTTGTTGGAAAAGACCCTTCATAGAAGGGTAAGGTTAGTAAGAGCTAACAACTGCATCTGGATAGCAGCCGTCATAGCATTATTTTTAATATACTATATATTTTTATTTTTCCATCCTCTGGATAATATTTCACAGAGATGGTACAGGGAAGTATGCTTTCAGCAATGATGAGAGTGGCTTTGATGCTCTCAAATGACAGTTTTACCTTAGAAGGAACAATAACCAAGCTTATATTTTCACTGGTGGCACCAGCGAGCTCTACAGTTGGTGCAATATCTTTGTTTTTAAACAGTGAGCTCATTAGAGGCAGTAGGCTGCTTCTATTGGAACGGTTAACAAGCTGCAACCCAGAACATTTCTGTATGCCTTTCCACCCCCTCAGAGACTGCCTTAGTCATCATAGCCTAAGAAAGTAAGAAAGATTGTTTGCTGAAATGTGAAGGAATTTTACCATTCTGTGGTATTGGAATTAACATATTATTATTGGATTCCAGGCCTTTATTACTTTAATGTCTTTATTTTGACTATGGTTCTAAAAAAGCAGATATGTGAAAAAACTTCTGGCTTAAGACGCAAACATAAAACTTTTAAGGGCATTATGGTGGAAACATGCTTGATTGAGAGCTGTGGGCATTAATATAACTAATTCAATCTAAACTTGCTTCAGTACCCTCTATTTACTGAAATGACTTGAGCTAAGCAATGGTTATATTGTCTTGTACTGGAAGGAAAACAATTGTTCATTGTATATCAGAATCATAGAGTGGTTTGGGTTGGAAAGGACCATAAAGGTCATCTAGTTCCAGTGCCACTGCCAAGGACAGGGATACCTCCCAGTACTCCAGGTTGCTCAAAACCCCATCCAGCCTGGCCTTGAACACTTCCAGGAATGGGGCATCTACAACTCCTCCAGACAGCTGGTTCCAGTTCATCACCATACTACTAGTAAAGAATTTCTTCCTAATAGCCAACCTAAACCTACCCTTTTTCAGTTTAAAGCCATCTGCCCTTGTTCTATCTCTATTTGTCCTTGTGAAAAGTCCCTCTCCAGCTCTCTTGGAGCCCTTTCAGGTACTGGAAGGGGCTCTAAGCTCTCCCCAGAGCCTTCGCTTTTCCAGGTTGATGAACTCCAATTCCCTCAGGCTGTTTTCACAGAAGGGCTCCAGCTCCCTGATCATCTTTGCTGCCCTCAGCTGGAGTCATTCCAACAGGTCCACATCTCTTTTGCTGGGGCCCCAGAGCTGGACACAGCACTCTCTCTATAGTCTCATGAGAGCAGAGGGGCAGAGTCACCTCCCTGCCCCTGCTGGCCATGCTGCTTCAGGGCTGGTTTTCTGGGCTGTGAGTGCCCATTGCTGGCTCACGCTGAGCATCTTGTCAACCCAAACCCCCAAGTCCTCCTCAGGGCTGCTCTCAATCTCTGTTAGTGCCTGGGACTGCCCCGAGCCAGGAGCAGGACCTTGCTCTTGCTCTTGTTGAACTTGACAAGGTTCACACGGGCCCACCTCTCCAGCCTGTCAGGGTCCCCCTGGGTGGCATCCCCTCCCTCCAGTGTGTCAGCCACACCACACAGCTCGGTGTCACTGTCACTGAGGAGGGTGCTCTTGATCCTGCTGTCCGTGTCACCAACAAAGCTGCAAAACAGAGCCAGTCCCAACACTGACCCCTGAGATCACCACCAGTTACTGGATTCCACTTGGACATCGAGCTGTTGACCACAACTCTTCAAGTGTGGCCATTCAGCCAATTCCCTGTCCACCAGGCAGCCCATCCATCAAATCTATGCCTGCCCAGTTTAGAGACAAGGATCTCATTGTTAGGGTAGTGTCAAATGCTTTGCACAAGTCCAGATAGATGACATCAGTTGCTCTTCCCTATCCACCAAAGCTGTAACACTGTCATTAAAAGCCCCAAATTTATCAGGGAAATTTTCCTTTAATGAAGCAGTGTTGGCTGTCATCAACCAGCCTCCTTATTTTCCATGTGCCTTAACATAGCTTTCTGGAGGATTCTCTCTGTGCTTGTGACGGACACACAGGTGAGACTTGACTAGGCTGTAGCTCCCCAGGTCTTCCATATTTCCCTTTTTTAAAAACTGCAGGTGATGCATCCCTTTTTTCATCCAGTGAGAAATTTACTGGACTGCCTCAACTTCTCAAATATATTAGAATTATGATTTAGAATTCAACCCAATCACCCAGTGGAATAACAGGAGCTCCTCACACCCCAGCCTGGAGTGTTAGATAGTCAGCTGAATCTTTAGGATGTAGGCCCGTCACTCTCTGCATACAGTATTACAAAGCCAGCTACGTTGCTTGGTTCCATGTCTAATCTAAGTCCACATGACCAGATATTCCTTGAGAGATCATAAGGACAACCACTGGATTTGCAATGAGACAACAGATGTTTTGCTTTCAAGACCACTATCGTCAAGGCTGGCAGGAGTTCCTGCTTAAATTTTCCTGTTTAAGACTGTAGTAGATGACACTGGCAGCTGAAAAGGTTGTCAGGTGTCAATAACTGTAAATCTAAATAACTATGCAATATTCTACCAAAGAGAAGTGTCAAGAGCTAATTGAAGGGATTTCTAAAGGATTAACTGGCTAGCATCAATCATCATGCACTCAGGTATAAACTCTGCTATATTCAACAAGTGCCATGAACAATTGCATTTGTACATCTCAAACGTATCTTGGGTACCTGGTCAGAGATTTAAAACTGTGATTACAAGCTTCATCTTCTTAGACAGTGTAGTTACTGACACTTGGCTCAAGCTCAGAACTCTGTTACACACAGGCTGCTCACCCTTGTACATATTACTATTTGAGCTGAACGCAGCCTACTGTGTTTGGAGTTTTTTTTGATTGCTACCATTGTATTAATGATGATCTACACATACTACTTCTGTGTTCTGTAGATGTAGTTCTTTTGCTAGAATCAGAATAAGAGCTGTGAAAAGGTGACTATCTGAAATATGTTATTTCTATGCCACTGTGGGCCTCAGTGGCAACAGAAAGGATTTGGATTACTTGCCTGCTGTTTTCTGTTACTCACCTTGAAAGAAAGAGGAAGGTAGCATGGTCTGTATCCTCTGCAACCACAGCCTTTTCTAAATGCTTTGGTGTGTTATTGTAACTTGCCTTTTTCCCTCTTAAAAGTCTCTCTGTACTACGTTATAAATACCAATAAAATGTTAGTAGAAAAAAACCACATAAAATTCATGTTATTTGTTTTAGACGTCTAAAAGATACAGTCGGTGTAGGAGGCTGGAATTTTTTTACAAGGAGGAGTATTATTTTCACTTTTTAATTTCACATTGACCGATATTTTTACTTTGGGTAAAATAAAAGCATACATTTTCCTGAGCCTTTACCAAGATAAATTTTCTGAAGGTTAGGCATTCCAGGATATATAGCCAACTTCTCCTGAGAGGCCAACGGATAGATCCGTTTGCTTTGGAATACAGTTTTCTCCATCTCTCATCAGCTCTTGCCTCTGTCAGCAATATGGAGCATCATGGACAAAGCAAATCGGGGCTTTAAAATGGACTGGTCATCACCACCTTCTCATGTCTTCTGTCCTATCATGGTTTAAATCAAGGATTGTCAAGAGGAAATTGGTCAAGTGGAAATACTGACCCTTTTGCTCTTTGTACACTGGGAAAAAGGTGGGCACAGTGTTTTTAGGGTGCAGCTGTTGTATATGCCCCAGGGTGGTAGAGATGCCAAGGCACTCTGATAGGGTAAGGAATATTGGAGTGGAAGGTCAGCCACTCAGCTTGGTCATCTCTTTCCAGTCATGGTAGTGAGTCACTGTAACCATGTTTTTAAATGAAGTAATTTGTTACCTCTCCTCCAAGCCATATGATTAATACATTTCATAACAACAGATCCCTGCTCATTATTCCTCAATGTTCTCAGATGCTTCTTTTATTTTTCTAGAGGTATCTGAGCCATTTGCAGAGCACTGGGGATGCCAAGTAGGCCAGTTGTCTTGCAGAGATGGTGGCTGGTGTGCCATCTGAGCCCCAGTGCAATCTTTGAACAGTTTGTTTATGAATGGGCTGTATTCCTGTATATTTGAAAGAAGGAAAAGACTTCAGTTTGTAAATTGACTTATATATTTAAAGCTTACAAATACATGTGTTTTTGTATATTACTGTGCACCACTTGGATGACACTGTAGGAGCAGACTATTCCCTCTGTTGAAGTCATGAAGGCATTAGTATTGCTTAGCCCTGCAGTTCTATCAGTGAATGATGCAAATATGGAAAATTCTTTTACCCAAACAGGTTTTTATTGCTGCTAACATACAGTTATATGATTTGTGTAGATAGAGGTTTTGATCCAAGGGTCTCTCACTATCTTTAGAAAAATATATTACAGTATGTTAGTAAGAATTCCCACCATAAGACACTTAAGACCTTTGCCTTTCTTATGGAAGTTTCCGCAGCAGAATTATTTAAAACTTAATTTTAAATTATCAGTCTGGATGAAGACTAAGGTAGGAGCTGAGCCATCTGATTTTCATTGTAGCCTGTTATGTAACAAAGTCCTGTGCAAATAATCTGTAAACCTTCCATAGATAATCTTCCAGAGGCATTGTGGTGTTCTTGAAGGACTTCCAATTTTTCCTTCTTTTACTGATAGCAACAGACCAGTTTTTTGCCTTAAGGGTGACCAGCTTTAAACTTTGTTTAAAATTTTACTGTGAAGTTGAATGCCGCTCTACTAGGGAAGCAACGATTTAAGCATCCTATTCATTAATTTTCAAAAATTCATTATAATCCTTTCTTACTTGTTTCACAAAAATGGTGGCTCTGTGGAATACTTGGTGACTGCCACTGCATTTAGGTCATGAAACTTGCTGGTATTATTTAAACTTGTCTGTAGTGCTAAACCGTGCATACTTTGTCTAATTGCAAGCTGGTGTGGAAATGTATTCTGAGTTGCTCTTACAACTGCATTTCATGAGCTGCTCAAAGTTTGAGTCCGCACAACCCAGCCCCAGTGTGTTGATTGTGATGTACCTGTCTTAACCTTCCGTATCCTGTATAGCCAGGCTTTCACACATGTTCTCCCAGGGAGGCGTGTTGTAGTCTGGGAAATCCTCTGTAGATTTTAGTTAATGATGTTCCTCACCTTTGCTGTATATTCTAGTGAATTAGTTACAGATGCTAATGTTGAATGTATCACTTTTGGTTTGTCCATTTTGAGATGACCAGGACAATTTATATTTTGAATCACTTTTTCGTCCTCCTTCCAAACTCAAGCAATGCTATCTGCATTAGTTTCACTTGTTTTATGTTATTATGATTTTTTTTTCTTTAAAATTCTACAAACTATAGGCTTACTTATTTTTAATAAATGTGTGGCTCTGGAATGTGAAGGGAAGGTCCAGATGTCCCCTCTACATGAACTGCAGCAGATTTTTGATTCTTCTGTACAAAACCTGACATTGAACCATATGGAACCTCTATAGTAATTTTATAGAAAAGATTACTGTTTTGGCAACTATTTTTCTCTTAGGAATATCAAAGCATATTATTTGGGAATTTACAGTGAGAAGTGTGTTTCAAAATGTTGTACCAGTTATTTTTATATTCTTAAAGTTGAGGTCCTAAGTAGACTAGCAGCTTTCATACCACATCAGATCAAGTTTGTAGTGCAGTGCAAGCACTGAGTTGTTCTGTGTGATGTAGCTAAGCAAGTCCTCATGTGTGTGAGAAACAGTCTCTGTGAAGGGCTGAGGTATCAGCATCTGCAGCACTTGGAGGAGTGGACTACTTCTCACAACCAGACCTGTGCAAGGGAGGGTCTGAATTATAGTCCACGTAGCAAAACAACCACCTTCTCCATTGTGAACATTGTGAATATATAATTATTTAGTGACAGCAGATAGTTTGACATTCACCTGCTATTAGCAGGTTACTGATTCTGCTGTGTTGACCTGCCTGCTTGGCAAATTGAAAAAAATACAATCAAAACAAAGAAATGGAGCTGTCTGCACTCTGGAAAGGACTTTAGATTTGTCTCTGACAGTGATCCATGGCAGACACTTGAGATAACAAATGTCTTCATTTGTCCTACATTAGGAAGGTGTGGGATGATTTTTCTCCCTTACAGTATTCAATGCATTGGTAATACGTAATGTTCCGTGATTGGTTTAAATTTGGAAGTACTTTATTATTCCTTTAACAGTGCTTTTAAAACTCAGTTCTGATAATTGGCTTTTGTTGTTTCCTTCTGTAGAAGTTGCGTGAGTTTTATATTGTGGAAAGTTTTTTGTGCCACGTATGTCCAGTGGCTATAAATGGTACCAAATATTTTGAACTCTCCAACTTTTAACTTGATTAAGGATTTTTTGGCTCTTTATCATGATAAGAAAAACATTTACTTTCTCTCTGCCATTCATTAACATGCTTCCAGTATGTCCTCATCTTGTTCATCTCCCTTCAATAGTAAATAATCTTAGTCTTTTCAGAGCATTCAAACAGTCTGATTGTTATTCATTATTGCTCAGTCACCCAACGCTTCTTTTTTCCTTTCTTCTGGCAGCTGTAGGTTTTACTGGGGTTTCATTTGCTTTTTTTAGGTCTTGCTCGTGGCGTAAAAGGTTCACATTTTCTATATTGATGTACGTTACTCTTGTCAACAATTAATTTTGGGTCCCTTTGCGTAGCTGCTTGTGGTGTCTCAGCATATCATCATTGTCCTACTTTGTCCTGAGATAAACACCCCTCCATACCCTGTAGATGCTGCCATCTCATTGCTCCTGGACCTCCCAGAGCATTAACAGGCCATGAAATAGAAGAAAACTTCAATAGTTAGCCTTTGGCTATACAGAAAATTGGCCTGAATGCCATACTCATCTTTTCACAATTTTTTTACCCCAGCAGTATCTCTTCCTAACCACTTGGCTTCCTTCATAGCTTCTCATGAAGAAGCTTGTCACAGGCTTGCTCTGCCTGCAGTTACCTTGTGTCAGACAGCTTTCCTTACCTTGCTGTAGTACTGACAGAACTGGGATGAATCTCAAGGGATTGAGACCTACTTTCCTATTAGAATCGGTTTACCAAATTCACCTGGTCAGTTATGTGATGGGTGATTCAAGGCTCTAATTCCCTGACCATTCTGAGATGACACTTATGCACTGAAGGGACAATATTCCCATGGCCTGACTCCGTTGGAACAGGACCTTGCTCAAGTAAGAGCCTGTCTTTTGCCAGCAGCCCAGCCAATTTATACTTAAGATCTTCTGGACTTTCGGTGTAATGTCATCATCTGTGCCTGATGACTCATTGTTTTTATAGTTATGACTTTGCTGAAGAACCTTTTCCCTGACACCTCAATTTCCCAAAGTATATCATCCTTATTAGCTTAGCAAAGAGGAAGGAGCTTGGATCATGGTCTCCACCTACAAATCTCTATGACATGCCTGGGAACATTAAAGCATGCCCTGTAGTTCATGATATTTTCTAATAAAACCAAATTTAGAGATATGATAATCCACCACAAGTAGCAATACTTTCTCCCTCAAATTCTGGTCCTTTGTGTCAGTTTAATAAAAGTAGAGCAGTATGCTGAGTCTATTTTCCTATCCTTTTCTCAATTTTCCAATTTACATGGTAATTAAATTGGTAACTGGGACAAATAAAATTTTGTGGATAGATCCCATTTTTGTTCTCATTTGTCTTTCAAGAGAAAATTAAAATTTTGGTTGAAAAATCACAACTTTCGACATAAAATATTACACTGAAGTTACAGAGTTCAGCTTTCATTCCATTTTCATCCTACAATCACCTGAAATTCTTCTATTTGTTCTGATAAATTTCCTTCTGATATACATGTCATATATTTATTTTGCTGCCCATGAAATTCTATGCTGGAATTTTAAAGAAAATATAGGGGAAAAAAACCCTAGTGAATGGGATTTGAAAAGTGCCAAGCTTACAATCCAGAGAGGGCAGTACATAGCACCATTAAGAATAACAAGAAGAATAATTCTCTGGTGGGGACTCTAATAAATGTAGTCGCGTGCTGTACTGAAGAACACGTGAAAATGGACGTGGTATAACAAAATTATTCATAAAGAGAAACGCAAAAGGTTGTCATGCTGAGTGGTTACATGCAGTTATGTGGAGCACTAACAAGGTTACCACTAGAAGCAGAGTGCTGGGGTGCTCACAGATGTTTCCTAACTAGCATAGAGGGTAAACTGTTTTTATCTTAGAGTGGATAGACAAAGCTGGAGTTGAAAGGGTGCTAAATCTTTCTACCGATTGTTAATAATTCAGAGCCAAATGGCAATAACAACTCATGTAGGTCAGTGTAACAACCACAGCAACTTCAAGATGTTTGATGGAAGGTTTTCAGGCTACATGCTTTACTGCTCTTTCTCCTGGATTCTTTTTGATACACTATGATCACATTCTCACCGTATGCTTTATAAGTAAGCAATGGAATGTGTGCATGCATGTGTGTGTATGTGCACACAAATGTTAATGAAAGATAGCAAACAAACTGAAATACTCATTGGAAAAGTTTACTGTGGAAGCAAGTCTTCTTAAGCTGCAACTGTAACATTTTGAACTGTGATGTTAGAAAGCCAGAGGCTGAAGCTCTGCTCATATTCCTGAAGTACAAAATGTCTAGGAAGTGCAGTAATTCAGAGTTGGCCAAGTGTTGTTCCAGCAACTCACTGAGCTAAAACATCATTTACCCACAACATCAATATGATCTGAGTTTCATACTATCATTTAAACATTTAAACAGCAACAGATTTACAGCACAGACTGGAGATATAGCTGTAACTAATACTGTAACAAAATCAATAGACAAATGTTTTAGAGAAGGGCAGTCGCTGCTGTTCTCACTGATGTGTGTTTGTGTGCATAGCACAGTCACACCAATGTGCTTTAAATTCAGCTCATTGGAAGGAGTTTTAAGCTCAGGGATTTAAAGCATTCAGACTTCTTCAGACCAAAATCATATCAAGACATGGCTAGGAGTATCAGTGGCCATGTCTAGAGCCAATAAAAATCTGTGGAAGTGTTTTTCTACTGAAATTGGCCTTTGGGGATTTGCCTTTAAGATTACATTTTAATTGAAGTGGTGAGCCAGTTCTGCATGTGGTGGAAGCTAGAGGGCTGCTAATATTAGAGCTCCTCAAGAGCCCTGCAGATTCTGCCAGGTTAGTTAAGATGTTTCTACTGGACTTAGACTTCAAGATGTGGAATGATGAAACAGTTTGTACTGTTTCATCAGTGCCTCACATCTTCAGGAGTTGATTTTGGGCAAGCTATTAGTGGTCATGGTGCTCAGCTGGGATAGCAGCTATTTGCTTTCACATTTCAGGTATTTACATCAACCACCATAAGCATTTTGTCACCTCATAACATCCTGGATTTAAAAAAATACATAGAAGCAGGATAAAAGAGTAACAGCTGAAGGGATGGACAGAATCTCTGTGACCTGCAGCAAAAAAAAAAAGCCTGTGTAAAAATAAAGCATAAAAATTATAACTTGGAGCACTTACCTCCAGAAGTTATAATATACTGAACACCTTTGATCCACACACCTCAGTCATTAAAGTGCCTAAATAGGTTTTTATTCATATACAGGTCTTTTACCTTGCATTTATGGGCTTAGAGTTCCAACCTAGAAATAAAGACTTATATTGATTTTTATTTTGAGGTGAACATAAACTCTAGTATTCAAAGCCTATTTCATGAGAAACCAACTGTCTTTTTCTTTTATTATTTTCCCCAAATTAGATACCCAGGAAGAGAGTCAGAAATAGAAATCATTAGGAAAATTTAAGAATTAAACTGTTCTTCTCTCACCTAAACAAGGAGTTACAATGAACAGTTTTCATGTGAAATAGGGGTTAAAATCATTTGATTTGCATCTCAATGGAGAGTGTTTGTGCATGCAGCTTGAGAGAAGCAAGCAATACCAGGAAGGTAATTTTAGCTAATGTATTTTAGTCTACCTTCAGGACTGGCTGAAGGCACATGCATGTTCTGTTTCTATTGTTCAGCTGACAAGTTGTAACTTGTGAAGTTATAGGAGCACAATCCCTTCTAAGCAGGAGCCTCTCTACTGAGATATTAATCTGAGGTCCTCTTCTAATTGCCAACAGTAATCAGTTTGTTCATGTGGTAGAGGTATCTCTTGTTGGCAGAGGACAAAAGGGTTAATGAATAAGTGATGCCAAAAAACAAATCCACATGTTGCATTGGGAAATGCTTCCGCAATAGTGTGTCATTGTTCGGGTGAGGAAATGTCACGTGCAGCTTCAGACTATTTATACTGCCTAAAATCAATTTTGAAAAATGTAAGCACTGGCCACAGTGGGGCCCTAGCAAGGATTTGAAATAAACCTCCCAGGAGGAGGATGTAATTATTTTCTCTTAATATCTAAAATATCAGGTTTAAAGGGAGACGGTAAAAGCATTCATTCAGCACAAGTGCCTCAGTGTGTTTATTGAATGGAATCACACAGTCTGGAGGCCAGCACTGTGCTGCCTCACATGCCCGCTATCCCACTAATTTTGCTGGGATTAGAGGGGGTGTAAATGAGTGCAGAATTTAGCCACGGGATTCTAAATCCACTTTGGCTGAGAAACCACATGTGGGCATGTGTACACCTCCATGCACAGACGCACACAGTCTGCCTTGCACCGCTGCAGGTGGAGATTGCTGTGGTATGCTTGTGGGGTGGGGTCCCTATGGCAGGAATGCCAAAAATCTTTTTAATCTTATTCACCTCAGAGAAGTTATAGCTGGCCTTGACAGTGGTATTTTTGTCTTCAAAATGTACTGCTATTTTTAAAACTAGTTAAATGCACTTAGTTGAAGAAAGCTGTATTGCCTTAGTACTTTTCATTGCATTTGTGAGCTTCCACCTGTCAGCCGGTTTGACTGTTTAAATGAGATAGCCACACACCAGCTTCTTTGAGCAGCAGTAAATGACCATGGGGAACTGAACAGGAAGAATTTGTAAACTCTTTGCACTGCTGAAAGATATCCATGAGTCTTTAATTAAGGAAGATACACTTGGAGAGACTGCTATTGATGAGATATTCTTCCTTCCAGCTGCAGAGACAGATGCAGAGCTGAACTCTGGCCATTTGTCTGTGTGAGAAACCAATGTGAAAGTCCTGTCCAGAAGGTGGTTCAGTTGCTCTGAAGCTCTGTGAGAGCTGAAGGTCAGACTGAGACTTCCTATCTTAAGAATTGCCATAGTGTCTTATCTCCTAGTGATAATGCTTAGTCTTGCAAAGTAATGGAAATCTCTCGAAAATTTATTTCCATTGCTCTTTGCTGTCATTAGTAGGGAGTTTGTATTCTCCTGCTCTCAGAAGGGTCAACAAGCATAGGGTCAGGGCATCTGTGTGATGTTGGGGCCACGTCAAAATTAGAGTCAGGGCCTGAGCTCAAATTTCAGATATATCCAGTTACCTGGAATCCAGATACCATGTTTTGCTCTGCGCCCATCTCAGATTTTACTCAGATATAGTAGGAGCAGAACAAAACAAGGCAGGTCAGGGAGAATTAAAAGGAGAGAGATTTAAAAGTAAAGATGTGAGATCTACAGGAAGGATTGCTGCCGTCTCTGGGCCATATTGTGTCTTTGATTTTTAGGCTGATCTCTTAACTGATTCCAATTGGGACTTAGACTGAAAAACTGATGATACAGTATGGTCTTCTGTGGTGGAGGGTGAGGGCCTGGGTTTGCTTGCAGCTGCAGTGATGTAAACCTGAGTCACTGCACTCAGCTGGAGTTAGGTCACTTGTGCTGGAAGAGCTTAGGGCCTATTCTTGTGGGGTCAGGGAGAGGACCCACAGCACATCAGCTGCTTCAGAGAATCATCCCATCTGCGCCCTCTCTCCCCCAAGCTAATCAGATAATTCAAAGCAGTTTACCTCTCTATGAAAAAAGGATAAACAAGTATTGAAGTAACCACAGGATAAAAGCATGCACACAGGCAATTATGAGAGAGCAGCCGATACACTCTAAGTTCACACCCTGTGTTACCCTGTGGTAACTTGTTTGTAAGCTGGTTCTCTCTGGACATAGTAGCAGAGAGCAGGCTCCAGCCCTTTACATCACCCTAATGACTGCTTCTCAGAAAATATTTGTGGCCTGTTAAGCTCTTACAAGAAATAAAGAAAAGGGGTGGGCTAAAAAAAGTCTTCCTTTTGGGGATATTTTCCCAAGCTTTTGAAGTAAGAGCAGCCTAACAGTTCTTACTCGCTAGTATCTAATGATAGTTAAATGTAGTCCAATTGCTATTCTTAAGATTCTAGTTTCTGTCTGCTAGAATTTGTTATAGCTGTCAATAAGCAAATCATGGTAATAATTACAGTGGTGCCTGCTGATACCACTGTGGTTAACCTTTTTTATCAGTTTTATTATAATTCTGTGTTTATTAGGAGTTGTAAACTTGGACAGAGAACCTGCTCTTTAAGATGAATTTACCCATATAATTATAAGCTATTTCTTATTTTTTAAATCTAGGTATTTTTACATTTACAAAGTGCCAAAAAATGCATGCTTAAGAATGGTTTACAGTGTAATAAAGCTTTTTGTTATTTTTATTTGATAATTTAAAAATCCCATTGTTTGCCAGAATTCCTCTCAGACCAACAATGAAATAAGTTAACATCTCAGATGCTGGGACATAATAAACTACAAAATGGCCCCAAACATACATTTCTTTCCAGAAATCCTCAAATCTTGACAAATGCTTGCAAATATTACTTGGGAACATACTGTGCTGCTGGAGGTACTGAAACCCACAAAACAGAGAATTAACTTCAGCCTTCAAATATATCCATGCAACTCAATGAACTACATTCTGATTAATGTTATAATTTTGCCCAGAAAATTTAGGGTAAAGGCCGAATCTTTTGGTTCACACATAACTGCACTGAGCCATTGCATGAGTCTCAACCCTCTTTTTTGTCTTACAAATCATTGGCCCTGAAATACCTATTAAAGACATAAATGGGTAATTTATAGATGAAGGGCCAAATTCACCAGTGCTGGGTCTGGAAGATATAAATAACACTTTCTTGTTTCAGCATGGCTCGTTGCACTCTGCCTTCCTTTGGTGTTTTCTGATGATGGAAGGAGATTAATTTAATTTGTGGTTGGGATTTCATATGAGCCTCGCTGTTAGCAGCTGCTGAATCAGTGCATTCCTCTGTTACTCTGGTCATTTGCTTCTTGGCTGTCTAGCACACATTTTGGGCAGCTGTGGTACTTTCATTCCTCTGCTGCCACCACTGAACAGGACACTGGGCTTTGCACAGATCAGTAGAAGCTGACATAATTTTGGTTTGAATTGGTTCTGGAATTTTGCTTAAATGTATTACTTCTGATCAGTACTAAGTGACTTGACTGTCAGTCTCCTAATCAAAACACTGCTTGAACATGTATATTTATTTAGATTAGTAATATAATCAACCAATTGTGGATCAGGAAAAAAGTCTGCTCTAAAAATCAAAATTGTGTTTTGATTTGGTTATATTGGAATATTTATGGAAAAAATTCCTTTGACCAGAAAAACTATAATAAACTACGTGCTACATTAATCCTTAAAAAATGGACCTGCTTTATGTTGCTTCCAAAGGGCAGATCGTAATCCAACAGTATCTCGTCAATGCTGATGGATAAATGGGCACTGTACTTAAAACACTGGAGAGCCTGGAGGCAGGAAATTATATTCATTTAGAGGTACTGGTGGTGCTGCGTTAGGAAATCGTAGCTGTGAACCAAGATTTTACTAGTTCTTGTAATGTAAAAATCTGATTACTTTGATTCTATTCATTGGTGACTTTTCAACTAGAGGCTTTAGCTGTAAATTTGGACAAAACAGAGACTGTTCAATTTCAAAGCTACTCCAGAAAAAAAAAAAAAAAAAACAAATCAACACCTCTGCTGGTATTTTATATTAAAATTTATGCCATCTATCATTCTAATAGATTTTCTCTATGATTTGTCCATGGTATCATGAGTTCAAAATGTTATCTTTTTTTCCTTGATATTGTGCTTTTTAGAAAAGCAATCCCATTTCTAGTTCTATCCTTTGAAGTAGCTCATAGCATGAGAGGTCCAGCATCAAGAGTATTTAGACTAAACCATGCAGAAACCCCAATGGAATTCAGCAGGTAAGCACAGCATCAGCTCTTAAAAACTGAAAAACAAACCAAAATGTTTTAGATGACAAGGGGGAGTGACTGAATCCTTTTTCTGTATACAAAAGCAAATAGCATCAAGTTTTGCATACCGTGTACTCTGATATTCTTAATTAGAAAAAAAATAGTATATTTGGATTAATTTTCTGGAATCCAGGAAATCATATACTTTGCAGTAAATGTAATAAGGTTACTGTAGTAATTATCATGCTGCAGGGATGTTACAGAGCAGCGAGTTACATGCAGTTTCAGTATATGCACATACACATATTTACATGGGCTTTTTCTCCGAATTATGAAGAGACTTTATACCAGGACATTCCTTTCTGCAAGGAATTACCTTTTGGTATTATGTGTACTCTTTTAATTGGCTTCAGAAATCAAATTTATAGTGTAATTTGTTGAGGCATGTTGTATGCAGCACTTCTTAACCAGTGGTCTTTGAAAGACCCAGCAGGTAACAGGGATGGTCCCTACTGCTGGTCAGTAAGAAGAGGTGCTGTGTTTCTTTCAGCTGTGAAGAGATGCATGTGCTGTGTTTCCAGTTACTTAACTGCATTGTAAACAATAAGCTATATAAACATCTCCACAAATTAGTTCTGTACCTTAAACAGTGCTCTCCTTTGTCATGGATGAAAAGGAAGCTGACCATGGAAGGATGTTTTGCAAGTGTAAACTTAGGTATAGCACACAAGAACCTTGAACTAACCTGTGCATGCAGCCATCGTTTAGTTTTATTATAGGGACACAGCTTTACTCAGTGAAGTTAGGTACTCTCTCCATATTAGTAAGATGCCTGAAAATCCTACACTGTATGTGAATAGCTTAGCTCAGGGCAACCCATTGAAAGAGACTATCCATTTGTGAATTTGAACCGTTTTCCTACATGTGACAGAGGATGCAGAACTGTACAGATTCTAGTCTCCATTTTAGATGGATACCCATGCCAGCAGTATTGTAAGTACCATGTACAGTCTGTCTCCATCACATTCTTTTTAGGCCCAGTATGTTGGTATTCATTATGCTACATGAGAACAATAATTATGTTTTAATAAAGTTTGCAAAATAATGTGCCCGTCAGACTAGGATTATTTACATAGACCACATAGTTGTAGTTTGGAGGTTTTCTATATGCAGATAAATCAGAACAATGTCTTTCTTGTGTCTCCATGTATGTGTTTTATTTTTTTAAATACAAGAAATACAAAACAAAGAAAGTGATAGCTACAAGAATGATTAGATGTCTTGTAAAAGCTTTCTTAGTGCTGCTGCTGACCTTCTCAGTCTGTTCTGCTTTGCTTTGGTATGTTTAACTGCCCCGGGAGGTCATTATCAGACAGTGGTGACTGTTTTGTCAGGTCTTATTGTTTAATTAGATCACAGTTTATGTCAAAATTCTAAAATTCTTTTGGCACATGCCAAAATTTTCACAGTTTTTAGTTTTTAAGTTGAAATATTTCTCAAACAATAAGCAGCAGCTACAAGGGAGTAGACAAATTTATTTAATATTTACAGTGTGCACTTAAAAAATTGTGCCTTGGGTTAAATTCATTGAAATGTGACATCTTATTTTCAAGAGTATCCTATGGGTAGTCCCTTGAAACTTGTATTGACATTAATATAAGCCTTAAGAAATAGGACTGGCGAGGCTCACATTATCTGTAGTAAAGCTAATTTTTTCTACTGATCTTGCCTCCAATCATCTGAAATGGTATGAGACTGTGTAAACAAACCCTCATCTACAGAATTAGAAAATGATGGTTTTGATATGCCTTTCCTGCCCTTGAAATTATATGCCTGAAGTATGCAATCTGTGATGTACCATGTTCCAGTAATGGTAAGATAATCGGTACAAGTTTCTAGGCTAGAGGTAAATGCCAAACAGCCATACCACAAATTTGTTGTTTGGATGGTTTCCTTGTCCCTGAGTAAGGCAACCTACCTATCTTTTTCTTTGCCGTATGTAATTAGAAATTAGTGGAAAAGAGGTATATTACTCATTCCTCAACATTCTAGTCAAGAATAAATTTTCAGTTGCCATATTCTTATTCATCTTGTACAGAGCCAAATCAATTAGTGCCTTTGGAAAGATGCAGTGTTCAAACTGAGCCAAGAGCGATGATGTTCAAAGGATGAAAACACTAAATGACCTCATACAGGTCCTGTGTTCTGGAAAATGTATCTCCTTTTTCCAGTTCTTTTGTATGGCCTGATAAAGTGTATTATCTCTCTCAAGACACTTGGTGTCTCTAGGCAAAATAGACCCAAAAGCCCCAAATCTCCCTCACAATTAGTAAGGCTGTTCTGTGTCTTGATGCTTCAGTGTATGGAGGCAGGAAATCATACACACTTTGGGGGGGGGGGTAATGTGTTTCTCCAGAACTATCACCCTTCAATATCTCAGTATATCACTGTTGCATTTCTCTGTTGAATATTTATAGTGCATGGCCCCACTGCCAGGGATTGCCGTGAGCTCTGTGGTGTATCAGTGCTTAGGCATTTGATGGAGCAGGGTCTGTCTGTGCTACACCTTCAGAGCAAGCACAAGCACTGTCCCTCCCCGTGTAACACAGGAGCTGAATCACTCACTGAGACAGATAAATTACAAATGTAGAACCCAGACAAGAGCAAAAGGTGGTGTAAGGTAGGGACTAATTACTGCTGCTGTTGGGTGTAAAGCTCATGAGTAGAGCAGATATAAAATGGGGCTGCCCCAAACAGGCTGGATGGAGCTGCCTTGGAGTGACTCTAGGGAGTGAGAATTGGCTTGAGAACTCTAATATCTCCTACCTAGTCATCCTTAAAGAAAAAATTGCAAAAAATAGTGACTGATGCACTGAGGAGAGGTCCAAAAGTGGCCATATGCTAGCCTGTGGTTTGGGTTTGAGGTTTCCAGCACTCATGAAAGCTGTGAGCCCTCATCATGAAGGCAGCAAAGTGAACAGGTTTCTGCCAAGAGCAGTAATGAGGGGATACTGTACAAAACAGGGAGCCAGGAATGTGTTGTAGTCATCTTAATCAGGCATATTCTCAATCATAAACAAGATCTAAACCTACCTGCAGCCTGAAGGGACAATCAGCCCAGGTGTGAATTTGGCTCCATTTCCCCTGCCCTGTATTTGGTCAAGGCAGGGGGCATTGGGCAAGCCAAACCTGTCCTGCAAGCAGCCGAGGTTCAGTCACTCACTTGATGTGCTCAGGGCCTGTCCACATCACTCATTTCCTGTCAAATGGCTCCTGCTTGACCAGTGCTGCCCTGTTGTGTCTGAGATGGGCTGTTTTCTAGCCTGGAGCTAAGCTGCACCCCTCCCCAGGATCAGGCACAGGTTCAGTTGTGCCTTCTGTCACATTAAACCGTTTCCATGCTGGAGAAATTGTGCAGCCCTCTACTGTCTGGGTAGAGACTTGCAGACTAATTTTATCAGTCCCTCTGGGTCTGCGTTCAGCATTTTTTCTGTGTGGCCATATATTTTTGGCCCTTCTCTATTTACTCACTCCGTGGTAGCTTTTGGTAACTGCCCCAGTTGCAGGGCTTTCCTCAAGTATGGTCCCAGGAGGTGTATCAAGATGAATTTCCCCACTGTGTTTGTTGTCTGTAGTATATACTTATTGACAGATTCCTTAATTGCTCAGTTTCTATGTGGCACATCAAAGCCATCTCAGAAGGTATCCTCAATTTACTATGTTGACCTAGAGAGAAAGCAGAGAGGAGCCTTTCACCCTCATAGCTCTATAGAGAAGATCATCATGTTAACTTTGCATAGTTGGGGATCGGGCCAGCTCTCTGAGGATAAGCATGCCCCATGTTTTCCCATGCCTCAAAGCATGAGGAAAAACAGATCCATTCTAGATGTGAAAGAGATTTTGAAAAATTGTTCAGGAGTGTGAACCATTTCTGCAGGATCTTTGCTATAAAGCCTAATATTTGTATCTCATTCACAGAGGGAAGGATGCTATATCTTACAAGTTTGTGAGAAAACCTAGCTCAGCTTTGAGCCCACTTCTTGACTCATAAAGATTCATTTTGTTTGACATCTGATTAACCTGCCTTTTTGTCCTTCTAGATGTTTTTTCTGAGCTGCTGTTAACACTTTCTGTTCCTATTTCATTATGAATACTGTGTGAGGGATAAGTATGTATATTGTGTTGCATGCAAGTAACATAAGACAATCTCTGCCCTCAGATACTGGCAGTGTAATGCAGAAACAGTTACTGTAGAATGTGAGGAATACGATTTTCTTTTCATTTTAGATAAATGAAGTAGTAGTTAATGTAGTAAAAAATATAGTAAACAAATGTAGTTAATAAGGCATCTAGATCCATGTTTTACAACTTCAATTGCCAAATTTATTTTGACAAATACCTAGAAATTAAATTGATAAAATTATGCAATGTGACAATATTTATACTCAGAATCAATATGTATAGTAGTATGTTTCAGGCTGAGTTCATAAGGCTGCAACTGCTTTGTAGCAGATACTACAGTGCCACATGACTTTCCTAAAGAACAGTATTGACAAGCAAATAAATGCTGTTTGTGGTATTAAAAGATCACACTGTATACAGATATTTGTAAACAAAGTATGCTATTATTACTTAGCATTTATTCAATTATTAAATAACTCCCAAGTATCATGTACAATTGGAACTTTAGTGCTAAATTGCTGTACTAGATAGGAGCAATGTGCAATTATGGTTCCCCATAGTTATCTATGAGCTCTTTTCAGAGAATTAGCTCACGTCAGCCTTCCCCACAAGCAATGGTTACTTGAATATCTGTGGATTCACTGTGTTTAGCGCACAAGCTCTCATTGCCCAGAGCCCTTTCTGGGTACTAATAACACCTTCCCAAAGCATTATTATGATGTTTGAGACCTCCTTATGGTATCTCGAGCTTTCCCAACGAGGTATTTTCAAAGCTCTCTCTTGGTGTGTTTTCTGGCATTGTAACCAGAGCGGGGCTGTGTTTATGGTACAGGCATTAGCATAGTGACATAGTGATGTGAACCTGCCCACAGTGCTCGTAGTGGGGTGACAGCATGTTACAGCACCATTTTGACTTTGAAAACTACTCCTGGGCCCACTGTTACAGCTGATTGCTTCATGGCAGAGGGGAACGGGAGTTGCTGCCTCAGGTTGAAGCAAGATGCAACCAAACCTGCACACAAGCAGGCTCTCTTGACTCCTGCCTGGGGTCAGGGAGGCCAGGGTCCTGTGGACAAAACTGTTGAATTTGGACTAGTTTGGCCTGCACATGCTGTAATGTATGATATGCATCTCCAGCAAGTAAGATGCTATTTAAATGGATGGTAAGTGGATGGAAAAGATGCTGTACCATCTTTGTCTCTCAGGCTCTCAGTCTCACCAGGTTTTGTTCTCCTCTGCCTGGAAGGTGGATTGCTGGTGGAGCAGTTGCCTGCCATTTATAAGAAACTTCTCTCCTATTTAACTTTCAATAATGCTGTTAATAAGCTCTTAAAGCTGCTTCTATTAACTTGGCATGTGATGGCTTTCTGTGCTCTCTCTGCCTTTTCTACATTGTACTTTTGTACATTCTCTCTTGGCTCATTGTAACCTACAAACCTTAGTCATCTCTGTAGCTTTATGTATTATAGCAACAGATTGGAATTAGGTGTCTAGCCCACACAAACCTCATTCTACTGATGAAACATATTCTTAAAGCCTTGGCTTTGATGTCACTATTAATCAGCACTTGACTTTCAGTTAGATTTCTAGTTTGCAAATGTGGGGATCAAAACAGATATTCAGGTCTGCTGAGGGCTATTTGAATGGCTTCAGGCTGTTCTTTGAGACTGTACTGGGGTAAAGCAAATGAGCAAACAAAACTTTCTGTTAGCAAAATTAGAAGCTTTTAATTTTCCTTTAACAGGTTAGGAATTTAGAACAACCTGTTCACATCATCATGATTCGCCAATCATGATTAGGCAGTGTCTAAGTTACATTTTGGTTGTTATTACTTAGGATCTGTACAGCTACTAAACAAACAAACCCAGCTTTTTTATACTGAATGGAGATACTGAAACGAAAAGTTTGCAAAGGCCATTGATAATACTGTCAGTGGGTGACTGTTCACAGACACAGTATTTTAGGTTGGTGTGGGAGGTCACTCAAATTCTGTGGAGAGAAGTTTATCTCTGAAAAGCGTGTACACTTTCGCTGTCCTTTGACAACTGTAGTCAAGTTGTAGTCATGCTTACTCTGTTCTCTGTCCTGCTGATCAGGCTTTGCAGAGTGGATTCCATTAGAAGGGATTCCAGAACAAAGTGAACAAGGGAGTTTCCTCCCCTTTGGCATAAATTATGGCATAGTGGTTACAGGAAAGATGAGTATAAGGCAATCTCATTACCTCCTGAGGGAGCTGGGAGAGAACCTGGGTAGGGCTCTATTATTTAATTAAAGGGAAAAAAAAGGTAGAAATTGCATCCTGTACTGATTGCAAATGTCAGGTGTTTGAATCTTATCAAGAACCCTTTGGAAAGAGGAGTCTTCATATACCCTAATACAATGCTTAGCAATTGCTGTAGTTTTAAATTACATCTGCCCCAGAGCTAGCTGGTTTCAGCCAGAGTGGACCAAAAAGGGTTGCATCTCTATCTTCTTGTCATATGGATATGCCTTTTATCTTGAGTATCTGGGATTTAATATTTCAAGGGAGACTAGACTCTTGCAATTGGGATACTAAGTGTTGCCCTGAAAATGTAAAGACTTTGACATATAAATTATGAGACCAGAGTTGTTGATTGGTAACTGCAGAAATATGGAGGAATTAATCTTATATTTCTCTTATGCTGAGAGAGGTTAGCGTGTCAATACATCATGCTTCTGTCAGAAAGAAAAGCAGAAGGAACAAAACCATAACTAAAAAAAGATCCCAACATGCAGATTTGTCAGATATGTGATTGCAGGTCAAAGACTGCAAGAGTTTTTAGCATATCCGAAAGGTTTGGGAGACACGGGCTTAAGGGGCCCTGGTGGAACCAGCTTTTGAAACATTGGAATCTGTTAAACTCTGCTGACTGCTTGCACCATGGGCTGTTCTAGCATACCTCACAGGCTGCCAACCCAGAAAAAGATCACTGGAAAGGTGGCATTTTGCTGTAGTTTTTTTCTCTTACCAATTTGCTACTTTTCTTTATTTATGTTACTTTTTCTTAATTTACTATTCTCTCCCAGCCTCTTGGAATATGAGCTATACTAATTTGGATATTGTGTCATCATATTTAGAGGCAATATAGAAGTTACACCTGACAGTTCACCTAAGTAACTAAATCTCAGTGAACATCTAAGTGAGTCTTAGGGAGGTTAAAGTGGTATGATATGCATAGTGAGGGGTCTGGAAGAAGAGATAAGCTACCCCAATTTAGACTTCCTCCAGACTTAATTGTCATTCTTCAATATACTTAGACTCCCCTTGGTTGTTGGCCCAGCATCTTCTCATAAGTCAATTTCTACTTCTCTTTCTGGAAATAAAACAGCATAGAAGCACAGGATTTTGAATGTAATCAAACCTATTATCTGGTGTGATCATTATTTTGTAGAGGTTTGATTGCTACTTATGATCTGTAATAGAGGTCATTATTTTATTACATGCTTTCTGGGTATGATTAAGACACTTAAATGAAGGTTTTCTTTCAGTTTAAGTTAGTAAGAATAATATACTTGTGATTTCATGTAAATAAATCCGAATTTCCACAAATCTGCATGTATTCTATTATGAAAGCTTTTTTGTTTGAATATACAGATACAACAAGATTAGTAAAGAATAGAACTCAGTGCAAACTAAAAATATGATTTTTGTAGAAAAAGTTGGGGTTTTTTAAATTTTATATAAATTATCTCCAGTGGTGCAATTCTATTATTCATACAAAAGGCTTTGAGAGTGAAAGATGTAGTTTGTTCTTGGATATGTGGCTCTTAACAGGAAAAGGAAAGCAGTATTGTTCAACAAACTTGAGTGTTCCAAAAATAAATTTAATGTTGTTAACATTTACTTTGTTGAAAGTTATTTGGTGAAATGTGTAATTGTTCAACTGCATTGCAGATTTGAGAGTTAGGTTTTATTCACAAGTGTTGTTCCCTCAGATATTTTCCTCAGATTTCTTAAGGGTCTGTAATGAAGTCTAGGAAGCCTTTAATGCTTCTGGGGAAAAGCTAAGTCAGTGCTACTCAGTCTTGAGTGAACCTGTAAATTGCCTGATAGAGATATTTTCCCATCTCGTTAAATTGAGAATCTGGAAGAAAAAGAACAAAGACTGGGTAGTGAATTAGTTGGGCAGCTCTTCCAAGGAGGCAAGAGATGTTTACGTCTCAAGAAATCACAATAAATTGAAATTATGTATAAGGAAAGAGAATTAGGATGAGAGAGTATGGTCCTGGATGGAGAGTTTCTACCTGAGGAAGGGTGACATTGCTTGCTGGTACATGTTGGACTGGATAGCTTGGTCTCTTCATGCACTTCTAACTCTTGATGTGACCAGTTCTGCCTGAGCCCAGACATTCATCCTGCATTGGTGCTATGGCTGGTCAAGAGCAGTTTAGCAACAGAAACGTACAAGAGATGGGACTTCTGGCCAAGCTGTTTCACAACCAATTCTTAGTAAAACACTCAGACCGTTTCAACCCTCGTAACTGAGGACTCCAAAACAATCTACAGAAATAGCTTTCTTACACACACTGCTGACTGGTCCCAGTGTAGGAAAGAAAGGTTCCTTTGCCCACCAAGTCACAATAACTTCTTCCCATATTTATTTACATCAAATTTTTGTGCCATTTATATAGGTTTTATTCTCAAATAAAGTATTTGTTATGGTTACCTATTACATGGGAAGCAGGCAGGCCAAGCACAGCTACCACTACTAATAAAAATGTTCATCTGCACAACAGGCAAAAACTTCATGAAATTGGGAAGATTGGTGAAGTACAAATCACATTGAGGAGCAAATAAACTAATCTATAACATTCTACAGAACCTTTCAGAATGGTGGGTCAGTTTGGCCATAGCAAGATGTAGTGCAAATGTGTCTCAGAAAGAGCCATGAAATACCATATGTAACAGGTTCACCACTGACTTACTGTACTCGAACTAGAGAGCTCATGTACTCCTCTTGAGGCATTGTATATCTCAGGAACTTTACCTTTTGTATTAAATGTTCTTGCTCCAAGTTTTTTTCCAACGGACTGGTAACAATCAGAGCTCACCAGGTTTTTGAACGGCTGCTGTTGATGTGTGTAACTGAAAACTTGCTGGGAAAGCTTTATGTGATGGTAGGAGTTCAGATGCATTACTGTGATATGCAAATAGCTATTTGTGGTTTGTTAAGGAAATCAAAGCTGAAGATGGCCATTTTTTTTCCATCTTAGATTCCAAATGAGGTCATTTGGCTCTAGGAAAAATGGTTTGGGGAATATTGTGATTCTACTCTCTTTATTTTGGTGCAATTTTTTTTTTTAACTGAAGGGGGTAGAACTTGAAAATGTTTGGATACCCTTTTCCCCTTTTCCCAACTCTCCTTTGACTGAAGATTGTCCCATAATTTCTATGCAGCTGCCACAACTGGCTCTATGTTTGTACTTCAAGTGAGCTTAGCAGACTTTGTCTTGAAACACTTGAAACATGTCCTTACATAATGACAGTAACTGAACTACTAATTGCATAATCTTTTTCAATAGAAAATTCCTTCTGAATTTGCTATGAAAGCTGCTCATGTCTGTATTTTCTGTGTACCATAACTTTCTCTGTACATGGTTCCTGAGCTAAGGATGCGTCAAAATAGGTGGCTGAATGAAACAGAGATTTTTTTTGGGCCTGTCTCGGAAAGCAGCATTGGAAGTTGAAATTCCATTTTTAAATTCAACTTCTCCCCCTTGGAAAAAATTCACTAAAGTCAAAGTATCACTTTTTATAGTCTCAGTAACTCTTTCAGAATTTTCAAAGTCTATTCAGCTCTAAGCTGAAGTAATTGTGGCACATGCTATAAACCACAAGCACTGTAAACTCAGCATGGATGCTATATCACCATATTGGAATCATATCAATCTCTTACTTTAATTTGCTTGACACACTGTTTCTTTGGTGGCTTTTTCTTACCTCACATTTGTCTATTCATCTATTAAAAGAAATGAGAATGTGGCCTGTTCCAAATCCATAAAAAGATAGGACACTTTTGGAGCCATGGAACTTGGAATTAAAGTGGCTTTAGAATAAAAAATAATAAATTGTACATTTTTCTCCATGTTGTCTTTTCTAATGGAAAGCAGTACACTATTAACTTAAGGCTATTGCTAGATGAGAGTGTGCCTCCCAGCAGTGAGGATCCATTTGCACTAATTTTTTATTGTATTTTTTTAATTAATTTTTTAATTGTAGCTGTACTTGCTACATTCATCTTATATATGAATGCATAGAACTCGTACATAAGAGAGAGGCTCTTTTGAACAAGGCATCTCTAAGAAGCAGGCAAGGAAACCCTGGATGTTTTCTTTGTAAGGTTTGGCAGGTAATGAAAGAATAAACCTTTTACAGTGCCTCATACCTGAACATTTTCTTGATGTTTATAAGATTTACAGAGGAATTGGTCTTCATTATTTTTTTCTTATTTTTTTACAAATGTATGCTCATCCGAGTTTTGCCCAGGCCTGAATATGAAATGCCTGTCTACCACAAGAAAGCCTAGGCATCACAATACTTTTCCAGCTCCAGTAGCAGCTGAAAGTCTCATGAAAGAACTTACAGAATTCCAGCTCAAACTTGTAAAACCAAGATGTTTACATAATTTATGTGAGGTGGGGCTATATATACATTAGGTGGTTAGCAACAGTAATAGCTGAATTTTCAAAGTTGCTCAGCATATGTAGCATTTGGGCTTGAGACCCCTACAGAATGGTGATAAAATCCTTGGTCCCACATAACTCTGAGAAGGGGAAAATGATTTTTTTACTGCCCTCTTACAGGGTTCAAACCAGTCTTTATTTTAGACCACAAGTGTCACTGCATATCGTAATTATTATGACTTAACCTCTCTAGGTGGTAGCAATTCAAGGCTTCAAAACAGCTCACAAATGTTACCTTCAGGAAGTACTCCAGTATTCACATCAGACTGCTGGAGTAAATAATATGGCATCTAGAGATGTGATGCAGGAATAAAACCCTAGCCCTCACCTTCATAAGGAATGATGGAATTGTGGTCCCGCTGGTGTGTAAACCATATCACTGACAGAAAATGAAGGGGTCCTTCATGAATGCTATCAAGAGTTCCTCTGCTGTTGAACATTTATAGCTTATCATATGTCCTTCTATTTTTCTAAATCAAACTGTTCTGAACATGAGGAACAGTTTTGTAAAGCTCGGTGGATATCAGTGCTTAAGATCTCCACACTGAAATATCTTGGATGAGAGGGGAAAAAAAATTTCCAGGGCCACTGTCCACAAGGAGATATGGGTGATAAGCATGTTGTTTACACTTTGATATTGCATGAGAGGTCATTAAAAAACACTCACTGACTGTGGATTGCACACTCCAAGAGCAACAACATGTATTCCAATCTTAAAATACCTCAAGATGGAGCAAACTTTGGGACTGCCACATATGACAGGGTGCTTCATGAAACTTTGAAAGATACAGTTCTTGGAAAACCAAAGGAAAACAACCAGTGAGCTTACAGGACACATTGTTTTAAGAAAAATCAATTACCATTGTTTTCTAAAATACTTGCTGACCGCAGAACAATGATTTCTCATTCCCAGTAGATGAAGTTACTTCTAAGAACCTATTCTTTCACATTCTAAAATGTAGCAGAGTACAAGAGACGTTTCTGAGACTGATTTCCCCACCACAGAACTAGTATATTTTAAAAAGAGGCCAAGTGTATGTTATGAGAAAATGAGAGAGGGCCTGACATGCCTTTTAATTTATTTTTATTATAAATATCATTAAACAGAATTTTGAAGCCATGTATTTTTATTTTGTATGCAATGCTTATATTGTAGAAAGGAGCCATTTTCTGAATTATTGAAATAAGCAGTTGCTAACTGAAGTCACTATTTTATTGAAACCTGATAACCTTTCCTGGATGATTTGAGATTTTTGACAGCATTTTTCAAGGCTGAAAATAAAAAAATGGAACCTTAATTTTGGCAGAAATGAAAAATTATTTGTGTCAGCTTCAATTGGACATGGAAAACCTGTTTCAACCACTCATGGCTCCACCTCTCACAAACTATTTATTATGTACTATAAATTACATATAACACATAACATAAAAATTAAATAGAATTGTTCTGGAACCATAGATACAGATTGAGAGTTAATTAAATGAATGTGTGGGGAAAAAATCTGTGTGAGATACAGGACTAGGGGTTCCCTGCTGTACCTATTTAATGAAGTCTCATCTATCTGATGGCTCCTGGACCCACTCTTCAACACTTCCACAAAAATGTCACAATCTTTATGGGGGAAAAGTGTGGAATGTGCCTTACCCACATCAAGTACACCATTTTACAATTCCAATCCAATTAATTAAGCCTCTATTCTTCATGCATGAATGGCCGTCTCTCAGTTACACACCCAAGGCAAAGCTCCAAGGGGGCTAGGCAGCCAAAAGAGAAGGTACATTCCCAGCTCTCATTTACTTAAATACGTATTTTTGGTAAAAACAAAATGTTTAAAATTACTTCAAATAGAAGTGTATATATTTCTCCAGGGCCAGAGCATCAAAAACTTATGTCTCAGGAAAATGAGCTTTTATTATTTTTATTTTTAATGCAAAATCATAATTAAAGCAGGGAGGAGAGGACAGCCTCCTCTGTGAATGAGAAAATTAGACTCAGTATGGTGAGATGGGAGGGTAGAAGGAGACTTCTGATGCGTGATTAAATGAAAAGGCAGTATGGTGAGGGCAGATGAGACACAGCACAGTGGGAGTACAGAAAGCAGGGTGAAAGAAATAAACAGAAGACAGGATGTTAAAGTACCATAACCTGACTGCACTCCTGAAGAGTTAAAAATGAACTGATCATCTGTCAGGAAACCACACAAGAGGGGGGGTGAGTCGATTCTAGTCCAACCTCCCTGGGCAGGAATGTTGCTCTTCTGTGATTAAGGGAGAAGAGTAACTATTTTCTTCTTACTGCACAGCACTGCACCGTTATTTTTACCACTCGATTTCTAAATCTGTTTCCTATAGATCATCTGTCATTTCAGTGTTAGAAACAGCTATACTGTTTTTTCTGTAATCATATGGAATCTTTTCATCTATGCACTTTATCATTTATACTGATCAAAACTTCAGTCAATTCATTGTATTGTCTGGACACCCAAGATCCAGCTCAGGGAAGCACTTGCTCAGGTTCTCTTTTCTACTTCAACTTCACCCCAAAATAAAAGTGCTGTATTAGAAATAGCAACATGTGCAAAAATTATGCTTGCTGCCTCAGAATCACCTGGATGTCAATGTGGGGTCACAAACAGGAATGACCTCTTCCAAAATTAGCCGTACTAGTATAGAATATTGCAGGTCCATCTTGTTGGCACCCACCAGACAGTATGACTCTCTGTGGGAAGAATCATGTTAGTGCTGCCAGAGACAGTGGCTGTCATTGTTAAATAGTCAATCGTTTCCAGTAAAACACCCCACCGTGGCCATCCTTGCCTTGTCAGAGGGATCTGGGGTGGAGGTTGGAAGTGCCAGGCCTTGCTGGTACTGTGGCATGAGCTCTCCCCTCCTTTCCACAGTGATGGTTTCTGTGCCAGTATGAATTAAATGCTAGTGCAAGTATGTCCTTGACAGGTGCTATTAGGACAGGGGATTGTTTGACCTGTTGCAATTACACCTTGGAACTTTTTTACACTTTTCTGCAGAGGTGAGATTTCCCAAATGAAGTTGTATTTTCCAACTGTATTGCGAGTTTGAGGCATTTCACCCATTTATGTATCCCTTCAATCTGTCATCATTGATGCTAGAAGGGAAAAACCTGAAATAGAGAGGGAAAGCTGACAAGTCCTAAAATTAAAAAGTTATTGATTAAGCCATTTGACTTGTTCTTTCATTCCAGTATTGTACTCCAGGAAACAAATGTTTAATTTATTTTGGATAAAGGGATTCAATTTGTGATAATGCCATGGAAATATAATTTCCTTACAAACTCAGATTTCTCACAGGAAAATGTTAATGAGTCTTTTCCATTACACTAAAAATACCATGTACAAGAGCTGGATGAATAGTGCCCAGACAATGTTTTTGAACATTTGTCAGAATTATGCTTCATTCAAGAAGATTCATATCCCATCGTACTATTTGCCAACATTTACATGAACGGTTTTTGTTTAGGTAAAGGTTGGCCGGTTCCCTATAAGTTAACAAAGTTCATTCAAAAACAAAGAACAGATACAATATCAGGTCATTAAATGGCCAAGCACAATCTTCATTGCTAATAATAAATGTTTTACTTTGCAAGCAACCTTTAAGATCAAAATTGTTCATTAAAAATGCAAACATGCTTGATATTGTGCAAAGCATAATTTAGGTATCTACACAAGGAAGTAGAAAGACCTTAGTGTTTATCCTATTTTGATGCAATGGCAACATGACAGTAGTAATCAGAGTACTCAGTCAGAGCTGGGCTTTCTTTGTACATAGTGCTAGTAGAAGACAGTAATTTCACGGAGTACATAACCTAAAGTTATTTCAGAAAAATAAATGCCTTTGAAATTGTGAGAACATAGTTCATCAACTCTTCCCTAAATTACATAGTACAGTCCACCAGCAAGTGCTGCGTTCTCTATTAAAATTTGACATATTATAATTTCATAATTAGTGGTTATTTTAGACTGGAGGAATGAATTGCTGTTGTTTTTTTAAAAATTCTTGTCACATTTTTCAAAAATAATTTTACTTTGTTTTTTTAATGGAAGTTTTAAGTACTGGGGGAAAAACTAAAATGTGATAGGAGTGTCACCAATGCGATAAATTACGCCTGAGTCTGTAAAAATTCTGAAAGAGTACCATTGAAAGGTAGGATTTGTAAAATTTGTTCTAACATGTAAGATTAGTTTAGATGCCCCATCATAATAATCTGAAAAATTTCAAAAACTGATTTTGTAATTATTTTATTACTGCTAAAACTTATAAGAAAGGGACAGTAAAATATCAGTGGTGTCACACAGGGTGGATTTAATAATAAAATCTGATTTCAATACGCAGGGAGGTGGGTTACCCCAAGTTCTAGGATTTAGCCATGGAGCTCCTCTCCACATACACCAGGGATGTCACTTCCCTCCCTCTGGCCCATGTTAAGACTCCCCCAGTTAAAGATGTTCTCGTGCTCTTCTGAACAGCCATGGGCTGTCATGGAAGGACGGTGGGCAAGACCAGCGGAAAGCGATCAGTACATGTCATTCCATTCTGCCCTGCAGCCTCCTCTGGGAAAGAGAGCTGCTGGATCAAACACAGGACAGCTCTAGCAGACTCCCAGTTTATGGTTGACTGTGGGCTGGTCATTGCTCTCAGCCCAGATTTGCCATGGCCGCTCTCCTGTTACCTTGCAGGGAGGAGGCATCAAACCCATTTCTCTCGCATTCTGCTCTACAAAGGGAAAGGAAAATATTTCCTGTATCACACCAACTTCATTTTCAAGAGCAACAGATCTGGACAAACTCAACCCTAGGACTGAATGAAAGTTCTGGATTCAAACAGTCATTTTGGGTGAAGTTGCAGCTAGGGGCCATATAAAGTTGATGATACTTGCCTGTGCGCTCAACTGAGATTCTAAATATAAATGCCCTTAAACTCTGAGACAGTTAAGTTTGATTTTCCTGTGTTTTTCCAGTGAACCCAACAGTAGTTTTAAGTTTCTCATGAATTTTAGATTTGGTTATAAACATTTTCACCATTTTTCTTGTGCATTATTTCATTTTCTGTGAACTTAGTAATTAGTTGTTGGGGTTTTAGTAAATCTGTTGGAGGTTTCTTGTAAAGCTTTTTAGTGATGTTTGTTTTTGGAGCCAATAAATCCTACTGTGTTTTATAAGATAACAGATTACTCAGACTAAGATATTTATTAATATGTTGAACTGCATTGGTGTTTTGTTTTATTTTATTTCTTGAAGAACTAAGGAAAAAAATAGTCATAAAAGTTGTGGATACTCAGTGATATTAATTAAAAAGCATAGTACGCATCAGGTCAAACCAGTATTTTCTTTTACCTACAATCATCCAAAACGTATTGTTATTCCTTTCCTTCTTTCTCACTCAGCTTCCTAATATTGTTAGGATTGATGTCATCATTTATCCACTCCAGAATGCTGTATTCCCTGGAAACTAATTGGTGGGAGGGGGAGATTGGCAACAAGAAGCCAAATTTATTTTAGCAATATTGGGTTTTGTAAAAAATGGTATGTTTCATGGAATAGTGGTACCTAATATTTCTTTACACTAGTAGTTTTCTCCTTGTTGTCTCATCCTTCATTCGTTCTCCCTTGCCCGTTGCCCGCCTCCCTAGCAAAATAAGAAAAACAGATTACTGTAAATTTTGGCACAGAAGGATATTTGCATCATTTTCTTAGAAGTCACGTGCTTTGGACTTCCTCTTGTTTATGATATATTGAAATGTCTTCCAGATGTTCTTAATTATAAAAAGTTTTCAGGAAAGCAAAGTAATCCGTAATAAAATTTCCTCTACATTTTTTAAAATAGCCAATAAATTAGTGTACTGTAGCTTATCAAACTGCCACATAATTCTACATTTGACCCCGGTGCAGTAAGGTCTGGCATTTCCTTAAGACAGCTAGTTTGGTCAGAGGCAAAGCAGGCTTCCCTAGGCATAGTTTCAGTTCCTCTTGCAAGGGAGAGTGTTCCCTTCCTGGGGCCAAGCCAGCTGTGTGAGTGCTCATCGGTGCGAGTGGCTCCGACTTCCTAGACAAACACAGCCACCTCTGCTGCACCAGCCTGGAAGAAGCAGATGTGTGACATGGGCTATGCCAAAGTTTGGACTCAGGACAGAGACAAAGAGAAAATATTATAGCTGCTTCTTTGTTTTGCTGATTCTGTGCTGCATGAGATTTTCATTTATACATTTTGGGCAGGTGCCCAGATTGCTGTGGTAAAATCTGGAAGAAAACACAATAAAAATAAGATTTGTTCAATTTTCAAGGACATATATGGGGGGGGAGGGGAGGGGAGGGGGTTTTGTATCATAGACATTTGCAAGTGGTCAAAGAACTAGATGAGTGACAACAGCTCTGAATTCTTCAAAATCTTTCTAGAATCTACCCCTTGTGTACATTTATCTGTTTATTTATCTGTTTATTCATCCTAATGGCACCTGGTGAAGGTGCTCACTCTAAGCCTGTATTTGTGTAAGGAGTTAAGGTAGGAAGGGTAATGGGAAATAGAAAGCAACTTTGCTATTTCTGTGATTTTTCAAGCTCTGTGTATGTGTATGTGTGTATGGTGGGTTTCTTTTCTCACAAATAATCAAGATCAGAAAGAAACTTATAGTTTAACAAATATTTGATGAAAGAGTTATTAGGCTGTTGGATCATGGATTTAGTGGCCTGCACATATCTTTAAATTTGTCCTGCCAAAAGATCTTGCTCTGAGAAACAGGAATTTGAGCCCAAAGACAGCAATACAAAAGAAGTAAGCATGTGCATTTGGTTCTAGCCAAGTATGGGAATTCTGTGACACTCTGAGGTGAATTTGAGTCATTAGGTCTAGGAATATGATAAACTGTAAAAGTGGGAAAGCACATAGCATCATAATAGACTAGATCCTCTTGCCTGTCAGAATCAGTTCTCTTCTAGAGGTGGGAAGGAACCAAGCAAAAAAGAGGTTTGTATTTTTGGGGGATTTTTTCCCCAGAGTGTCTAAACACAGCAGGACTTGTAATAAAAGGAAATTACTGTTAATGTAGCTATTCCACATTCTCAGGTGGCATAAATGTTGTCTGAAGGGTGAAAGTGAGCTCTGTTGGCTGTCACCACTCAAGACTCTTGCCTTTTCTCACTAATTTTCCTTGAGTACTCTTTCATCAGCCAGATTTGCAAAGAACAGTAAATAACCATGCAAATCTCCAAGGTTTTTTTTTTTTTGCATTAAAAGAGTAAAAGCAAATATTTCACCTTGCTATTGAATCTATTTGTATTTGTTGCAAAAGCAGCACAGTGCAGAATTTGGACCCAGTTTTAGCAGAGAGAAGACAGAATGCTAAGAAAGACAAATTTCCTTTGTATACCTCTTAAAAACAGTAACTGGTGGTAATCTTTCCATCAAACTAGAAAATGACAATCAGTGATAAGCTGAATTTTTTTAAAGGCTCTTGGAAGTAACTTACATGTGATTTATAGCTTATCTGTGGAAGGATGGTGGAAGGACATGAGAAGAAAGGAAGCAACTACAGACCTCACTACAGTGGCAGCCATGGCTGAGAACTTTGACCAAACCTTGAAAGGAATGTAAAATGCTAGTGCCACCACCCCCCAAAAAATCACCCCCTAGAACTATCCCGTGTTTTCAGACGCCAGAATTTATTGGGTTTCATTCTTAGAGTACTTTAAGAACTATAGGTCCATTTATTTCTTGGCAAGAGTCAGATGCTACTGCCAATGTTGACTTGTCATCTGCTCCTCCACTGCCTGCCCTCCATGAATGTTGTCCATACTCAGGCAAAGCTGTCACCAAGACCAAGGGAAGTTTAGGTTTAAGTTCAGCTGAGATGAAGGGTATCAATTACCCAACAACAACGTCTCATCTGACGCAGTAGGTTTCTGTGGTATTTCACTCAATTTTTTAATGTTAAGGCAGGAAAATCTCTTGCCTTTCTGATGCAGTGGCAGTGAAGACCCTTAAAGAGCAATGAAGTTGAGATGAGCCACATCTTTAGGAAGCAACATATTATTAAATGTTTGCATTTGTTTATTACTTGCTGAACACTAGTAGTACCTGTAGTTCTAGAGTTACTGTGGAGTCAGTATAAAGCTGGATCTCTTCCCTCCTGAATATTTCCTTCATACAGAGTGAGAGGATTACATTGCTAAGGAGGATTTTTATGGGAGACAGAGCAACCTTGGTGGTCACAGTCTGATGTCTGGTCTTGCTGTTACCAGCACTGGCAAGGTGGGGAGAATGGACCTATGTAAAACCAACCAAAGCCAAGAATTCACACATTTCAATCAATCTGATAAAATTCTTTACTGACCAACCTTTTGTTAAATTAGTCAGCTGTTACCTAATCGCATTCTACAATGAAAAGCTGGTGTTGTAGTGTCCAGTCTTTGTGTCTTCAAACCAGCAAAGACTAGCAGTGCTGATTTTTTTTAAATGAAGTTTTGCTTAGATTCCTTTTTATTCAACTACTCTTTTCTTGCTCTAGAGCTTTATCTCATTCCCAGATGGGTGCACTGCTCCCAAAGGAGTTTCCTGTCTGTTTTCATTTGAAAGACAGGCATCTCCCAAGGAAGATGGGAACCTCCATTGGAATAGAAAATGTGACCCCCCTTCCCTCCAAATTATTACCACTCCAAAATTATGGGGCTTTCAGGCACATAATACAGGAAAAGGAGTAACAGTTCTTTACTAGTATGAATATATACATAGCAAGGGAAAAAACAATAACAACAGCAGGAACAACAAACAAAGGCAGAGAGCTGGTCCCAGTCTTCTGGCTGCAGGCACTTTCCCCTTGGGTGCAGTTCCGGTCACAGCCAGCAGGGGTGCTGCTGGCTCCTGGCCGCGCAGGGCGGGTGCAATGTTCCCTTACACTTGCGGGGGGCGCTATGGCGCAGACTCAGCTCTGTCTCCCTCACGGGGTAATGGTAGGCAGGCTGGTGGAAGGGATGGAAAAGGAGCTTCCTTTACAAACTCATGGTGGGCAGCTAGTCCTGGTGCCCCTCCAGATAGCAAAATGAGCTGTTGCAGGAACCTCAGAAACAGCAAAGGTAGGAGAAGATGGGAACCCCACAGGATGGAACTCTGTGGTGGTGACGAATTCTCCCCACAGTGACCGCAATCTGTCTCCATTCTGATGCCGACAGCAAGAGTGCCAGTGGCTGTGCCCAGCCCCTCCAGCCTAAAATCCCGAGGTAACTCCGCCCTTCCCAACAGAAAACCCCTCAGGTAAGAGGGTAGCCAGCTGCACCCTTGCCCCTCCTCTTTCTCCCAGCCACATCTTTTGTTCTCTTAAGTATGGGTAGTTATTGTCTCTTAGCAAGTGAAANAAAAAAAAAAAAAAAAAAGGAAAAATCCTAACCCCCAACACTGTCCTTGCAGGATGTCACTGGCAGAACTGTCCCACTGAGGGAGCAGTGGTGGCACTGCTCTGCCAAGTGACGATGGTTCATCATCTTAGCTGTGATATGTCAGTAGCAGTTTTTAAGCAGTGCCCGTCCTGTAGGCACAATTTCACAGGCAGAGATGGGCCACTGTGCTCCAACTAGGAGTGTACAAACTTGTCCTCTCACTGTGGCTGTGCTGGCCAGCCAGGGGCTTGGACCCCAGGTGGTTCACAGAGAAACCTGAGGAGCTTGTGTGAGAAAAGCTGAGCTACAGGTAACAGAGAAGGTGTTGATTTCTCTGGAGGGAGGATTTAAAGTGCTTTCTGGTATTTTTGCTGAACTAAAGCTGTACAAGGGGTGAGGGGAGGTGAGGGGAGCAGAAACAATGCAAGTATCTTGGTCTCTGGACATGTACGGTAACAGTGGTCTAAAGCACCTAAGAACTGGCATTTATTTTCACATTTCATTTGCCCTTTACAGCTGCAAAAGGCAGCAGAGCAAAGGAGGAATGGGCCCAAGGTCTTCCAGTAGTGTTTGTGGGAGTGCACTTAGAGTCCTCTGCCTACCTATGGGAATAAGGCTGGGGAGGAACTTGTGGGATATTTGCTGTCTGGCTTATCCATCAAGGAATATTTATTTGTTCGTTAATTGATTTTATGACGATGGTACGGACTGCACATACAGTTCCTCACTGCTCAGTCTTTGTTCAGAGTTTACCAGCCATGACTTGATGGCAGCACCACAGCATAGCCTGCCTCCTGCTCTTGGAGCTCATGATGCTGCAGGGTGCTACAGGAGAGACTGTAAGAACAAGACACAGGACTGTGCCTTTGTAGGCAGAGTTTTCTGATTGTTGGTTGGGTGTGTTTTTTCTTTATTTAAAAGTTTTTGAAGCGTATATATAGGACTTTGAAGTTTCCAATCCACTGGACTAGAAACGCATTTGCATTAGGGGAACTCTTCACACAAAATTATAAAATTAGATGCTGGCGTAACTTTCTGTGGACATTAAATTTCTGTTAAAAAAGAAACAAAGATGCATACAAGAGGTGAAAGGAGTCACTCAGGAGCACTTCAGAGGTACAAGGATGGAATGAGGAAAGCTAAAGCCCTTGGGGACTTGGATCTGGTAAAAGGGTGGCAAGAAAGGCTCCTACAGGTGCACTGTCAGCACAAAGAAGGCAAAGAAAAATGTGGGCCTGCTGCTCAGGAGGGTATGAAGGATAAAGAGCCAGGCTCTTCTTAGAACCATGCAGGCAAAAAAACAAGTGACAAAAGGTACAAACTGAAATACAGAAAATTCCACTTAAACCTAAAAAAAAAAAAAAAAGTGTTTTTAATTGTATGGGTGAATGAACACTGAAACAGATTGCCATGAAATGTTGTGCAGTCTCTGTCCTTGGAGACATTCAAAACTGGACTAGACACAGCCATAAGCAACCTGTTCTTCTTGACCCTACTTCGAGAGGGGGTTTGAACTGAGCAGTCTCCAGCCCTTCAGCCTCAATAATTTTGCGATTCTGTAAAATTCTATCATTTGAAATTTTAACAAATAGCTGTACTAACGCTTTGAACTAAATTAATTTCTCTGTAAATCAATTGAATATTTGTTATCAAAACTCTGTCAACTTAATTTAACCTAAACCTAAGTGTTCCATAAACCTTTTATTGAATCAGAGGTCAACAGTAATGTGTGCAGCTTTTGATTCCAATGAAATCAACCTGTGGGGTTTTTTTTAATAAATAGTCTTTTCTGAAAGTGAAACTGGCTGGAAGCAACAGTGAAACTTGCTTTATTGCTTTTCATTGTTCAAACTGGGAGAAACAACAAAAGTAAATGGAGGTCATAGGTAGTTCTGAGTAAATTGAATTAAAAATATTAATTTGTTTACCATAGCAACGCCACTGCCAGTAATATGATGAAGAAATTAGAGTGTTTACTGTTACACCTATTACATTGGCAGAGCCCTTTTGATCTTTTGTTTGAGCTTTCTGTAGGTTTTCTTCTTTTCATCACGATTTTCTTACCCAACTCCAGTATTTCATGGTTGTAAATACCTGTAAGATGCAAGTTGCTATAATTTGTGACTGTAAGAGGTAGACTTGTGTAAATTATGCAAAGAAAGAGAGTCATTTACTCTGTGCTGTCATTGGCTCCAGGAAGGATGCTCATTTGTGCCCGTGTGTGCGGAGAAGGATGAAGGCTGAGTTAAAGCAGATCAGGCCTGCTTTATTTTACACACTCCTGTTGTCTGTTTTGGTGAAAATTCTGCCTGATCCTGAAGTCCATTTGTGTTGTTGGGTTCCTGGCTTGCACACATTTCTTTTGCCACTTACACCCATAAGAGCCACGTTCCTTGCTGTCCTGCCCCCCTGGCTGCAGCTGCTGGCCATTAGCAGTGGTTGGCTCCTGGGAGCCAGTACCTGCTTTGGCACTCCTTGGTTTGGTTGGGCTCTGTTTAGGTAGCACATTCTGCAGTGCAGGTTAAATTAATGTATGTTGCATAGACTAGTGATGCTAAATGGATTTCGAGAGAATCCTGCCCACCCTGCATCTCCCCAGCTGGGGGTGGGTAGCTGGGAGCAGTTTTTAATCACTCTTAAACTGAAATAAAAGAGGTCTGTGACCCTCTGCATTCCTCACGCAGTGTACAGGAGTGTGTCTCTGTGTAGTTCCTTTGGCTGCAGGCTTTCTCCATGCTCTTTATACAAGACCTATAGATATTCCATCATGTACTTATTCCACAGACTCCCTCTTCCTTCCCTTGGCAGTAATGGTGATATTTGGCAGGACCTTCTCTTGCCCCTCTTATTGTAAGTGAATTCCCAGTACATAAACAGATTCTTTTTTAACTAATTTACTATGCACAAATTTATCTTATTTACTTTGTCTTTCTTCCAGCTCCATCTTGAAATGATTCACTGTAAAAGGTTTATTTAAATTTTTGAAGTTTCTTTTTAAAGCATCTCTAGTTCAGCAGTGCAAGATGCTGTAGTCTAATAATAAATACTAAGTCTTCTTGTCTTAATTCTTGTATGTTTCTCTTCCTAGTTTCCTTGTGGAATAGGTGAGAAGAGCAATTGCCTCTACTACTTAATGCCTCACAACTCAAAAAATCACTCCTTCAATGTAATTTTGAATCCCAGCCCAGCTGGTGGTTCTTAGATTTCAGGTTCTGAATATGAGTTCAACACTTCCAAATAAATCACTGAGAACAGTACTTCTGTCAAAGAATCTTTTTTTTTTTTTTCCTGGAAGGTTTTCCTGGTTTTACAGATGCAGCAAAGAACATTCTCCTTGAAGAACCAAATACAGAGAAAAATATTAAAATTTTCTTTTTTTTCCCCTGTTTCTTTAAAGTGCTTGTTCTATTGTTCTATAGTGCAACAAAGATGTGTGGTATATGCTGCCTTTGCATGTGATTTGCCTATTGACCTTGTTCTTACTTATTTGTGATTTCATCAAGATTTGAATTCAAACTTCTGTGTTTTTGTGAAGGCCTGTCTTCTGAGGAGCACTTTTTACCTTTTTTAATGAGCAGTTAGTGGGGTAAAGAATTTTCCTTTTCTGCTGTCTGTGGACAGTTCTCTTCAGAAACAAGTTAATGGATAATGTCCCAGCTCTCACCAGGAAGTTTGGGTTTTAATAACCTGCCTGCTTATGAAAACATATTATCAACTCAGAAGAACAGAAACAGTGAAAATGTTTAATGAACTGGGATACATTTTGAGCTTTGGTCATTAGCACACAGCCCTGATTTTCATCCTTAGTTTCTTATTGATGCTAGCTGGATTGATGGAGAAGGGTGTGGATTGATTAAATAGGGTACAAAGGCCATCACGCAGTTTTCTTCTTTGAATTTATCCGCAGGGGTGTTTGTTGAGGGCCATGCAGCTTCTGTCCACTGAGGCAGACAGAGGCTGTAAGGTGGTGGTTCCTGTGTTGAACTCTGACGGGCAGAAACGGTTTTCTGGATACACTGGCTGAGGATTTTTGCAATTTAATGCAGATAGTTAAACAGAAAACTACCAAGAGAGGCTTTAAAAAAAATCTCCCCTATGTGGTGATCACAAATAAAAAAATGTCAAAATAAATGTGGGAAGCATCATCATTTACTTCTAATATTTCACTGATAGTAGTATTCACATCTTAAAGAGATAAAAAACAGAGACAATGATTGTACAGTTTGATCAGGGTATTTCCTTACTTTCATTGAATTGATTGAGTATGATTTGAGTGAAAATTCTTAACTTTGAAATGTTCATATTGAAGCATATAGAAAAGCTTCTCTTTTTGAATAATAGTGCACACTCTGAAATAAATTTGACATGCTAAAAATATTACTGGAAAGACTTCACTCTTTTAAGACATAACCAATTGTTAGAATCCTTTTGATAATGTTTTCAGTAAAGTATTTAAACTAATCACAAAGTGGCAGATATCTCACATTGGATGTGGAGATTTTGTTTGGTTTTTTTTCAAACATGAACTTCCTGTGGAGAAAAAGGGTCCGACAAAGAAACAGTGAAAATAAAAACCAGCAGGAACATAAAAAGAAAATTTTGAAAAATTGTCAACTGTCTTCATTCACAAACAGTGAGTTCCTGAGCCAGAGAGATTTGATACTCCTCATTTCTGGGAGAACAAACGTAGAAAGGAAAGACAGGTCTGTAGTCTGTTCTGCCTGTCTAGATGGTTGTTGCATCCCTACTCCAGTGTGGTGACTGAGCAGCTCAGATGAGAACCGTTAACCTGTATTCCTCAAAAAGTGTTTTAATTAATTTAAATAATACTGTCACTATAAGTAGGGTTTGTTTTCACTAAAACAGATGGGGGCATAAAGAAGCAGTCCTAGTTAACAGATTTTATGTGAGCCCCAGCAATGGGCAATGATAAGTTGCTGAGGATAGGAACCTTTTCAGCCTATAGAGCTGTGAGGGGAGGAGGATCTGTGTACACAATTTACTTTTACTTACACACTGAAAGGCAAATGATTGAGAAAGGATATGAGATGAGCCATATTAGACCCAAAAGCTCATCTAGCCCCATCCTTGTCTCAGGTATCATCAGAAGTTGGAGAATGTAGCTATTAGCCTTTGAAGTACCATTCTGAACACAAAGACACTGTTCTAGCCCTGCTGAGCCAGAAGAGAGGTTTTCCTCCTTGGGAGACCTTCACAATTTTTTCCTCAAGGATCCAGTCACGGAACTTGTTTAAACCTCTGCATCCACTGTGGCATCCTTCTTCAAGGTGTTCCACAGCTTGACTGTACATTACATTGGTTTGAGTGTGGGATCTGTTCATGTTAATTGATGTTTCTGAGCTCTTGTATGGGAAGAAGCAGTGAATGGATCCCCTGTTGCTGTTGTCATGCCACTTCCAATTTGATCGGTGTCTACCCTGTCCTCGCTGTGGCATGTCTTCCATGCTGGACCATGCCAGCACATTTGATTGTTTCCTTTCCAGTGGTCATTTTGCAGCTTTTTTTATCCTTGCCACTCTTCTCCATGTCTTTTCTATTTCTATATCCATTTGAGAAATGCGATCAGAACCAGATATAAGGGCTCTGCTCTGTGGATTTATGCTCTGAGGCAGTCATGCTCTCTACTTTCACAGTGACTCCTAACATTTAATTTGCTGTTTTCTTCTGTCAATTGTTCTTTGAGCTGAGGCTTTAATTATCTATTATATCATCTGTATTACTTATCTGGCCGGTTTGTTACCTGCACTGTGCTATCGCAGTCTTCCTCTTGGTGCAGTAATGAGCTTGGACACCATCATTTTAAACATATAGTCAGAATTGTTGATTCCATATGTTCCCCTTTACATTTGCTTGGATTAAATTTCATTGATCAATTTGTCACCCAGCGATTTGTCTCGTAAAATCCTTTTGTATGTATTCATAGGCAGCCCATGTCTTTGCTTCCTTTGGTCCAGTTAGCTCCAGTCTCCAGATGAAGTATCTTAATCCCCAGCCTTACTTCTGGAGCCCCTTTAAAAGCCAATTTCCTAAAAGCTCCTGCTGGTTGATGCTAACTGATGCTGAAAGCGTTAAGTTCCAGGCAGCAGGGTGAAAAGAAGGTGTTGGAGTCAGGTTCCTGAAGGTGGAAAGCTGATGTACTTATGTATTGTGTAGCTATAGTAAGTGATAGAAGAAGTTAAAACAGAGCTCTTTAATGACTCTGCAGGGTGCTGAAAAATATTTTTCCCCAGTTGGCCCCTCACCATATGTACAGTATTATTACTATAACTGTATTGTACTATATAAATGAATGATTTAGTGATTTATCCACATGACTATGTGACCAATCCCTATTACTAGTTAATTCTCAAGCCTTTAAAATGGCAATATATGAAATTGTGTATTCCAGAGCATTCATTACCTGCTCTTTAGGCAAGAAGACCTGATTGGGTGTATGTTATTGGCCACTGGAGCATGCCTTCATGTGCCCATCAAGCTTGAGTCTGGAGAGAGCAGTCTGGGTCTACATCCCCAGAAGAATGGACTTCCAGGGTGGCTGTAAAGTCCCAAAATTGTTATCCTGGGGTGAGAATTAAAATTCAGTTGTTTTGCTTTATTCCAACTGTTTCTAGATAAAGGAAAATAATAAAGGGTGGGAAGAGACATTTCAGTGACAGTCATTTCTCATCCGGATTCTAACTAATGATTCCGATATTGAGACTGGTGATGCAGTGGTGTGTTCTGCATTGATACAGGTGGTGCAGTGAAATTCTTTACTCTTTTCCTTTCGATTTTGAACTCATTCCCCATCATGGTGGCCTTACCTGGCAAGTAAGTCATCTTGATCTTTTATGACAGAAGAGCCGTGGAAGAATAAGCAATGGATGGAAGCAGTGTTTTTAAATGATCACCAGAGTAAAATTAAAGCTGCTGTTGTCTGTGACCTACCTGGTGTTCCTGTGCCTTCAGAGGCATAGTGGCACTGGACTGTACAGACAGGATCTTCCACAGGAAGCTTCATCTTGGGGCTTAGGCTTCACTATGGATAATTTGAGATCTTGCCCTTAGGTGGTAAGAGGCAGGTGCCTACACTGTGAGAGAAAATCCGTTCTGTTACTTGGGTAATTCAACAGTGAGTTCAAATTGGGGAGGGAGAACTAGATCCTGTTTACTATTCCCAGTTTATTCTTTTTGAAAGAAAAGGAAAGATCAAAACAGCCCAGTTGCCAATGAAATAAAATAGAAGTAGTAATTTGTCTGACAGACTTCTAAATCTGTTCCCCCCAACATTTTATTTTGTCAGTGATTTAGCCCTGACAAACTTATTTCCTATGCAGCTTTTCCAAGGGCTGAGCTTTATTTCCACATTTAGCGTCTTTTTCTTAAAAGAGATATTGGAAAAACAAATGCACTTGATGCATTGTTTGTAACAAACTAGGAGACATCCAAAATGTCCAACTGCCAGGAAAAGTTTGCTGGAAGGGCAATTAGCCACAATGCCACATATATAATCCCAAGGGAAGGTAGGTGGGAAAGGTTTTTGGAGCACATTGACTAGCCAGAGAAAGAGACCAGGGTGGTCTGGGCAGTGTAGCAGACAATTCTTCACAGGAATTGCTGCTTAAGTCACTTTTCTGCTTGAATTCCTTGTACAAAATTGTATAATGCAGTGGGATAGAATCATGTCTTCTGTATCACGGGGTCCCTGACTCTGCTTCCCAGTTGAGGAGGAAAAATCCTGTCAGAGGGAGCACCTCCATCCTGTCCTGTGTTACAGGGAACAATGTTCTAAAGTTCTCCAAGAAACTCTGCTTAAGCAATTGCTTGGTTTATGGTTTCAGTATAAATATCTGGCGGCCCAAATGCTCCTACATGGATTCTATACAGGTGCTTATCCTGAAATTCTCGTGAGTCCCTGAGGGCTGGACAAATCCTGCCTTAGATCAGAAGAATTCTTAATTTACTTTTTGGGGTTTTTTTTCCCTTTCCTTTGCCTCTGGAACAATGGAATCATTATCACTGCTGTGATGACTTCACACTTCTACAGCCAATGATGCAACATTTTAAACTTGGCTTGCAGGGCAATTGTTTTCTTCCTCTAAATTTTGTTTATTACTGACATATGGATACGAAAGGGTATAATTTGGTAGCTAGATCTAATCAGCACTTTGTATATAAAATGCATCAAAACCAGACATCAATAGCAGCCCATCTTAGTGTGTCTGCATTCCAGATCATTGTGCAGTGTAAGTTAACTGTTCCTTTCATTTCTTCTGGAGCCCAGCTGGTCTTGCTTAATTTCACACTATTTTATATTCTGTTTATTACTGAGGCCAACAAATATTTTATTTTAGCTGTTTGTACATGTTAAACAAACATGGGATCTGGGTGGAATGTCTCTGGCAGAAACATTCTAATTCCTCATACCCTCATAGTCCATTCCACACTTGAAGGAGTGGACTCAGCCAATTAAATTAGGCACCCAAACAGGAAAACCACAGACACACGATTACACTTTCAGCCAAAGCTAAGTGGTGCAGCATGAAAGTCGTGTTGTTGTTTGGTTTTTCACAGTGAGGCCTGTGTGAACAGAGACAGCTGGCAATGTCTCTGTCAGAGCCTGCCCGTGGGACACCGGAGAAAGGGAATTCCTGCTTCATGGAGCTGGCAGAATTGGTTTAGCTCTCCTTCATGAAAAGACCATCATAGGTATGCAGTAACAGAACAACACCACATTTCAGTTTCTAGATAATGTCTTTGGTATCCAGAGACTGGAAAACTCCTAAAGGATTTTAGGCTTCATTTTTCTGCAGACTTATGCCCTGGTTGAGGTCACCAGGCCCTGAGCACTATTCACAACATTCATGAATTGCACAGAGCTGCTGATGAGATGGACCGTCAGGAGAGATGGTGAGTCCCTGCTCCTCCACCCCATGCTGACTGTCTGATAGCCTGGCAGTTAGGAAACAGGCACAGGAGATACTAATTTGGGCATCTGTAGGAACATTTCAAATTCAGTTTTGTTACCTTTAAAAAGAAAGTGCACTGCTATAAAACTCCATTTAAAGTAAAAGAGCAGGCCTGCTGCTTTCATTGGAATACTTGTGGTGCAGACAATTCTGTGATGTAGCTCCAGGATAGCTGGAAACGCCTTTTTTTGATCTGTTCAGATGCCTGAGCATCTTTCATTCAGGGAGGTAGAGACTTAGATCCAACCTGTGTTCATGCATCTTCCTGGCCAGTTCTGATGATCCTCCTGAGAACCCCATGCCAAATTGTTACTGCCAGCACTTCCTAAAGGACTCATTCTTTGCTTAGGAAACTTAGGCATTAGCACGAGTTTTGTTGTGTACCACTTCAGGGGCTGGTCAGGTGTTCCAGTGCCCAACTTGTAGTTGTTCATTTACATAGCTCTTAGCTCCTAGGATGGTGTGTACCTTAGGAATCCTTAAGAGAGGTCAAAATCTGAATATAGGCTGCCAGGCCAGGACTTTAGGGAGTGACAGTGAATGATCGTTGTGATTTTGGTCTGTCAGGGCAAAACACAGCTGTGCTACTTTATTTCTTGTTGATAGAGACCGAGCTATTTATTGTGCTCTTATGCTGCCATTGCTGTAGTGTGTTGGGACTATGAACTAGTGCTCAGTAAACTGATGGGTTTCAGACTGTGTGCTTTTTGGACTGTGAGCTGTGATGCCTTTTCTTTTTTTACTTCTGAGGAAAGCAGTTTGGTCCTTGGCTACTTTAAAGACACAGCTTCACTCCATGGGATGCTGCAGGGATTTAGGTTGCCTGCAGTAACCAAGCTAGTAGTACCCTCATTGAACTGGGAAAGAGCTTGTTAATGTCTTCTTTTAAAATTCTTCAGATCTGGAAATTATTTTCCAGCCTTTTGGTCCAGAAAAGACCAGGCTTCTTGCTTAGCCCATGCATCTAATAGTGGCTATTTCATTGAGCCAAGTTGCATGCAAACATTTTTTGCATGACAGATCTTTTTTCTGATGATTTGATGGTTTGTAGGTGTGGATTACTAGTTTAGTATTGTTCCCTCAGTAAAAATTGCTGGGGATTGTATTTAGGGTAAAATAACTCAAGACTGATCAAAGGTGTGCAACTCCTGTTTTCTCAGTGAACTGAAATTTTGTGAGTCTTTTCTCATGCTGGCGGGAGGAAAAGGCCAAGGGATGGTTGTTTGCCTAATGAGGGCAGGATACAGCTGGGAGGAGACTTGAAACTCCATCACAGAGTCTGCAAACAATCTAGTCACATCAAATAGATGCCCACTGTTTGCCAAAAATCAGTGAAATAGGGAGATAATGAGGGAGATAATGAGGATAATGAAATAAAGAAAAAGAGAACACTGTTGTTCTTTAATGCTGTGACCTTTTTGTGAGACGTGTGGTTTACACGGGTGTTTGTGTGAGTGTTGGCCCACGCTGATTTTACAGTACTTAGCAGTGTGATGGCCGCTTACCAAAGCTGCAGAAGCACCCTGTGGCCGGCCTCACTCTAGGCTCGATAAGCTCCTGCAGTAATGCTGTAGTTAATGGTTTCTGGAAAAGCTGATATCTATCACCGTTTGACCGGGCACATTTTGGGCTAAATATTGAGAAATCACAGGTATGTTATGCAAATCCTGGGTGTGCCAGCCAAGCCTGTAAAAAAAGCTCATTAGGATTAATCTCTAGCAGGATGACTAATGCAAAGGGAATGAGGTACTTTCCTCCCTGAGTCAGCAGAGATTTGACATAGCTTTCAAAGGGGCTTCACTGGAATGCAGTCGGTTGCTTTGTGCAGTAGGTATGCTCGTTTATTTAATTTGGGACTGCTTGCTTTAAACCAGAGAATACTATACAAAATTAAGAGAGACGCATAGCCAGATACTCTACAAATAGATTTAAACCAAAGTAACTCAGTTTGGAAGACATGAAGTACATAATTATCCACTGTACATTAAAAGCACTAAAGACAGCAGCATATGAAATCTGTCTTACCTCCTGCTCTGCTCTTTGAGCTTTGCCAGATTTTTATGTTTGAGGAACCGTATTTACAAGTGAGGTTTTTGTTATATCCTATCTGTTTAGTTTTCACAGTGACTTCCACATGTAATACCAGGAAAAGTAGTTGCAGCTCAAGATTACAAAATGTGTTTTTTTAGGAAGAAGTAGCTAAAGAAGCTCATTAGCAGTCCTCCAAAGCCTTTCTTAGGTGGAATCTTACTGGTAACATTTGTGTAAGACAGCAGGATTTTTTTTTCCTTGCAAGTGCTGTAGTCAGCTAATAGCAATCAGATTCTTTTGAGTGGTGTGTAATTGTTAGCCCCATAAAAAGAAAAATAAATTGCTGGTTTTATCAATAAAGCTATACAGAGCCAAATACCAACACAAAGAAAATTTCAGTATGATTTAAAATGTTTGCTCATGTTTCATTTCCAAGTAACACACTATTTGTAATTTCAGATTGAGAACTTCATATTTTGCCTCTGCATTTTCTTAATTTTCATCTGCAATACATGTTTCATTCTGGATAACTTATCAGGCACGGTGAGGATATTTGGAGATCCCTTCTAAAACTCCTAATCGTTTTTCAAAGAAAGTTAACGGAAAGGGTAGATTTTCTTGATAATCCTTTCAAAATTAAAATATAACACAAAACCACTATGTTTAAGTGACATTAAGGGTCTCACTTAAACCAACTAAAGCTGGGAAATTCGAAGTGAATAACTAACACTCTGTTGTAAACTGCCCTCATGTATTGCAGCTGACAGTGCGGAAGCAGAGGTTCAGAGAGCAGTTCAGATAATAATCTTAAGAGTCTGGATATTGCCTGCGCCCCAGTAGTCAGGGGAGCAGGATAGATGTCTTTCAAGATCATTCTTTCTCATGAGAGATACGGCATTTCCTTTTCATGGCCACACCGAACATGATTTTTCTCTGGCCAATTTATGCTTCATTCCCTGGTTAACAGCAAGGGCTGAGTAGTACACAAGCAATTTCCAACAAACAGAGAGAGCTTAATTTTACTCTGAAGCCTGAAGAGTCCTAATCCCAGCCTTACTTTCTCTCCAATCTCCACTTAATAGAGACCCCAACTAGCCAGAAGTATCAGAAGAATCTGGATTCCCCCCAGTGTTCATTTGAGGTCCAGTTTGACTTTTTTTCCCCACTGCAAACAGTCCAGTATGCTGTGTTTACACACTTCATTAGCTCCATATTGCCAGTGTATCAAATAAGCATTTAGTTAGGCGCAGCAGGACTTCTTAGGGAGCATCTATTGTAGAGCTCCCATGATTCATGGAATTCATACATCATTCAGGAGTTTATTAAAATTTTCCAAATATTCCAACATACCTAAGGAAGGGGAGGTATTACAATGTCTTAGTGCTGTTTCTTGAAACTGAATGGCAGATTTTTGTGTAGAAAAGGGAAGTTAGTATTCTTGGTGCTTCTTTTCCAAATAAACTAAAAGTACAGTTAATTTGAGGCAGGAAAAACCTTTGCCTTTCAGCCACTGACTTGAAGGTTAGCCCATATTTTACAGAACTCTTGCAAGTAGAACCTGCAATCTTTGATTAATGCCAGAAACTCCTTTCAGTCGTTCTCTGAACATGTTACTTGAAAATTTGCATAATTGTTTAAAGTTGCACATTTTGCTGATACTGCCCGTACTAAATGATACAGGGAAACGCAGCGTTACATTACATTACCAACAGGATCAAAACAGAAAGTGACACTTTTATGCAGCTGTGTATTTTGTGAATCAGGGTGGTAATTGGAACATATTAACGACTCCCCCTTATCCTGCTCCGCCCCTGCTCCCCCTGCAACCATCCATATAAACTCTAAGGATATTTAACACATTTTAAGCTGTCCAGCTCTATGTAGCTCCTTGTAAAGTAATTTGGAATGATGATGCCTACTTGGTAAAACGTGCTCAGACATCAACTCACACATACACATAGCAGCACAGAAAGCATGAACCTGTTAAGGATTTCACCTTTTAAGAAATGACAGAATAATTATGGGACAATATGTCCTTCATGAGTAAAAACAACTAAGCTAAAGTGCTTTCAAGGCTGGCATGGCCTACTTCTTTTCTAGCGAGCTGCATAAATCATAAATTGCTAAGGGATTGATTCATACACTGAGTGATAACTGGAGTCTGTATAATGGTGAGTAAATATGTGGATAACACAGACGAAGGCTGAACTGAATTCAGTTCTTCAGTACAGCTTGGCAGCAGAACTGAGTCGCTAGAGCCCGAACCCTGACTTTATATAAAGACACAGAAAATGTAGAGGATAAACCATGTGCTTCCTTAATGAAGGGTAAATAAGATGTTCCATTTTCAGACCTCTTCAGGAGGGGATTGTGATAGTTGGCAAATTGGCCTAAGGCAAAACTTAGTGTGTTAGAAGTACTGAGTCCTAGAATTAATGTTCCTGGATTTAAAAGAGAGGAAGAAAAAAGGGGAGCTGGGGGTGGGATGGGGGGTCCATCATCTAGTTTTACTTGGCTCTGGGTGAATAGACATAAAAATTTTGCCATTTGCAGCATTTAAAAGAAAACATGCCTTAGTTAAAAATGAAAACAACCACATACCAGAAATGTCATCTGGTTTCTTGAGTTCTATCTTACCCATCACAGTGTCTTCCTGATGAACAAGTTGTTAAACTTCCTTGTATGTTTTTATGAGTTGAAATCTTTTGTATGTTGCAGAGAACCTATATTAGTGGGATGATGTTTCTTTCTTTGAACACTTTGACTGGACACATTGCACATACACTCTGGTATTACCAAAGGCCAGGTGAACCCTGAAGAGCTGTGAGCAAGGCTAACTCAACCACTGAAGGTTATCCAGAGATTAAAGCTGCATGAAAATAATACTTATTGGAAATACCTACTCTTTACAGGCAGGAGTGCTCCTTTTTCTTGTGCATGATTTTAGGGCCACTGTTTCACAGGTACACTTAATAGGCTTCTCTTTCTGTACAAAGAACCTTTGCCCCTTAATACACAATGGCACATTGGTTGGTCTGGATAGCCAACATTTGCATGCACAGGCAGTAGATTCTGTCATTTATGCTTGTAGATAATAGAATTTACATGCACAAAACTCATTTGGATTTGGCCTCAGAACAGATTGGGAGGACAGGCATTTAAGATTTGAGGGACAGATGCACAGTAGGGGACTGCTGGGGTAAATGATGGTTGAGTCTGGAATATTGAAATGGGGATGCTAAGAAAAGAATGAAGACAGTGCTCATCTGTGTTTGAGCTGTGCTGAAAGCAAAAGGAGTTTATACAAAGAGCAAGGCAAGAATGATATCAAAGGTCACCTTTCGTTGAGAGGAGAACTTAAAACATGAAATTTGCTTTTCTGAAATATGTTTTTGCCCTATGGTCTCTGTCCAGTGATGGCCTTTAATCCATCTTTCATGAAATTTCAGCCAGGGCCTAGTACTTCATGTCACTGATACCAAGTAATTTTACAGAGATCGTAGATATGTAAGGGTCAATCCTTCAACTCAGGTGACATTTTTAGGCTCACTGAAGTAAATGCAGCAATGTTAATTTTGTGCCCACTGATAAAAGGTGCTTAAATAGTTAGATTCTTTCAAAATTACTGTAATTGCAGAATGTCCCACTATTTGACTTTGGTCAGCCAAGAATAACATTCTGGTTCTGAATTTCAGGAACATCATTTAGAATATAAGAGGAAGTTGGTATCTAGATCTGAATGTTTACATTTGAAATCCGAGTGAAACAAAGCTTGGGACCCGCTCCAGGACCCTAGCACAGAGGAAGGTATCATCTGAAACCAGACTGTGAAAAGCCTATTACATTTTAATATCACAGTGGTCACCTCAGCCTAGCCCAGACTCACTCTTTGCTTAAATAAGATCTCACTGAAATAAATGAGTCATGCTGGAGTCAGTAGTATTTTTCTTGTGGCTCTGTTTTGGTGCACTGACTGTGTAATACCAAGGCCTCTGTGGCAATGCACTTTAACAGAAGTGGATGAAATACAGGGAGAGCAGAAGTCTTAATTTCAAATTTCTTGGATTTGTCAGATTTTGTTATGTAGTATCAGATTGTTCTGTGAAAGCTGAGGCCACAGGAGTCCCATTACACTTTTTGGACAAGATCCTCAGATGATGTAAATTGGTGTAATGCAGCTAGACTAAGTGGATCTGTGTGGAGCTCTGTTGATTTCAGTGGCTCAGGATTTAGCCTCGTAGGTCTGAGATAGCTATAAAACCTCACTGTGCATTTTGAAAGTCGTACCCCATAAATGGCTCCACAGTGCAGTTTTTTATAGTGTCTGTAGGAAACCCACTTTGTCTCTGTGGCTTAAAAACCCTAACTAGCCAAGGTTGACTTTCTGTCGTTCTCACACCAGAACTGTCAATACTAACAGGTGGGGGTTTAAGTGTACTCTCTCTTAGTGTTTTTGATCTTTTTTGATTTTGTCATTCTGAACTATTTGTATCTTGGACCATTTTTATAAATACACAAACATAAAGAGAATATTGCTAGTAGGGACTGTCTTGGTGCCCCATGTAGTAGATTATCCTTCTTCTGACAACACCTGTGTTTACTTGCACAAAGGTACCGGGTATATTTATACACATGCACAGGCAGTTAGTCTACCCTGAGTATCCTCAAGCACTCACATTCCTTTTTCACTTGGTAACTAATGAAATGATATTTTTGGAAGGAAGTGTTATGTCTCATCACGTTGGCTGTTCCAGTGTAGCCTGAACTTCATTGCATTCACTGACTGTGCCCTTGCTTTGGCATTAAGAGCTGAGGTGGTTTTCCAGACAGTCATTTGGAAGTGTTTTGCAACAATTACCTTATAAGTAGATTTGTTTCTGCGAAGGGAAGGAGGTCGTACTAAGTGAGCTATAGAAGCAGGCATTCACGTGCTTTTCTGTTAGTATACAGCAGCTCTTATTTTTGTAAACACAAAGATAATATAAGATAATCCATTTTTTCAGTTACCCAAACAGTTCAAAAGAGATTTGTAATGAAATGGCTTCTAGCAATCTTTAATATTTCATGGTCATTTTTGGGGGTGGTGGGGGGGAAACCCCCAGCTTCAGTCCCCTATTAATCTTTTTGCCTTGAGAGGCTTCAGGCTCTGATTTCAGTGTGTATTAGGCTGTGAGTAGGTTAGAACTTGAGTGTCTTCAGAAACCAAGGAGAACAATAGTGGCTTCACATTGTGTTGTGCTTCAGCTCCAGTGAGTGATACTAAATTGCTTGCATTGTCACAACCACATGCTTCCCTTGATGATTCTAATGGGTCCCTGCAGATCCAGTGAGGGTCACAACACTGACTGCATACATTTTTTAAGATTGTTTCAAGATATCATGGAACACATCCAGAACCCAGAGTGATGTTTTCTTTGGGGCCCCAGACCATGGAATGTTTAATTACTAAAAATAGCAATAGGAAAAACAGTTTAATCTTTTAGAGAAATGTTTAGGGAATGGGGGTTAGGGCAACTTGTTTTAGAGCATTATTTCCCTCAAGGATAAAATTTGCATCATTATAGTAAAATTATGAAAAAGGAATGTCTGCCTTTGCGTTCTTTTGTATTCAGACAGTGGGCACATTGTACCCCTGTTAAGTGGACATTTCGGTTTCTAACTTGTATATTTTTCTTAGCCCTTTTACTTTCATACGCTAATCTGTGCCTGCCTTGTAAAATTTTGATTGGATGTTTGATGCCAGTTTCAGAGGTGGTGTGTAGTTTGGATTTCCTTGCATTTGCTCAGACATAATGAACCCAAATTATGGCGATAGGATTTGTAAGCATATTGGGATCTGGGAAAGAATCCCAGTGTGAGGCAGTCCAGAAGGTATCACACTTGAATGCAGTGAATACTGAGGGCATGCTCTACTCTAACTTTGATGACTCCTAGACTCTGCTGAACTTTTGAGTTAATTAGAGTCACAATGACTACTAGATTTTATTCCTCTTTTATCTTGAAGCTCAAGTATTTGTCTTGGGACACCTTTTCATATTGACTTACCTATCCACACTTTAAATTACACAGCTAGTAGCAATAATTAGATTTTTATATTACTAAAAAAGGATTTGTGGGCCAGAAGACTCAAGAATGTCAGACAAATAAATTTTCAAAATGAGCCAACAGCTGAAGAAATGGAAGTAGCCCTACTGACCCAGTAACATGTATCCACATCTGTAAAAGTTTTTTCAGAACTTGGAAAATTCAAACTGCAACTGAAAAGCACTGTGTATCCCCAGGCAGCCTTAATTTGCATGATCAGCACTTACTCAGCAGAGTACCATGGGTATGTGAGACCTTGTTGTATTAAATGGGTCACATTTAACTGTCCTTGAACAATTTCTCCTATGTATTAAACATAAACAAGCTTTTTGTCATATTCAGCATCACTGTTCTTTTTTCTCTGCACTTTCTTTGATACAGAGTAATTTTTCTATAGGAAATTTTAGAGACACACAGTATGTTATGCGACTTTCCTCCCATAGTCTCAAGAAGTCTGCACTTCCCTCATTTTGTGTTCCTTGTTATTTTTTTTTTTTTTCTGAGAGTTGGATGATTCCATCTGAGCAAAATTTAAATTAAAGTTGGTTTTTATAGCTGAGACTTGTTGGGCAAATTGCAATCTCTTATTTTTCTAAATAGCCTTTAGAGATAGACTGTTCTCTTGTCATGTAAATGCACTGTCATATAAATCCAATGAGCATGGGTCAAGGTGTCTGTTGGTAACTGGGAAGAAAATGCAAGAGACTACTGAATTTCACAAGCTGTGGAAGGAAGCAGGCAGGAGAGTTCAAATGTAAATAAAGATGGTAGGAAAATGTATTTTTTTTCTCTTTCACAATAAAACCCAAACAACACCCTTTAACACCCTTTGGCATTTTCCTGTGATTTATTAAATAAAAGGCTTGTTCTTTATGTAACAGGAGATATCTTTCTGCCCATTAAGTAATTTTTAATGGTATCCAGTAAACCTTTCTCAAAGTTAGTGAGTGGTTTTACACCTTGAACAATTTTGAAAAGAACTCCATGAAGTCACTGTCTGTTATGCCAAAATGTAAATCTTGCATTCAATGAAGATAAAGAAGAGAGTGGGGAAAAAACCCTTTTAAGTTACATTACACAAAGAAAGCTTTAAAAAGCATTGGTTTTAAGCATGCCACTAGCTTTGATGTAATTAGCTTGATGTTAAAACTGTGGTACACTAATGTCTGAATGAAAGGTACTGTAATTAAATTATACATTCTATTTGCAGTGCATTTCTGTTTCACAGATGTGTAAGTTTACAGTTCTGCATATGCAAAAAAATCTCTTTTTAGATCACCCATTTTCCAAATCCTATATATTGTGCAAGCTGGATGTCAAAATTGAGCATTATTTTATGTGAAATATGGGGTGACATGTCAGCAAAAGAATCAGGTTTGTTCAGGATTATTTGAAATTTGGCCCACTCAGTGTGAAAATCTAAACACATTAAAAGATTCAACCCTAGGAGAAATGAGCACTCCTAATACATACAGGACCTAACCAGCCCTGAACTTAAAAACTTGAATTTCAGTATCTAAGTTTTAAATAACTTCTTTTAGAAAATCTTCATTCTTTCAATTAATTTCTTTTAATAAAGGCCTCAGCACTATTCACATTCTTCAATAGAGGGCTCATAGGACACTTTAACTGACAAATTGCTTTTAAAGACTTTTTTGAATATTACCTTCACTGTGTTCTTAAATTTGACTGTCTAAAATAGTCAAATAAGGTGGATAACTCCCTTCAATGTGTTTTCAATTGTAGATCATGGCACTTTCATCCAACAATTTTGAAGAGATAACTTTTAATTACAGTAATAAGAACCACATGGGCAATGATTGATGCAAACCTGATGTGTTCTCTTACTTTATTAATCTTTTTAATTAGAGACAAAAGAAACCTTTATCTTTTAAGAAGAAGAGATGAGTTGTGATGTTCTGTTGCACTTTTGTAACTTAAACATAATATGATTGCTTACCAGAAGATTTTTGCTTGGATGCAAAAGGCAAGAGGAATTTGCACATTTTCTCTTCCAGTTTGCTTACCTTCAGCACTGTGTGGTGCCCCATATGGCACCAGACTGTTGAGATTATGGAACTCTTCTGTTAATTTTACTTCAGTTCTACAAATTTCTTCTAAGCAGAGTTTACAAACTCAATTAGAGAGCAAGAAAATGAGAGACAGTTAAACATCACCACACTTCAGAGCAGTTGATTGCCAAAGGGTAGCTTGTATGAGATGTTGAGAAAGACCTGTGAGATATCTTGTTCTTTAACTCTCCTGAGCTGTAGGAGCTGAAACATCTTAGCATCTCTTCAGTCCACTGTGGCTATGGTTTGAAGCAGTTGCAGTTTTGAGTGGTGTGAAAGACACACGAATGAATGCTGATTCAGGTGCTAATGCTGGTCTTTGAAAGAGACACTTGTGAATATTTTACCTGAGCTGGTTTAAAGGATTCGCTTGCCTTGAGTATACAGAGGGTTAGATTCAGCTCCCTCTCTGGCTTGAGATACTTTGCAAACTTACAGGTGAGGTTTAGTTTGTGTGTTTGCCTGGTGTTTTTTGCCATGCAGGTACTCTGAGTGAGATTAATCACTGCGGTGGAAAAATAGCACAGAGGCTTTTCCTACTTACTATTGTTCAAATTCTTTCATATTATCTGATGGCAATAGTGTACCAAGTGAGTTACTAACAAGGAAAGGCAAGGTTTCTGCTCTAGGAGGTTCATATTCTAACTAAAAATATGACATCTCACAATTTTATAGAGAGGCATGAAGACAATGAAATTTCTGGACAGGGAGGGAACAGAAAACTTGCACACATAGTATGTCAAAGGCAAAGTCAGTCTGTGGTACCTGTATTTTGTGATTCAGATAAGAAACCTGTAAATTAACCTGTATCAGCACAGGAATGGGTGACGCTTCACAAAACGTTCTGCAAACTAACAACAAAAGAACAGCTCATGCTTTTGGAGACCTGAAGTGAGCTTCTTGCACTGCTTCAGCAATAGCATATAAATAGCACAAATTCCAGCCAGTGCTGTGGCTTGGTAGTCGGTGCTCACATGTCAGGATGCTGACTTTGGGCCTGATCCAAATGCCTTTGAAGTCAGTAGAAGACTTTCAACTTGAGTGGGTGAACTGCAGAGGTGTTCTGCGTTGCTTTCTTGTGCCAGCCAATTTAGAAATGTCTGTGGGAACAGAGAAGGAGAGAAGTTCAGTTTCCTGTATCAACTAAAGGAAGGTATAAGGAATTAGGTTTTTAATTGTTATTATTTTTTAAGAAACATTTGCCAAAATATGGTTATGCCTGTCACTACATAAAATGGACTGGGTTTGTAATAGGTGATGATAATGGAGAGACAGTGGTAGTTTGTTGGAGTGGCCTCACTTTGTGAATCTTTATTTGTGTGGTAGAAGTGGGGGCACAGCTCAACATTTATGTAAATGTTAAGGTAGACATGGTCTGTTTTAAAGCCGTTCCAGAGTAGCACTCAGTGCTAGTCAAACTGTGACTTTGTCTGCAAATTACTAACCTGTGACTGCTGAAGTGGTGATACTTGCACCACGGAACTGCGAAAGTTAGGCCTAAAAAGAAAAAAAATAGGCTTGCATTACACCTACTACGAAAATAATTGTTTTAGCCAAGCCCACTCATCCATCTCAGGTCTGGAGACACAGTAACTCTCTAGAATCCCACTCTTACCTAGCAGGAATGGTGGGAGGGAGTTGAAGTGCTAAAAAAGCCTACATTTGTTTCAAACTATCACACTCAGCATGACGGTGTATGGGGAGAGCATGAAGGAAAATATTGCATTTTGGGGTTCCTAGAAAGGTGCACTGGCATATATTCCTACACACGTTTGTCATATCTAAATTATTGAGCAATTTAATTTAGTAATAATGACCATGAATTAACCATCTGTCAAAGATAAGGAATATTTGCTTTAACCTCCATGCTGCCACACATGCCTTTAAATGGTGCCCACAGCATTCCTTTGGTTGCCGAAGTGGAAGTGTGGCAGTAGATCAAAAGTTAACATGGAGGGGTGGGGATACATTCCCTTGCATTTTCTAGAAATAATTATCATTTTGCTCATTTGTTTCATTCAAACTTTAGCAATGTCAGAATTGTTTCTGCAGATTGTTTTGGTTTTCACAAAGAATGACTGCTTCATGCTGCTAATATATTTCAGCTTTAAAGACTTGGGATCTTTTAAAATGATTTTTAATGTTACCTGAGAAGAGATGCTGCATAGAAGACATAAAACTGAAAACTGTTGCATTTTCTACTTAAATTGCCCTCCATACTCTACTTTAATCCATCTTCTAAATGAGGCTGTATCTTTAAAAATGTACTACTGTATCTTCAGAGTAGTTCAGAGGTCATTTGCCAAACTTAGTTTCTTGCTGTGTACTTCACCTGTAAAAAAAAAGATTGAATACTCAACATCCAGACCAAAGCTTATAAAGAAATAAATGTAACAACTAATTTAGAAAGTTAACAGGCTAACTGGTGGACATCTGTGTGGTGGGATTACTTCGGTTTGGTTTTCCCTCCTTGGATTGAACTGGTTTCTGAGATCTGTTCTTCCACACATGACTGATCTCTATTAGTTTTTTATAAGTAATAATTAAAAATTACAATGACAGTCCCATTTATTCCATTTTGAGAGCTGACTGGATCATATGATATGAATGTAGGCCTATTTTAAAAATTATATGTAATGATTTGGGGCAAGATTTTCAGTGAAACCTATCAATTTGTTTGCTGAGACTTTATTGAGACAGCCTTCACAAAGGCTTTCAGTAGTCTAGGAAATTGATGCCTGTACAATGTTGGAAAATGCAACTTGTCCCTGGATAGTTTAGCTTGAGGGTGGGTTTTTTTGTGGGTTTTGGTTGGTTGGTTTGGTTTGGTTTTTTTCCTTTTTAAAATGTTGCTTTCCCTGCCTCCTTTCTCCTTTTCAGTCTTTTCTGATGATTTTTAGTTCTCCTAACTGGTCCACTTTGACCTTATAACTTGTAGAAACATCCATATGGAAAGCATCAAGACGCTTAATGACTTTCATGATTTCTTTAGGAGAGGAAGAGGGAGCAGGGGAAACAAAGGTCATTGATCATACAGTAAACTCATTGGTATAACTGAAGTGATCAGTCTTCTCACCTGTCTCTCTCAGCAGCTGCCTCCTTGCTGCTTGGGACTTAACAGCTGATGGTACTGAGGAGAAACCTTCCTCATCCCTTGCCCTGGGCTGTGAAAAGCTGAGCAGCTAAATGGCTGCTGATAGTATCAGCAACTTGAAGAATTTTTGTAGATCTCCAGCTCCATGCATCATCTTTGTAAGAATCACCTCCTGTGTGTTTGGAGCAGTTTCATGTTCCTTCTGCACAGTCTGGACTGATGATATAAACCCAAGCAGCTAGCAATAACTCGCAGTACTTTCTTGTTCCATACTGAGAGATTGTAAATGTGCTGTCATCTGCATTTTGCAGTCTTCTCAGTGGCTATCTAGAACTACCCTCAGGCTGAGATCAGACTTCCTCCAGTTCCCTTTTGTAAGGCTGCATTGCTTCTAATATCTGGAAAAAAGTCTGAAATGGAAAGAAATACAGACAACACAAAGAGAAATGGAACTTTTCAATATCAGCTGAAGTGATCATATGGTATGAGGTATGTTTTCAAAAGATTTCTCTTCTTTGTTTCATGAAGAGTCGCATTCCATGGGTGGTTAATTTGGGCCACACTGTCTTATATTTCAACAATAGTTTGTGCTAATATGGAAGTATGTATCTTTATCCAGCAAAATATTGTACAACACTGTCCTTTAAACAGTCTTTATCTTGCAGTTTTAACTTCTTCCCCTCCCCCCTTGAAACGTAGGTGGTCACCCAAAGTAAACAGAATTCCTTCTACTCCCTCCACATCTGCTATGTGTTATCTGGCACTCACCTCTGACCCTGATATTCATCATAAGAATAAGAATTGCATCCTATTCAGCTGCTTGTGTGCACTTTAACTCCAGTGATCACTGGCTGTTGAAATAGTATGTGCTGGGAGGAGAAATGGCTGAGACATCATCAGGGTTCAAACTGGACTCTTCACTTTCTTGTGCACTTTTGGATAATTAAACAGAAGTCAGCACAGTATACTGGGGGACAAAGCTTGGCAGAATTCAGGATTGTAGTGGCTAGTGAATGTAACAAAACAAGTTCAGGGCTAACTCTTAATGAGAAGGACTTTTGAGTTGTGTTTGTAGGCTGCTGTGTCAAATGATATTGTGCATTTTGCATAGAGAGACAGTATCTTTTATGGAAGCAGTAAGTTTAAATGTATGTTTGTCATGCAAACAACAGTTAGTGATCCTCTTCTTTTCATTTAATAACACCACCCTTCATGACCTGGTGATATGATTCAGGGAACAAAGTAGCTTTTGTTGTGAGTAACAGTTTTAAAATCTGGCCTTATATGTGGAGATACATATGTTAGGATGAATAAAGACCTGGTCTCTGCCACCCCACCAAATGGAACCCATCTGAAATTTTCCTTTTTCACAAGGATGAACAGAATACTTTTTGGGCTCTGTGAAAGAAAAAAATAAAATTGCCAATTTACTTGCCAAGGATGAATCAGTTAGAACTTTGGGAAATTTACCAATTCTCTGATTACTAAAAACTTTTTGCTACTTGCTCTCTTCTTTCATGGCAGAGGTGTGAAGGAGGAACCCTTTGCTGGCCCCTAATCTTCAATTGAATTATGATGGTAGTCATAGAACAATGAGAACTAAATGTGAATTTGGCCTGTCAGATAAACTGCAAAAATCTTAAGGGCTTTTAGCTGCCAAGTTTATCTCCTTCTGTCCAGCCACCCACCCCATCCCCAATCCTTTTGATTTTCAGAGAAAAGATTGGGGAGCCCCGGGTGTTGTGAGACCGGTGTGATTTATCAACTACCACTCCTGCCCTTTGGTGCTACAAGCCTCAACACTGCTTACAGAAAAACAAAACCAAGACCTCCTTGTACCCACACGTTGAGGTGATCTCTGTCAGTCCAGCAAAAGCTCTTCTTGCACATGCACTTTTAGTCAGAAGGCCATCATGTGGATTACAAGCACATAGTAGTGCTCAGTTATACATACGAATTATCAGGATATGAATAGATTTTTTTTAACTTTTAAATTGTTTATGGTTCTTCACTTGCCAAGTTTGTTTCCTTGAGCATGTCTGTTTTTATATTTAGCAAAATTAACAAGGGATGAAATAGGTGCTGAGGATGTTAATTATGTAATTATATGAGCAAAGACATACTGTGTAATGGGCAGAGAAGAAAAATGACAAAGACCTTACATGAGGAAATTAAATCCCATGTTAGGGTTTTTGATTATGGTTCTGATTTTTACTGTGTTGCCAGTGCTCACTGGTGACCTCACATGTAAAGGTGAAGAGTTTTATTTCTTGTTTGCATTTATTTAACTATGCACATGTGCATCTGCTATATAGTCACATTAGTTGGGGGGGCTTATCAGCCGATTAAAATATGGGAGGCAGGATTCTCATCCAGGAAATCATCTGTTTGAAAAAGACTGTAAAATGAAATGAAAAGGATCGTATGAACCCTAGTGGTATCTAAGTGGTTTCAGTTTGTGCATTGTTAAAAATCATGCAGTGTCCTTTGGTGCCCTTTTCATCTTGTTCGTTTTAATAAAGAAGACCAGTTAGTTTGAAAGGTAGTTCTCTATTGGAATTGACTTCTGATCACCGTATCACTTCACAATTCTCTATACATCAGGAACACTTGAAAGTATATGCACGTGTTCGTGGGGATTTTTCTTTTCCTCCAGAGAGATTCAATTATTTATGCTAGAATTATTCTTATTGTGAGTTATTTTTATAATTGAATCAAAACTGTGTAGGCTGATACAGCCCCAAGTTACTGTTGTGATCTGAAAAATCCTCAAAATAGCAGAATAGAATAACTTTGTCACTTGTTTGTCATACCAGTTATGACAATGGGTCATTCCATGGATGTCTAAAATGATCTTTAGCCACATTTTATGAAGCCAGAACTGTAATCCAATAACAATTTTCTGGCTAAGTGCTTCTCAGTTGCCACCGGGGACTATCTGCATCACTGTTGATGCTCTTAAAATGACTTTAAGTTAAAAGGACACAAAATTCATATTTCTTTCCTTATTTTCTTGAGACTAATCTAAGAAAATAATATTTTAAATAATTGCATTCTGGTTCCTGAGGGATATCAGCATAATTGCATTGAGGATACCTTTATTTTTTTGTGCATTTATTTATTAACAAAGAACTACATTCCATCTGTAAACCAAATGATTGGTCCGCTGGCACAAAACAATAATGTAATGTAACCTCTGGTTCATTAAATTGGAATGTAGGAATTGAATTACTCATTTATGTTGGTTTGAATTTCATGTTATAAATTATAACATTGTAAGGTGTAAGGGAAGCATTTTTCCCATGATGTAAGCTACCTATAGTTCAGCCAGGAAAATTTATACAAGGCTCATCAAAGATGAAGAAAGGAGAGGTACTGAAAGCCAAGACTGGCTTGGTTCATCTGGTGCTTTGGTGGGCACTTCACAGAAGACACAGCTGAAAAAAAACCCAAAACAAACCAAGAAAGCACAAACTCCTATTTAAACTGAGCCTATTCTGTAGGGTCGCTTTTAAATATGGATAGTGTGAAATGCTGGTTTCTGGAACTCTGCAACATGAAGGTCAGGTAGCAAAAGAAATGAACAATGAGAGAGATGCTTCATAAACCTTTAGTGGTTTTATTTCATTTTTGTGTTGTCTGTTCTGCAATCCACTCTAGTAGTTTATTCACTGTAATCTTGAATTCAAAACTTTCTTACAAATTCCTATCTGCTATTAAGTTCACTCTATTCTTATCTTTTTATTTTGATTTCTGTATTTAACAGTCTCTGGAGCTCTCAGGTCATAGCGAGGCCAGCTTGGATCAGGTTCCTCAGCACTGGTCCTGTCAAGTTTTGAACATCTCCAGTGGCAAGGATTGGACAGTATCTCTGCCCTACATGTTAGGGTTTTTTACCTGTTCTAATGATGATTTTTTTTCCCCCTTTAACAATATTTAATTGCAATTTTCCTTATTGTAACTTGGTGTCCATTTTTTCCCATCCTGTCACTGGCGCACCTCTTTAGAAGACATTGGTGCTCTCTTTCTCCCTCTACCTTCCCTTCTCCCCCTCTCTCCTACTTCAGACTGTGTTCGAGACCAGCTAAAGTTGCCCTTGTTTGGCTGAACCTTCTCTGTCTTGCAGAGCTTCAGAATTTTCAAGAAATAGCGTTCTGCCTTTTGTAGTTGGACCTTTTTTGAACCTCATTTAAACGTGATTGATAAACAAATTCCTATACTCTTGTGTAAGAATCAGGTTTTCCATTTCAGGGTCTGAAATGTGGGTACATTTGAGGTCTGTAAAGTGTATAATCTGGATTTGATAACCATACTATTGAAAGCTGGTTTATGGAGGACAGGCCTTTGCAGGTCATATTTTTGCTAAAAAAACTCATGTCATTTCAAGTGCATTATCTCACTGAAACTATGTGTATTTCCCTTGAGGCAATGGCTGAACACCATGAACCTTGATTGTTTCCAAAGGCTCAGGGAGGCCCAGGCATTCTGAGCTCTAGTTTATGCTGATTGTCCATAATGTACTTGAAGCTTATCTTTCTATACTTCATTGACTCACAGTATACAAGCATTTGCATAATATGAAAACTCTAAATGGAAGAAAGGTGCCAATTATCAAATATGAAATAGATTTTAGAATGCTCAGGCATTCACTTTTCATTACAGATCTGTCCTTGCTATTCCTGAATCCTGCCGGGAGGATGATACTAGAAGGTTTTATGAGTACTTGGCTGGAAAAGATATGATTTAAATAAGTTTAATTACTAACTATATGTTTTGTTTGTGTGGGTTTTTTTCTAGAGTTCTTGAACAGGAGGTAATCTGACACAAACCGTATTGACATCATAGGTAAGTGACACAACTGATTATGTGAATTTTTTTGACAGTATTTATTGAAGTGAAATTGGCAGTCTGCAGATCAGGAAAGCCCGGTGTGGGTTGTGCTCTAGAAGTACTAGGAAAATGAGAAATACAGATTTGGAGAATACAGCACATAGCAGTAAGTCATTCTAATGTTGACAGACCACTTCCAAGACATAAAAGTGTATTAGAAATGAGGCCTTTTTCCATATCAGCTCTTTGTGGAATCTCTTCATTGAAACACAAGCTTCCAGGTCTGTAAGTCATTCTCACATACCAGATGGAGTTCAAGCTGTTGTTTCCTCAGCTACGGTTTTGTGTATGAATTCCTTTCTCTCTTCTGTGGACATGTACACCCCTACAATCTCCAGTCAGCTGTCTCCCATCATAGAGGAGTGTAAAATATGTTTACTTCCTCTGCCTTTAGAACAAATAAAGAGGTGGATTTATTCTGTTATTCTTAAGGGGTTGGTACTCTAATTTGGGAGTAATGAGACAAAATGCTTGAAAAGTAAAGAGGTTACATTTCTCTTTGTTGTGTAATAGAAGCTGTTTTTCTGAAGTATGTTACTGAATTGTGTATTTCAGTGGTGACTCTGAAGAAATAAGTATCTGATCATGAGTTTGAATTTATGTGAGGCAATAAAAGTGAGTTGATAGGCAAATATGGCATGACATATTTTCCTTTCACTGATTCTTGATAGCAACATATTATCAGATTAGGAATATTTTCATATCAGAGTAAATTACTGAAAAAGTGAAATTATGGAGAGGACATTGCAAACATTACTTTAAAATTTGGGGGAAACTGTTTTCTTGACTGAGTAGCCAGCACTAGGGTAGGAAGGAGATGTAAGAGTTTGGAGTTGATATACACATAAGAACCATTTTTTTAAACTTCAAAGAAAAGTGGTTTCTACCGCAGCACAACTAAACCAGACTGTTTCAGCACACCTGAAATGGTTGCATCCTCTTTCATACTACAAGTAACATAATAATATTCAGGATTTTTTTTTTTTTTAACCCCTGGGAATCTTAAACATAAAACACTGTTCCGCACACTTGATTTTTATAAAGTCTGGATTTCGAAGGGATGTAGGGCACTGGGTGTCCTTTTTTCTATGTTGGTGTTGGGGGAGCTGCAGTTCTAGTTTTCGCTCCAACTTCTTACAAACCACACTAACCTAATGTTCAGCCAAAAACCAGCCATTGCATTTGTACTTTTTAAGCAAATTGAACAAGTGGAAGTAAAGCAGACAGTAGCAGGTTTTTCTCACTCAAATTTTAGAAATGCATTTGATAGCCTTACTGTTACAGTCAAGAACGGCAGCCCTGTAGTTCTGTCATTTCTATCAAATGGCACTGCTTTTGACTAACTGGCAATAGGGATTTTTTCTACTCACCAAGAAATTTAATTCAGATAACTCCTCAGTCATCAAAGGCTCCTTCTTTGGTTACACCATAATCATTGTGACAGTTCCAGGTAAGAGAATTTGGCAGGGATAGCTCAAGGGTTCATTCTTTTCAGAATGTTTACTTTACCTGACATATCTTTCCTGGGTGCCACAGTGATTACTCATCTGTATATTATGTAAGGGAAGCTAAGGAATACTATTCTTCCCTAGAATAATATTCTTCCCTAGAAACAGCTAGGGGGTGTATAATAAAAATAATAAATTGTAAAACCCCCTCAGCACTGAAGATGTGCTAGCAGAGATGCTTGCACAGCAAGCAAAACACTGTGTAGGACTGTGTGGGCATGTGTATTCTAGGTAGGGCAGAGAATATTGACTGTCATCAAGATTACCTGAAAATTCTCACTGATAAATTACTGTAAACAGGATTTTTTAAAATTAATTTCTTCCTAAACTTTAAATATTTGGGTTGACAGCTTCCACACTGGGCGTCCTCCTAGGGCAAAACATTTAGAAAGACTATGATCAAATTGGTTTGGTTGTTTCTGGAAAGGAAGCAAGTATGTATTGTTCTGTGTAGAATTTTGACCACTTTTTCTCCCCTGAATTGCACCTTTCTTTTGCTATTTCAGTATACCATCAAAATCTATTGTCAAAGTGTGATCTTCTTTCCTTGAAGCACTAGTTCTTGCTGAGAAAGATGCTATTGTTGCCTTATTTCATGATCTGAAATGATTAAGGTCTGTAGAGTGACTCTAAATATTCCTAGTGATACTATTGAGTCACAGGCTTATCAGTAGTATTCTGTGCTATGGTATCTGTGGTCTGTATAGATCCAAATTTTTAGAAACAGGATAATTTACAAATAAAAACTGAGATTATGAGTTGAGAGTTTAAAATCAGGATGAAATCTGCTGGATGATGCAAGTACAGCACTCACTTATTGAGCAGTTCAAATACTTTGTTCAAATATATAAAATCTAACATTTTATCTTTTACTCTTCAGTTAAGTGTGTGTCTTCAGGCCCTTTTTATTGCATGCTTTTCAGAACTTGCTCCAGAGACAGAACTATTAATTTCCTCCTAGGTTTCTGCATAGCACTCAACACTACAATGCTTCAAAAACCATTAATGAAATTATTTTCACAACACCCCCATGAAATGAGGAGGAATTATTGTCCTCATTTGACAGATGGAGACTAAGGCGGAGTAAATCAAAGTTGAAACCACCTACTAATTTGAGAATCCACTTTGAGACATCCTGCTCCTATCTTTTCCACAATATTTAACATTGGGTAAGTAAGCTGAAAGCACAGCTCCCTTTAATTTGAGCTGCATCTATGGGTCATCAGCACTTTGAGCCAGGCAGACCCCAGGTTTCAAGTCGGGCGTGGAGCATATGAGGAACATACAGTTGATAGATGACCTTGAGTGAAAAGCTTGGCTTTAGGAAAGTTGTCCTGTATCTCATCGACTGTCCTATGAAAAAACAGATGTAGACTCCAAACTCTTTGAGGCAATTTTTTAACTATCTGAAGTAGGACGTGCATGACCTATGTCCAAACTCTTGTCCTGTCCTTGATCAATAAACACTCGAGTTTGAGATATATCACCAGAGAGAGCTACAGGATACTAATGAGATAAGGAGTATAGTGGTGTAAAGGGACTCTGTGTATGTTTCTGTAGGTAGATGCAGTATGAGCAGGGATGATTGCTGTTTAACTGTACTGATTTCCTCCCATTCCTCATCTCTTACCCCTCAGTGTTATACCTAGACGTCCAATGTTGTAGGGTAAGGAGTACCATGTTTTGTTTGTGTAGAATTTAGTATAGTGTGGTCTTGATCGAGGAACTTCAGTTGTTTTGGTAGTCTTTCTGCTTTCATGTTATTCATGTTATCACCAGAAAAGCAATGAGCCTCAATTAGGTAATTGAAGTATTTTCTATATAGGGTATTCTCTGTGGACCTCTGAGGTGGTGATCAAACTGACAGTTTGCTGTGTGTATTGCCCACCCGGAATGTGGTAGGGAGAACTGCAATTTGTTCACTAACTTTTGTTCCTCTTAAGTGAATTTAATGTGCTTTATACTTTTCAATTTACTAAAGTACTAGTAGTTTATTAAAAGAGAATATTAAATTGACCTGTATACCTGTATCACAGGGCTGTTGTGAAGATTAATAATTAGATAATGTTTATAAAGCACTTTTTATAAGTGAGAAGTGCTATAAAGTGCTAAGTATTATTATTGCAGCATGATAGAGATCACGAAACACAAGTGAATCAGCTCTAGGTTTAATCCTTATAAGGCAAAGCATACCAGGGGCAAAATAACATTGCAGTTATTTTTCTTACATCCAGCACTTCATTAACTACCACAGAGGGTTATATAACTCTGTGAGAGTCTAACTTAGTAAAGTTTATAATCATAGCAGGAAAAGTTCTCACGGGTTTTTCAGGCAAGACTTGTATGTACAGCCTTTAAGGTCACACAGAGTTAGTCCAGTTATGCTGCATTAGTGCCTCCAGTTGCGTGTAGGGACATCACTGCCCAATTTGGCTCTCTCCACATTAACCCCTATCACGCAATGCCTCTGTCTAGTTGGATAATACATGGCACTAAATACAGGTCTTCCCAACATGTAAAGTGGCATAATGCCATTAAATGCATACAGACATCTGTATGTTCTCAAGATTTTACTATGCTTTCTCTCACCAGCTCTTTTCAACACTCCTTAATCTCTACTTTTACTCTAAATTTTTACTGAAGATGTGTGAAAGACACCCCAGCAAATCCATCACTTTTTTTTTCTGGCTCCAGTCAAGTCTTTAATGTCTTTGAGAAAATCAGTCAGCATTTTCTTTCCTCTTTAATTCTCACTTACTGCTTATCTTGCTGCAGGTGGCCCACTACTACTGCTGCAGTCATTGCTTTTCCCAAGGATGCTGTAAACACAGAATATTTTCTCAAGTCAAATTCTGGTGCTGCCTGTTTTCTGCCTCATCCTCTGTAGGACATTCTTGAGCCAAAACGTTGAGAAGCAGCATTTATTACGTGGTGTAGCTACCTGCTGAGAAGAGGAATGCGAAATAGACTCCCTAAAGAAGTGGTGTGCCAAAACTATGGAAGACAGCCCACTAACAAAAATCGTGTGCCCCTTTCAATTGAATTTAACTTCTCCTGTTTTGGTTGGGTGTGGGTTTTGTTGTTGTTGGTTTTTTTTATTGGTTGGTTGGTTGGTTAGTTGGTTGGTTTGTTGTTTTTGGTTTTTTGGCAGGGCTGGGCAGGACAGGATGTTTCTTGTTTGGTTTTCCCCTCTCCCTTCTTCCTATAGGAACTGCCAGCAGACTTCCTTTTAAATCCTGGCTGCTGGTATGTGGACTGTCTCCCTCTTAACTTTACACTAGCCACCCTAGTCTGACTAAAGCATTCCTCAATCTTATCTTCTTTAAAAAGGCAAACAAGTAAATGTACACCAAGGTACCATCTTCCTCAGTACAGTCTCAAGAAAACTACTGAGGTGAGTTTAATGCATTTCTTTGCTTCTGAAATGTGCAAATTGTGTCTTAAAATGTCAGGTCTTGTATGAGAAGTGCTGAAGAGAAACTGGTTCCCTTGAGCACCAGATCCATGAGCTTCAGGGGAACAGTTTCTGGATAGCTCAGAGAGGTATTTGTCAGGATCTAATTGCAGCTCATTGAGTAAAACTGCAAAGCACCTGTGCTGAGCGAAACCTGCAGTCACAAGAACTCACAGGATCATGGATACATAGTCCACATAGTTTAGACATCCTCAACATAACCTGCTTCAGGGAGTCTCCAGAAAGCTGTATTTGGGTCATTCCTAGGGACTCCCGTCTGCCTTAGTGTCCAGACGCTGATGGTGGCACATGCAGAGGCTCTGGGCTAGAACAGATGGAGGCTGGTGAGAACCACAGCCCTGTGACCTGCCCAGGTCCACAAGCACGTTCACAGTGGCCAAGGGTGCCCTGTCAGACTTGTGCACAAGGTAGACATGTTGGCCCTCCTGTGGGAAGCAAGGCAGGCAGCAGTCAGGTTGACTGTAAGCACAGCCCAGTGTCTCTTGTATGTGTCGGTACTGTAACTTTGAGATGTGAGAAGTGTTAGAATGAAAACATAGATGAACGGGCAAAAGACTTGATTTAGGATCCTTCCAATACATTTCTATACTTGTGAGTTTGTGTAGTGATTGCATTTCTGTGCAGGTAACACAAAAGAGAGGGAACTCTAACTCTCTAAAGAGAAGGGAAGCTCCACCGTGTCTAAATTGGAACCAGCTGACTCCAAAACCCAACAGGCTGGGGAGGGGATTATTTATAGTCAAACCAGCAAGGGGAGGATTATTTATAGCCAAACCTGGAAGCAAGGTGACAGGTGGTGAGGAGCACTTGGGTCAGACAAAGACATCTGCTGGGAATGTCAGCAATACAAAGGTAACTCTGTATCCAGTAGTAAATGATAGGACAGAAATTACAGCTGACCTGGAGGAAGAAAGGTTGCAGAGGCATATTTGAGGGAAGTAACAACATGTCAGACAAAGGAATTAACTAAAAGTAGGCATACTGCCAAAAATAAAACCTATGTACCATTGAGAGACCTAAAGTGAAAAGCAAGTGAACTAAGTGCCTGGGGATGAAAGAGGACTGCCCTTCACCACATAAATGTGATTCAAACACTTGATACTAATGCAATATTGTAGTACATAATTATTAACTGGACAAAATAGATCAGATGTGGGTGTCTTTCAGTCTAGTGTTATAAATGCCATAGAACAGACCATTTCAGTCTAGGGTTATAAATGCCATAGAACAGACCAGCCATGAGGATGGGATGTAGAATTTTGTGGTCCAAGCAAATGCTATTTCTCAATGAAAAGGTATACAATAACTTGGCTGGGACCTGCTGTTCTTGTAGTGCAGTGTTATAGAATATTTTAGGAATATCTAAAGTTTGTGTAAGTTTTTGGTGTGGAGTTATTTTTTAATTAGAAGAAAACTCAAAAAAAAAAGTAGCCTTATACTACTTGTTGCCTGATGAAATGATGTTGAAGACCTGATTCTTGTTCTCACTAATGTTGCTTGCTGTTACTCTGGCTTTATGTAACACATTTAGAAATACATAGAGACCAACTGTTTGAGTGTAAAGAAGGGGTAGTGTAAATGAAAATTTTTCCTTGCCTGTGCAGTTGTGAGGAGTATTAATAAAGTAGCGTTCACCCATTTATAAAATGGCTTTGTGTGTCAACAGGCCAAAGTTCAAAGAAGCGGTTTCTTGCCAATTCACAAGATTGGGCCAAAGATCAGGTCTTCAGACAGGCACAAATGAAGAGCTCTCAGTCGTACATTAATTGCCTCAAGGTATCTATGTATACTTAGTAATAGCCACAGTATAATTAGGTTTCATGTCTGTGTAAGAGAGAGGACAATAACCTTTGTGATTCGATGCTGGGAATCTACTGCCAGATGCTTCAAACATTCTAAAATGTGCTTTTGGGATATTTGCAGTGTCTAAAGCAAATTCAACAGGCTAGAAAAATCTCTTACGCTATCTTGGGTTATTTTCTGTTTTAAAAAGAAATTATGAAAAAATATTAAAGGAGAAGAAATCTAGATATAGTCAGAGACTAATGTAGGAGACACTGGGATTTTTTTATTCGAAGTGGGGAAAGTTGCAAAATGGGGAAGTCTCAAATGGAGAGGAAAGGGAATGACTTGACAAGCAAGACATAGGGAACTGGTCAAATGAAATTTCATGCAACTTTTGATTAGCATATAGAACTCATTGGCATACGATATCACAGGAGCAGAAAACCTAAGAGGGTTGAAAAAGATCAGGCATTCATATGGATAATGAGAGAATCTAAATTACATTGATTAGAATAAAAACATTAATAAAGATATAAAACTTTATGCTTGTGGGCAGGAGCCAAACACATATGGATGGGGTTCCAGGGAAACTTCTTGCTCAAGGTGATTATTCTATAATATTCCCCTTGGACTTTGTTTTTTTTTTTCTGCTTTCCTTTGTAGCAATAGGTACTGATGTAATTGAGGATCTGCTAAGAAACTGTGTTTCTTTGCATTTATGCCTGCGTAGGAAGGAAGAAAAGGGTGGCACAATAATATGCTTCTATTCAGTGCTTTTCAGAAGGAAATAACCTTTAGACAGTTGTAGAGAACACAAGCAAAGTAACCTTGCTGTAACTGTCATTAGGGCTGGCTCCTGAGTTGTGTGGAAGAAAGATCTGGTCAAATTTTCCTTAGCTCTCAGGCCTTCCATCCACCAGTCAAGCCGGGGGTGAATTCTGAGCAATGAAGAGTATAAATGACTTTCTGCAAACCCATTGTGGTTTTGCCCCTGTCTTCTCTTTCAAAATAAGTCTGTCTTTAGGGATAGACTTGCTCAAAAGCAGTGGTTCCTCCTACGTAATCCTGCTCATACCAGCACTGTGCAGGTCACAGGATGCGAGCAGGCTCTCAGTGGAGTGCATGTTATGTCTGTGGCCTGAGGGCCTCAGTGCAGCCCCCAGCCTGCCAGGTGAGCCAGCACTGCAGATGTGCTTTCCACCCTGCCCTGCATCAAACTGGCCACACAGTGGTTTGCTTCCCTGACCTCTGTTCTGCATAGTGAGATAGAAGACTCAGGGAATAACTGAGAGAATCTTACCAATTAGAAATGGCAGTAGGGTGGTGCTAATGTTTTAGTCATTTCCAAAGGTAATGCATTTAATCCTGCTTTTCACTGTTGCTTGCCCCTATGGCTTCTGTAGCCACTTCCAGGCAATGAATTAATCTGAATGGAAATATGAGTGAAAAAGCACAGTAGCCACACTGTATTTATTATGAATTTGAGAAGGAAGAAGAAATTGCTTAGCACTGCCTCCTTTTCATACTTCATATCTCTAAAAGTAGCCAGTTAATTACATTCCATGCTTACTGCTATTGTAATATGTGCTTATTTAAAGTGCAAAGATAATCATCAATTGTATACTCTTGACTACACTATTAATGGTTTCAATACCCACATTGTGTTTACATTTTACTTTATAACTAACACTTAGCCATTGTGGTTTTAACATGTAGTAATTCAGTGAATTCTGTCTCCATGTAATGCCCTTGCCATTTCATTCTGCGGTATTAAGTGTTGTTTTTCTAGGAAGGTCTTGAAATGTGGGGCATTATGTATGAGTTATGCTAATTTGTTAGGGCAATGAATACATTAATTTCATTAGTAAATGGCCTCAAAGCAATAATTACCAGTGTAGGTGTGTCAGAAACGATCATGTTCAGTTTTGCCAGTTAATTATTAAGATTTTGTTCTAAGGGACCCAGATTTGACATCCAGCTTCAATTTAGCCATAAATAAAAGTCTGAAGTATATCAGGCTGAAGAAATCCAGCCAAGAACTTGTTTTGCTCTTAGAAATTCTTACATTTTGTCTAATTGTGACTGCCAATAAGATGCCAAAATAATTAGTGCCAGTGCTATGAGGTTTATACTATACCTCCCAAAAAGGCACATCATAATGAAAATAGCAATTGTGCTTTCTCATTCCTCTCATCTTGCCTTATGTTACAGAATGTTGAATTATTCAGTGGCAGTATTACTTTCTAGTGCAGTATTAAATTTGAAATGGCTGCAGTTTATCATTAAAGCTTATGGGTGGTTTTTAATAGAGTTTACTTCTAATGGACTAATTAGGGTTCTAAGTTATATCTGTGCACTTCTTGAAATTTACATGGCTGGTTCCATGTAAAGGAGACAAATGGAGGCCCCTGTTCACCTGGATTACTTTCCTTAGATGTGACCCTATTTTTAATTACAGTCACCTGTTGGGAGCACCTAATAAACCACTGTTCAGTCATAATGTGCTTTTAGGCACTTAGAACCGTATTTTTTCCAAAGGAAACTTGAGATTGGAGAAGGTCAATGCTGTTCTGGCTTGTATCAAGACAAGTGTGGCCATCCCAGAGAAGAACAGTGGAGCAGTGGAAGGGTCTGGAGCACAGGTTCTGTGAGGAGCAGCTGGGGGAGCTCACCCAGGATAAAAGGAGATTCAGGGGGACTTACCATCTCTGCAGCTGCCGGAAAGGAGGGTGGAGCCTGGTGGGGGTCAGCCTTTTCTCCCAGGTAGAAAGTGATGGGACAAGAGGAAATGGCCTCAAGCTGTGCCAGGGAAGGTTCAGGTTGGACATCAGGAGGAATTTCTTCATTTAAAGGGTTGTTAAACACTGGAATGGACTGCCAGGGAGGCAGTACCATCACCATCCCTGGAGGTGTTCAAGAAATGACTGGACATGGGGTTTACTGCCATGGTCTAGTTGGCAAGGTGGTGACCAGTCAGTGTTTGGACTTGAAAAGGCTCAGAGGCCTTTTCCAACCTACATGATTCTTTGGTTCTGTGAAAAATTGTGTACATGAGCTGAGATCCATTTCTCAACTATTAAAATGATTGCAAATAAGAATCTCCAGTGTTTCATTTTTGTGGTCTGCTCTGTAAAATAGAACCAAAGCAAGAGGGACAGACACCCTCTGTTCTCATCACTGAAGCTACTTTCAGCTTCTTTCAAAACATATTTTATATATTAAATTGCAAGGCTGAACTTTCCAGATCACTGTAGAATAATACTGGAAAAAATAGGACTGATAATTGTTAACTTTTTAGATATATCAGCAAAGGCACTGCATTACTCAGTTGTATCATAGGAAAATGCACCATATATGGAGGCAAAGGATATACAGGATTCCCTGTGTTTCCCATCAGTGGTCATGAATAACAGGTGCTGACAGCAACTATTTCAGGTCTGAAATATGTTTTATGTTGGGTGCAGGACTCTAGCCAAGCTCTTCAGATTTAGATCGTGGGCCATCATTAGTCCAGTCCAGTAATGTATGTGCTCTGCAGAGTTTACTTGCTGACCTTAGTTCATAATCCCAAGCAGAGTCAGTGAATAATGATATGACATCTCGTTTCATAGATTTGCTGATAAAAAGAGTGGGTGTCCAATTGTGGCTTTCTTCTTTTCCATGATTGATAATTTTCCATTAATTAAGCTGATACTTAGTCTGCTTTGGGACAGAGACAAGCAAATGCAACTGATCTCACAGTCAGTTTTGGTGTATATCTGGGCAGCCTGGTTACTTTATGTCCTTTCTGGTCAAGCTCCTGAGAATCCTTGGAAACCATGCAAGGAAAAATAAGTATTGTGCTACTACTGCAGTAATTGTAGGCCAGCATATCTGTTTCTCTTGTTGAATGACGTTCATTCTGGGCTGCTTCTTTGCTTCTCGGGTATTTGTTTAGGAACCCAGGAGCCAAGAGAATGAGTTCGTTTTTGTCTCAGATTGTGTCCTTCTCCCAAGGTACTGTGAGGAAAACGAGTCTTCCTTGTTTATTGGGCAATTGAGTGAAACATATTGACAGTATTCCAGCAAATCTAGAGTAGCACAAATCTATTAGAGTAATTTAGGAATACTGTTCACCACAGAGATTCTCAAATATGTAGACAAAATCTCTTCTTAAATTTTATTCCCAAAAAATAAATCACCTGGGAAATCAAGTTTTGTAAAAAGCTGTCAGTAGCAAAGAATGTTTTTTCTTTCCCCATGATCAGACATCCCAGTCTTTTATGGAATAGGTTACCTACTTACATATTCTTATTTTTCACCCTCACTATTGAATTTAAACATTTAATGATTGATTTAGTATTTATTGCATAGTTTAATAAAAGTTTAGTGATGTAACGGAGCTGGTTACAAAGATACTCCCCACTAGAAACTCATTTACTTACAAAATCAAATGCTAAGTAAAATAAACAGCTTGGCTTTCTACTGACATTTTATAGCCACCTTAAGGGAAAGGTGGGGATGGGGGTTGTGTTGCCATGTGGGTTTAATTCATGAACTTCCACTCAGAGTGCTCAAAGGCAATACAGTAGTTGAGCCAAGTTTCTCTGTTAAATTACAAAAAGAGAGATTTTTTTTTAAGCAAATACAAGGGATCAACTGCAGCTGCAAAAAGGAAATTTAGAATTATCATCATACCAGTATCAGAAGGTCCTTTATATTTATAGCTTCATAAAAGTTCACAGCTAGAGTATTTGCTGCCAACTCATAAAAGAACTAATGAAAATTTCTGCAGATCTTTTTTTTTGTGGACAGTGATTTCTTAATCCCCTAAATCTCGATGAATTCTTATATTCAAAACATTTTTTAAAATGGATGGAAAAAGACTTTGTGATTCTTTATTAGGGTAGGTCATATTTAAACTCACTAAGGTACAAACTGTGCTACAGTCTTATTTGGGTAATATCACCATACTCCAAGTGTATCCATTAACACCAAGACAACTGCTTGTGACAGTATTATTCAAAGCAGAAAAAAGAAAAAAAGATATTATGCTCCTTTTCTGAAGGCAAATTGCTGTGTTGTTTGGATAAGCTTTAAAATTTTATTTATTATCATAAAAATTATTATTGTTTCAACATTTAAAAAGTGTAATTAAGCAATAAGTTTCTTTGAGATAAATAATATTTGGCAGCAATGAAAACCTTGTACCTCAATGAAAACATGTACCTCAAAGAGTGTTGTAACTCAATAATTCACAGATTCTCTAAGCTTTTGTGTCTAAAAGCAGAAAGCTTCTTGTAGTTACATTCCTAAAAGTATGAAAACTAAATCAATATTTTTATCTTCAGCTGTGGAAAACCATTCCCAAAAGAAAAGCTAGTGATAGTAACAGGTTAGGTGAATATTTATCAAATTTGAGGATAATACGAGTTTTGGTGATTTCTTCTAGATACTGATCATTCCCCTCTCTCCCTCAACTCCTGTTGTTGTATGTTTGGAACATCAAGGCTGCCCTAAATTTGTCACTTCTATATTATTGTCCTCTTCTTCCCTGTAGCCTCATCTATTGGAGAGAGCCGTCCCACCACGAGTCGCATATTGTCATGGTTTAATGCCAAGTACCACGCAGCCACTCACTGCCCACTCCTCCCGCCTTGATGGGGAGGAGAACTGGGGCCAAAAACATGTAATCCTTGGAGCTGAAATAAGAACAGTTCAGTAACAGAAGGAAAGATAGTAATAACTGTAGTGAAAGGAGAGAGAGATGGATGGATGGACAAATGGACACACGATAAAACTGCTCACCACTCGCTGACTGATGTCCAGCCTGTTCCCAGCAGTGATCAGCAACTTCTGGCCAACTACTCCCAGTTTATACACTGGGCATGACGTTCTAGGTGTGGAATATCCCTTTTGCCACTTCAGATCACCTATCCAGGCTGTGTTTTCATCAAGTTTTTTGTGCACATGCTTGCTGGCAGAGCATGGGAAAGTGTGAAATGCTTGACTTAGGGTAAACACGATTTAACAGTAACTAAAACATGAGTGTGCTATCACCATTATTTTCGTACTAAATTCAGCCCTGTACCAGCAACTAAGAAGAAAATTAACTCTATCTGAGCTGAAACCAGTCGCCCGCATTTTTGAAGTTGCTTCCAAGTTTAACTTTTATGTAGTGAGAAATGTTCTGGATTTTGAGAATGATGTGTTCTCTTGATGCCAGCAGAACAGAGAGGTCATATTTCAGAACCGGAATGTTTCCAATCCTACTGCTGTAAAAGGGTTTCTCTCTTAGAAAGAGGAGTTACTTTAATTGAACATACTTTCCTTTAGGAGTAAAATTACTTGCATAGGTGTGGCACTGGTAACTAGAGGAAATTCTCAACAGATTTTGAAGCTCTGTAAAGAGCAGAATCGTTTAGGAGCTGCCCTTCTTGGGTAGAAATGAGGAGAAAAGGAGTGGAAAGTGACAGGGGAGAAAAGCTCTGTTAGTTTTACCATGCTGGTTCTTTTGGTTTCTGAGCTGGTGAATAAGGGCAGTGTCTGTATCTTCATCTATGTAGTTGTGGAAACTTGTGAAAATAGCTTGCTGGTTTTTTCTGCCAAAGGTTAATAGTGCAGGGAAACCTGACCTCTTCCGTCCATCCCTCTTAACACACACCTACCAGAGCTGAGCCATTCAGGCTGTCCTTGCAGCCTGAGCCATTTCATCATTTTGCATTCAGTATGTCTCAAGCTGTGAAGCTATTTGTTGAACTAGGCCATGTTACTGTTTGACTGAGAGAAAGACAAATTGTCCATATTATCCCATATTATCCTTAATTTCCATATAATTGTTTTAATCTTTGTTTTATAATAAATGCAGGAAAGTGTCCTGAGGGTACCTCTTTGTTTGCTATTATAGGTCTCTCATTTAGAGTCCAAGCAAGATGGCAATGTTCAGGCTTGCTTTTTCTTCCTCTCACCTGAATGGTTCACAAAATACACTCTAAAACTAAAATATCAGTTGTTCTCACTGCAGAGCTCTACTTTCATATAAAAGCAGATGAAGCTGTGTTCCCCATCCATCTCATTCTGAAAATGTCTAGCAAATTGGATTAGGACAAGTGATAGTTTTGGCTGGAGAGATGTGCCATGCCAACCCCACAAAGCATCTGGCTGTTGCTGGAGGATCGTATGTTCCAGGTTAAAAGGAGCTGGGGTTGAGGAAAGAAGGAGTATCTTACCTGTGACTAACCACTGCTTCCCATCTTGCATCTCAGCTGCATGTTTATTTAAAGAGGCTGAACAAGTAGTCTTACACAAAGAAAATTACAGTCTCCAGGAGTTCTGAATGGCCAAGATTAAGGAGAAAACACACAAGAGTCTCCTATGGAGGGCTTTCAGTTTGGCCCTGTACCTAGGTGTTCTATGCCCCGCTGATGACAGCTTGTCTCCATTCTCAGTGCCCAGCTGCTTGCAGCTTTCACTCCTGGACTCTTTAATTCATAGTGGCACTTTCTTGTGTCTTTGTCTAGGAGTGGTTACTTCGTGGTGCCACCCATTCCTACACTTGAACTTCACTGGCCCAAATCTGCTGAAGAGAGGACTCCCTTGGGAATGCCCAACCAAAGAGCACACGCTTGGACATAATTGTTCCATGCCAGTCTAATGGGAGGGAGTGAGGCATTAACAAAACATAAACAGACATAGGAGCAAAATAAGGTTCTGGAAAGTTTTTCTGTTTAATTCTGTAGAAGTAATGACAACCTATCTGTGGAGCTTAATGAAATGTTATAACCCCCCTATAAAACATCCGTGGGATGCCACAGAAAGTCTGTAGAAAGTGTAACATTGTATAATACATATCCATATGGGTGTTCTTGTTTGGTTTTGATAGGAGGTGGGACAGTGGCTGAAATTAATGGAGTGGCAGAGTTGTCTGTGCGTGCCTGACATAACAGAGAAATAAGGAAATTTTAAGTAGTTCTTTCACAAGTTGTTTTTAAGCCTGAAATAGAACTTAGTCTTTAGGGGGAACAAGCATCTTAATTTCACCAGATGTTAATGTTTAGTTCTATGGTCCCTTTAAAAACAAGCCCAGCGTAAAGGGGAAAGTTATATGAATACATTTTTTGACATTTTGTTTATTAGCATTTTATCTAGGCTAGTAGTAAATGAATAGACTTGTCAGCAGAAATCTCAGGGTGAAGCAAATAAAGAATCTTAATAGGCAGGGAGAAACAGAACTAAGAGCAGATTCCTCACAAAAAGCTCTAATTTATTGGTTTCTCTTTCATGGAGATTCTGTTCTGGATTCTGGCTTTGTCAGAAGAAACAGCTGAATGATGACATGGTTTCTCAGAAAAACTGTGCTGGTGGGAAAGAAAGGAGAAAAAGGAGGAATGAAAGTCTATTCTTTTAACACTTTCTTCAAAATACTTCATACTACAGAGTGAAGTTTCCTTAGTTTGATTTGTTGGTTTCAGTGAGCTTGCTAATTCTGAGTTTGTAGAAGTGCTGTGAGTCCTGATTCTTCTTGTGAGTGACTGACTGCAGTAAAACAGTAAATGAGGGCTTCTCTGGTTCTCTGTTGTGCAAATGGTGCAGAGCACTGGGTTCAGGATATGCAGCTTTGTTGGAATTGCTTCTGGCTTGCTATACACACCTGTACCCACTGGGACTACTGTCAGTACAGTTGCTGGGAGCTACAGCACTGCCTCACTTCCTTTGCTCACACTGGTTACACCAGCCTGTTCTCCCAAGCAAGGGAAGAAGCCACAAATTCCAGAGTTAAATGATGCCATTTTCTTGGAGTATTCTTACTAGTTACAAGCTGGACATTTTCTATTGCTCCATAGCGCATACAACCAAATTAAGTTGTGTAATTAGTAAAGTAAGTGTCTACACTACTTTCCTCCCAAATCCATTGGTGTGACTGAGAGTGTACATGTGACACTCTTCAGCCGGGTCGGCATGAGGAGCTGTCCTGTGTCACAGTACAGTAGAATTAGCTGTGGACTCTTTCTCCACAGAAGTCATTATTTGCCAAGATGACTAAAATGTCTCTGACCCAACCCATTCAGCTTTCAGTTTCATGTTGACAGTATCAGAGAAAGTGCAGTGTTTTCAAAAAAGTAATTGCTGAGTGACCTCATAGGGCAAGTTCATCCTCGTATTCCTTCCCTCGCCTTGGACAAGAGAAAGGCACAGAATGTAAAGATGCATCCTTAAAAGTGCTTGAAGTCAAGATGGAAAAAGGTGGAGAGGTAAGGAATGAAGTAAAACAGGGCAAATCAAATAAATTTAGGGAAATCATCTGTTTCCTTGTTTAATTAAATTTCCTTTCCCAGTGTTAAACTCATTCTCTGAGCCTGTATTGTTATCACCTGACCTTGTCAGAGTGTCATTCTGAAGTATACAGAAACACGCCCCAAAAACCAAAAACAAGCAAACAATTAAAAAACAAAAACAAAAACAAAAAACCACAGGGAAGAGAAAAAAGCTGAATCATGGCAATCTAGAAGTTGTAATATTTTTAATTTGGTACTTTGCTTGTATTTTATTTTATTACTCTGTTGGAAACACTCCTGGCTTTTTTGGTGGAAGGAAGAATGAAAGAACAGATTTAAGTCATATGAAGGTAGTAAGACAGTAGAACTCATTTGATTGTGTAGACTAGTTGTACATAGTTTGTTTTTCTTTCTCCTCTAACTATGTTCCTAAAATGAATTCCTTCCATAAACCCAGTACAATAACTTCTGTTTCAATAAATGCCTGTCAGGCTTTCTCTCTTGCTGGAGAAACAACCTTAGAAATCAAAACTGTTGTAGCAACTTAGGAAATGCACTTGTACTTTCTCCTGCATTTCACCTTTCTTTGTCCCAGATCCTGAAGGAAGAAGACTCCAGGAATGTGGTCTAACAAGGTTGTAACTTACATTATATTTCAAGGAATTATCTGATCATTATTCATGCAGCACAGGTCATTCATCCTGTTGTAATCCACTTTGCAAAGGGCCTGTGTCAGCTCCCTGCCACGTTAGCCAGGTGTAGCACCACTGCTAAGATTTCACTGCTCTCTCCTCATGCAAGGCAGTGGGAGTTGACTCCTTAGTGGTCAGGAGATTCAGAGTTTTAGCCCCATTCTTCAACTCCTTAGTAAGTGCTTTCCCCTATACAGCTACAGTTTTTGCTTTCTAAGTGGACAAGAAGCCCTTTTGAAAAGTTCTGTACCAAGAGTGATTTGCTGAATTGCAACTCTCCTTTTTCTCATCCCCTGAAGAGGAAAGAAAAAGAGATAACATGTTTGTTGCATTTGCTCACTTTGAATATGCTTCTTCTCGTTCCACAGAGACTGTGTGATGTGCATGGGGAGATTCTGAAGTGCAGTAATTTTGCTATGCTAAAGCTGTTGTCATTTCTTAAGACTCAGTCTTCTGGATGGAAACTGAAAGCAAAAGGAAATGTTCATCAGGTCTTCTGATTTCGTGAGGACAAGGAGAATGGGGGAGGAAAAAGACTTGACATCTAGAATGCTCAGTGTCCTGACACAAATTCCTCTTCTGGCCATCGGAACAGAGTTAAATTCTGCTCCCTTATAGTACCACGTTTTCATCCCAGACACAGCTTCTTCATCTCTCAGGCTGCCAGAAATGGATTCTAACTTACTCAAGGCCCTTGAGTACAACAGTGAAGACTGGAAAACTTGCACACTGTTGTTTGGGATTTTTTAAATTTTCTGAATGCGACATTAGCTTTATGAAATTAACATTAAAGGCAGCCTTATTTATCCACATTAACGTGAAATTAATTTCATATTACTAAATTAATAGGGTGATGAAACATTTAGTTCCTTTCAATGCACCAATCTCTGAAGATTTAATTAAAAATATCCTTTTATATATCCTGATTTCCCAGTTGTTTCTCTATGAAGCAAAATGTGATCAAGATATTAAAGTCTTGTACATTTTTTGCCTGGACCACTTGTGTTTTGGTGTGGAAATACATAAAACCTACATTCAAGAAGTTGCCTTCTCAAACTACTTTTTATAACATTATTTCATCAGATGATCTTGCCTTCTGCATGACATTATCTTTTCAAACTGACTTAGGACTGGAGTCTGATATTTGCATATTCAAGATGAAACTGTGTAGCTTAACAGTGTTTCCGCTTGTCTATGGAATTTATTTTTTAATTACTATTTTTACTTAGGAAAATCTAAGAAACAAGTCCTTCCAAAATTATTTTCTTTACTTTTTAGGTGATTTTGCTCTTCTGTTTATAGCCAGTGGAGCTTTCACCAATCTGGTCTAAAATACGCTATAGTAATATGATCAGGTGATGATTTGTACGTACATTGGATATAATATCCTTTTCTTGCAGGCACGTAATACATATTTCTTCAAGGAGAAAATGATGATTTTAATTTTATAGCAGATAGGACAGGAACGGATTATCATTAGAAATGTGTGAGGGTGGGGTAGAATGCCAGTGCTGTACTGCTTAGATTTATTTTACCCAGCTAAAAGAGGCTACATTGGAAGAGATGCCATGCTAGATATCTATGGGAGAGCTGTGAGGGTTGATCATTTAGTAGCTGAGAATTAGTGAAGTACTGTTAAGTACTTCCTGCTGGAATATAAACAACCTGCCAGGCAGATTTTGTGTTTTTGTTCCGTTTTTCTCTTCCCTTAATCTCACCGCAATTAATTGAATCGAAGCCTAGTCAGAAGTGAAGCTCTCCCTTTATGCCACTGTTATACGTGCACTGTATGAAGCGCATTGGGAGTTTCATGCTGGCCGTCCCTTCAGTAACCAGAAGCTGGTTTTGTCAGTGATTGAAGACTGTCAGAAGTGGTCTCCTTGTGTGCAGCCGTGTTCATTCCCATGACAGTCTCAGATGCTCTGGTTTTCCGGCTTCCCCAATTAACAGTAAGTCTTGGTGGAAGTGGATGATAGATTCTCTTACTTCAGCAATCTGGCACAATACAGCAAACTGAAAAAAGCTACAGTTTTGTCTTCTTTTTTTTTTTTTAATATATATAGGTAACATTCTGTAATAAAAAATCATATTGCTTGACTCTTTTTACTCTTTGAGTTTAATTCTTATAATCCCTGGGCACAAAGCTTTGGTGTCTTGGTTTCCACAGCATTCTGCAGGCCTGACGTGTTTCACCAGCACTTAGAGCTGGGTGGGGAGTTGTGCTGGTGTCTGCTTAGTGTAGCTGGCTCTGCAATGACCCCATGGCTTGGTCTCACTCAGTTACATTTCAATTAAGCAATTTTACCAAGCTGATCAGGTTCTCAGAAATTGCCTTTTTCTGTAAAGGCTAAACATGTGGCTAAAATGCTCAAATTGCAGCTACACGTTGCTGTTTGGAGGACTGTTATTCCCACTTGATCTTCTGTCTCATAATATGTTTTACAAGGAGAGCTGCACCGTGTTTTTTCCTACCACGGCCATATTGAAGTTGGCCACTTGTTGCCCATCTCAGTGTGTGTATGTGGGAAGTGTTCTGGGGCAGGCTGCGGTCAGCAGGGCAGAGGTTTGACAGCTCTGTGTAATGACAAGTCACCATGTAGGGAATACCTACAGAATCTGGTGTTTTTCCTTGCCCTTAAGGAGTCAGACTCTATGAAAAGGTACTTATACAGTGACTGGAAAGTGGAAAGATGTCCTAATTTCTTAATTCTTTTATGTGAATGATGTAGGTCACAAGTAAAATCTTTTTTATGACCTGCAATATTGGGATTGTATCTATTTCAGAGCTCATTAAGTTTTGATAACTAAGGTGATTTAATGTGCTGTGGGCTTTCTTCTTCAATATGTATGTATGTTTAACATTATGTTTTACATGTGTAATTCAGATGGTAAATACTGGAAGAAAAAATAACTTATTTTAAAGCAAAGGATTGGGGACAATTATCATTTTAAAGGCAGCTTCAAAATAATTCTTAATTGAATCTCTGTTTTGTCTCTGATACCTATTCTCTAAAATCCTATCTTAAAAATGCAACACTATTTTGTTTCTCTTCGCCTAGCTTTCTACGATGTAGTTTTCAATTCAGTCTCAATTAGTCATGTCAGTGTAGTTTTCTGATCCCAACATCCAAAATCCTATCATTTTAAGGTGAATGGGAATTTGGATAGGAATTGCTGGGCAGCAGAAAGGGGTTTTCAAAACACTTTGACTAAAGACCATGATGAAATATTGTGTGCCTCTCTTGTCTGCAATGAGGAGATGTGGAATTAAGGAGAACTGTAAGACATAAAAGCTCCAGACCTGCATATGATTTTTTGTGTTGAATTGAAATAAACTGTCTTGCTCAATGAGAGAGTTTTTCAGCTCTAAGGCAAGATTTGTAGTGTTTCTCTACCTCCTTTATTTTTGCACGTGAGATACTGGCTGTGGAAGGGAGCATGGAGTAATGCTCTGGCCTTTCATCTCTGGAGAGAGGGGGGTTGTAAATTGGATAAAGGTCAGTAGGGAATATTAGTTTAGTTGGTGATGTCAGATGAGTTCTTCTCTAGATCACACAACCACTGTGCAATTGACAAAAGTATGGTAATGGGCTTTGGTCTGTCAATTTAATGAGATATCGAGGGGGATCAGAAGGATCGAGAGAGGTTTTTAGCATCCAGTGCAATGCTGTGCAAAAATCTCTCACAGAAGAAGGGGGATACTTTAATTGAAGCCCTGAAAAGAAAATGTGACTTATTCTGTGGAGCTCTGGTCTGAACTGAGGTCCACACTGCTCTGAGGTATCCAGACATGGGAGTTTGTTCAGATCATTCCACAGAGGTCAGGATGCACCTTTCTCATCGCACCAGTTTTTACCCTTGGTACACCTTCACCTTGCAGGGGAACACAATACCAAAAGGCATGCAGATACCAGGGTGCCTGGTCAGTTCAAAAGCTGCTGTGATGCTTTCAGGTGTGTTTGTGCTACAGGTGAAGACTGCCATCCTGGGACATCAATGTTACCAGGACCAGCAGACTCTTCCCAGACAGCAGAAGAAAACAGGAAAATTGTAGAGCTGTGTTGGTTTACAGGCACTTTGTGTTTTCCAACTAATAATCAGTTAGACACAGCCTTGTTGTGATGACAGTATCACGCAGAGGGCTCTAAATTATTCACACAAGTAACTAACTTGTTTTATGTGTTCTCAAATTGTCCAGCAGCTTTGCAACATCTTTGAAAATACTTATTGTTTGGAATTTCCACTCAGAATAATTCCAAGAAAATATTCTTGGCTTTACACCAGTTCTTTGAAAAGGCTGATTTTTCATATTCTGAGAAGCATATACGCATTTTGTTAGTCCCTTAGATTACAAGGTTTGATCCTGTCCCTGGATATGTAAGGTTGATTCTTAGAGCGATTTATTTTATTTTGGGTGGGAAGTGTCCATTGCATGTTTTCTGTCTACTTAAGAAACTGATGAACATTCATCATTCAATACATTCATCATTCAATGCATTCCTTGTATAGATTTTTTTTTTTTTTTGGACAACTAAAAAAACAGCTGCAAATGCAGGCACAAAAAGAGACTATTTTTTTGAAGCAAAAATTTATTTTGAAAGTTTTGAAATATTAATTGTGTATTGAGTGATAGCCCAAATCTTGGCAATGTGCTGGGGTACATTTGCATGTGCTAGATGTGTTCACAAGCAGCCTGCACACACAAAATGTTACCATATTGCATCTTTCTATTATGGACATCCAGTGGGGATTTGCATATGCAATTGCCTTTCAAAGTGAACAATGCTGTTAGGCCCTTACGTACAAGGACCTGGAAACTGCAAATCTTCATTTCTCCTGAGGCTTTTGGTGAGAGTTCTTCTTTCTTTTCTCGCAAAATGACTGCAAATACAAAGATGTGAGTGCTTTATCAGCGTCGTAACTATTCTGTGAGAAGACTCCTTACATCTTAAATACTAAAGCTATGGAAAACAAATCCATATTTTTGATATCAATTTTTCTTTTTGCCTATTTTAAAATGATTTATTGAAGTAGAAAGTCAGATGATGATAAGATAACACTGTTTAGAGGTCATTAAAGAGTTTCCAGAAAGTTTCTACAAAGGTACTGGTTTTATATTGTCAGTACGATAAGGGAACTAACAATTTATGTCAAAGTTGGCAAAATGTGTTTGTTTGATAAACAGTCTACTCAGGGGAAATCAATCATATTTCCTTCCCAGAGTGTATTGTATTTTTCATGAAGTGAACTTCAGCAACTCTGCACATTCATGTGTTTGGTATTGCAGCACCTTAAGGAGCATCTTTTCTTGTGGCAGTGCTTGCAGTGCTGTGTGTGGCTTGGGACCACATATGGTGCCAGGCACTAAAACCCAGAACCCTTTGTTTTGCAGAAGCCAGGGATTATATGGTCTTCTTTAGCCAGGTGAGAATCTCAGAGTGCGTTTCTTCCCTCAAAGGAAAGATGTTTCTGTGAAACAAAAAATTGGTGTGGGAGATGGTCAGAAGGGAGTTACAATGTGATGCTGCTTTATAGAATACTGTTCTGAAGAGATATTCTGCATCAATATAATTGAGATTCATGTTTGGCTAAAAACAACTAAAATGCAGACTATGTAATCTACCTTCTCATTGTTTTTCTTAATGTGCATTTCAGCTTATTACAGTAGAAACCGCTTCTCAATTGCCTTGAGCTGAAACAATGCATGTGAGCTTGGGTTAAAAGCCTGTAAGTGCTTCTTTACTTGAAAAAAGTGAAATCACATTACATTAATAGAAGTATTAATTAATTTGGCCTCATTTTTCAGTAGAATTAGCATTATCGAAAAGTCTTTTCCATCTTTAAGTTAAACTGTACTTAGTTAAGTGACAGAGTTTCATCTGTAACACCTAGTGATGTGTCAGATAGTGTAGAAAATGATTGTCCAATTTGGAAACCTGAGATGTTACGGAGAAATGCTGTGGGGTGTGTTATAATGAAAATACCAAACCACATTAGCCATGGTTGCCATAAGCAAAAATCTTAATATCTTGGCCAAACCTACTTAAGGGTCATGTAATAAACTCACATTCCTAATTTTATTAGGGATGTGCCAAGTTAAGCACTTTGCTGGCCTTTGGACAGATTTATAGCTTGACTTCTGCTGAATTAGTGTTGACTGACAAGAGGGCATTGTTTTATAGGATGCTATTTAAATAAAAGCCTTCGGGGTATTTCTGTAATGTTGTCACTTCAAGCCTGAACTGGAAAAAAGAAATGTGTATTAAGGAGGACTCTTCATTAGTTTTCAGGAGTTTAATCTAAGGCTGTCAAATACTTCCTTATAAGGTAAGATATTGTAATGCAATGAACAAACCCCATCTTTGTTCCAGGTTTTAGTATGAAAGCAGTCTATTGCACTTCCTGGAAATTGGGGAGGTAAAAAATTACTGTTCATTTTTCCTTGACACAGTTGTGTGTAAAGAAAAGTGGGATCCTTTTTCCCACGGAATATCAAAAAGGCAGTTGATGATAACTGTTTACTTTGTAACTTTATTATGGTACATGCCTTGTTTCTGGCAAAATGTGTCATTTTGTATTGTTGTTTTTGTTCATTGTATTTGTTCATTGGCTATCCTGGTCCAAGATGCATTCCAACATTTTCGTGTGTAAAGCAGTTACACACTATTAAGTCTAGTTGTAGACTAGAAAAATGGTCCTTCCTTTAAAAATGTTGGTTTGAACAGTCCTTCCTCTTTATAAAATAAATAAATAGTTTTTAAAAGGTGCATCTTTTAGATGCTGCTTAGACTGTTTAACTGTTGTGACTCAGGGCAAAGTATTGATCCAAATTTTGATAAAATTAATATGACCCTTCAGACCACTTTTGTGATATATTTTTTAGTTTATGGGAAGGACCATGCAGCTGGGATCCTGTATTACCATGAGTAAATTGCTCAGTGTCTTACCTGTGGTCACAGATTTGTATAGCTGATGTGACAATTTGTAAAAAACAGGAGAGTTATTCCTGCCTCACTGAGGCACTGAAAGGTGTGAGGAATGGATACAACTGAACTGCTTTTTAGAGCTTCAGAACAATTATCTGACCATTATAAAGCCTTACTTTTTACAATTAAATTCTGAAATATATGAAGGAAGTATGATTAGCACCAAAATGTTATTATTTGGTCCATTTGAAAAAGACGCATAAGGAATTGGCTTCACTGGAGAGAATGATAAAAGGCACTCATAGAGTTACATGTGAAAGATTACAAAATGGATTTGCTTTGGGAAAAGAGATATTGTACATACTGATTAAAGTCTACGTTAATGAAATATTGGAAATATGCCAGTCATATCTAGCAGTGCCACTCATGCAATGGATCTCATGTATGTTTTTCTGATTTTCTTAAACTTTGTGATGGCTGTTACATGCACTAACCCAAAGAGCTGCTCAACTAGCAAGAGTATGGTGTGAGACTGAAATCCTGAGAATTCAGCAACAAAATCAGGATGTGAGTTCCAACTAGTAGAAGAGCAGCTGAGGAATAACTGCTGTCACTTATTGTAAACTCAGTGTAGTAAACTCATGCAGAGAATTTAGTGGACCATGTCTCACCTGTCTAAATATGAGTTTAACATGATGAATTTCCCTCACGCGTTATTTGATCATCATTGTGTAGTAGTTATAAAGCTCCATCATTGTGCATGGTACTTTACCCAGTTAGGTTTAATTAAAAGGTTCTACTTGGAGCTGATGAATGCAGTAACATCAGGTTTACAGAGCCTCATTCCACAAAAGTGTTGACATATGCACTAGGGCATTTGTGTGACTGCTGGTCACTGATAGGGCTGTTACAGTGTTACATCAGTATTCCAAGCATGATATGGGAATGAATCTAACCACGTGTAATGTAGTAATCATAGTACGTGATAATATAACTGGGTTAAGAATCTGCTTGAAATTGTTCTTACTGATAATCGATCTTCTCCATAAAAGAACACTTGAACTAGAAAACATGGTGGAAAAAAACTGTCTTAGGGGTTTTTTTTAGTTGTTTTACTTTTCTTTGGATAAGTATAATTTAAATATCATTTAAATATCAAACAAACCTGTTAAGGGTAGCAATTTATGAACAAGGTGTTCATTGTTTGAGCTGAGGATCCTGGTCCTTTTCCTAGTTCGGTCAGTAGTAAAGTTTGATTGGAGCTGGGTTGAATGCTACTGTGAATATTTTGTCTTTCAATAATAAGTCAGGAGACTTGTCTGAATATGTGGTCAAGAGTAAGCCTGAGCTTTGTGAGATAGCACTGGGTGTGTTCATTAGTTTTCCTGCTGGAAAGATCACAGACTGGCATTGCCCAGGCTCATGTTGTTGGTTTAGCCACCTCTTCCTTCTGCCCATCGGAGGACAGTGGGTACTTCTATTGTTAATGTGCCAGTTAATGTATTCCATTGGCAGAGGCGCTTCACTCCTCAGGACCATAGCTGCCAATTCTACTCTAATTAGTAAGCATTAAAATGAGCTTCCAACCTCACAAATCTTTCCCTGACAACTTCACACCGTATTAAACCCTAACTTTCTTGCACCTTAAAAATACTTCTTTCCACAATACAGTGCTTTACTTTATGAGTATACGCATCGTTCTTGGTAGAGTCTACCATACAGTTGCTTAGCCTAAGAAATTTTGGCTTTTCCCAAAAAGAATTCAGAAACATGCAGAAGCAGAGGCTTAAATTAAAACAATAAAAGAATTATTATGCTTTAAAAGTATGCACGTGTGCCTGTATAACCAAAACCTGTGCACATGGTTGGGTACTTGCCATATAATTGTTTGGGTTTGCAATTTAAATGTGTATTTGCACATTGTTACCTTCACAGCTTTTAAAATGTTCACCTCTTTATATTTCTGTTCCATACTGCGACACAGTACTTTCTTTGAGCATGAAGAAAACTTTCTCTTTTTTGTCAAATGTGAAATGGCCACATATGTGATACTACATTGAAAATGGGCTGTAGAGGACAATTAGAAGCTGTGCAACAAACGCATCCAAGCTCTGGTGGTTATCATGTAATTTTTCCATCAATTTCAGTAGCTACATCAGGCTTAATAAGAAGAGGAGAAGAGACAGGAATCAAGGATGAAGAAAAGAGCTCTCCTCTAAAAGGCTGCAGATATTTGAGACCAACTTAAAGCATTTGCTGTTAAATATCATCAAATTCACTAGATTCCTCAAAAAATGCATCTAAATCAGATTTTGAAACATAGGGGTTTAGAAGCTGCCATCTCAAGGAAAATACATGGGAACCAGGTCTTGGGAGCAGACTCCCATTCCTGTTCTCTGTGCTCCTCCTGCTTTTAGCCAGGGTCTCTAAACTAAGATACATCAACACCCTGGGAATAGGGATCAGAAATTAATAGCCAAAAGAGCAGTCTATGGTTCCACATCTTTATTTCACCTTTTACACTATTTTTCTCTTTTGCTGGCTGGTTGAAACTAGAGCAAAACCATGTCCCAAATATCCTTACATGTCTTGTTGTTTAATACACTGCCGTAAGTGCTGGGAATTTGAGGTAGTCCAAGAAAAAAAAAGGACCAATAAATGGGATCGTCCCATTTCCCATCTGACTGGATTTTGCAAAAGAGGACCTGGCCTCTGTTTCTTCTGTCCTTGGGTAAAAACCTGCAATGGAAAAATGAATGGTGCTTTTTACTCGCTCATCAACCTGGGAGATATATCAGGTCTAAGTTACTCTGAGGGGCTAAACTCAAATCCGAAGTCATCAGTCCTCTTGCAAAGGAAGTGTTGGTGAAGTGTTGCATTGATCCATATTTTTATTTCTAAGAGACACTTTTGATCTTTCCTATTTTTGTAGGCTATATTAAATGTAGGTTTGGTTTAGATTCAAACTTCAATTCCTTTCAATAGAGTGTCAGCTGGTCTTCCTGGCATGTTTCTTTTAGTGCTTTTGTTTCCCCAACAGGTAAATGGCCTAAGTTTGCATAATCTATTAGTCTCCCACTTCTTTCATCTGTCCCATTAAATCTGGGGTTCTTTCTCTGCAGTCTGAAGATGCTCTTGCACAAGTGATGTCATCTCTAATCCTGTTTTTCATTTGTATCGTGGTTGTTGCTAACCACTCTTTAAATAAAAATACAGCATGATTCTAATATGCCAAGGAGCTCCATGGATAACCATATAATTTCAAAATGATACTGATTTTGTTTATATGGAACATAATCTTTTACAGTTCTTAGTCTTTATTTGAAGCATTGCAAAGTGGATTTTTATGAAAGGTATTATAAAGGACTCCTTGTTTTTTCATAACAGATTTGAACATTAACTGATCAGAGTTCAGATAAATAGTCTTTACTCTCCATTAAAATATTAAAAAGCCTTTGGTAGGAAACTGGCATAAAGATCCTTCATTCTTGTTTAATGAACACTTGTTGGCAAGTATAACACTTTAATAGCTTTGCAGAATGAATTTTGTGTGAGCATCCTCCATTTCATTGTCAGACACTTGTCCAGGTGCTGGGAATTTATTGGGGGAAGCATATTTTTACTCATTAGTTCTGTATTTGATTACAGAACAGTAAAATATGAACCACTAAGTCCCCGAGGCATAGCTGTGTACATTGAGATTAGTAATTGCATGTCATCGTGTTTTCCGTTGGAATTTATATGAACAGATAGGATAGGTGCTTCTTAAGTAGGTTTAAAAGCAAAGCAAATTTGTATTTAATCTTTTTTGCAGGCATATTTTCCCTAATGGAGTAAAGGTTAGGCTAGATGATATATTTTAAATACGGGTTTTATTTGTTTTCCTTTTTTTTTTTCCTTGAAGTATGAGGTTTTCTTTCTGACAGATTAAAGGAAATATATTGTAGCTGAAAAATTTGACTCTGTATGTGCTAATATAAACAGAAAGACTGGTGGTGTTGTCAGCAATGAGTGTTTATGAATATATGTTTATATACAGTATGTAGACAATGTTTTTGTCTTTAACCAGCTTTTAATGCTGTAGGTATGAATGAAAAACATGTAGCAGCTCTAGGGATAAATTTTATTCCAACTGAATAAAAGAATGCCATTTTTTAATGTCCTTAGTTTGCCTGTTTTTCAAGAACAGCTAAAATGCATTCAAAATTTTGTATATTAAGAAAACCCTCAAAATAAAAATGGAAATTATCCAAAAAACCCTAAACAAATTGGAAACAAAATCTTTTGGGTCATGTTGAAGGGTTAAACAATGCCAAATGTGTCGTTCTGTCCTGTATAAAAGTGCTCATGAATGCGTTTTCAAAAACTGAATCTAACGAGGTACTTAATAGTCACAAAACTGGCACATTTGATAATTAATGTTCCTTACTGAATTTTTGCTGATGCAGTACAGTCTTAAATGGAGAGAAACGTTAACTCAACATGTACTTGAACCATCAGCTGTTGGAAACTTCCCCTTTATTTTTGTGAAATACCTGTGTAGGAGCACTCAGCGAAAGGCCTTCGTTGGCACATCTCCACCGCGGTGTGAGGGCTTACCTGTGTTTGTGTTTGTGAGCACGTGGCTCTGGACAAGGCCTGCAATATTGTGACTGTGGTCAGTGGGGAGCCCCTTCTCATGCTCCTCTGGCACATGAAGAAATAATTCCGCTTCCAGTGACTGAATGAACGGGCGCTGAGCTGAGCTCCCGCCCTGCCATCCTGAGCAGCACATGCAGGCTGAGTGCCACCAGAGCAGGGCACAGCAGGGATGCTGCTCACAGGCCACCTGCTCTCCAGTCACAGCACCTGGTGGAACTTGCATTAGTCCTTATTGTGCATGTCCATTGTTAGTGCCCTGTACCTGTTTGAGCAAAATGGTCGGGGGATGATGATATTCTCATTCCCCAGATATAACTTGTGTAAAATAGAGGTTTACAGGGTCCAGGATTTAGAAGTGTCAATTTAAAACTAGAGTGAGGAGCCCATATCTTAACAATGTAAGCAAAATACAGTTAAAATAGATATTTAAGTATGAGAAATAAATTTTGAGAATGGGTAGTAAATATTGTTTTCTTTATTTTTCACAGTCATGTTCTTCAGCAGTAGTGGCAGTGTATTTCTTTGTTATTAAATTCCCACCGATTTCACAGTATATATATTGAATATACTACATGTTACAGAGCTGAGATTCAGGGGATTTTGAGAGAGAAGGAAATGTTGAAGGGTAATTGGAGCCACACAGGAAGAGTGGAGAAGGGATCCAGTGTAGCAAAAGAAGCCTCAGGAAGGGATGTAGAGGCTCAGGGGAAGCTGAAAGTGGATCAAAACGGGACAAATGGGGGTAGAAAGTATCAAAAATACCAAGGAGAAGGAAAAGAGAGGATTGTAATGTATACAATGTTGTTTGGAGAAACATGTGTGATCAGACAGGATCACACCAATTTTGTCCTGGCTGACACAAGGTCAGAGGAGCAGGAAGTCGGAAGCATTGGAAGAGGTGTTTGGATCCTAAGGATATGGAGAAGGAAGTAAAAGTGAAGCAGAGAAAGAACTATTAGAGCAAGTATTAGAGCTGCATGAGAGAAGGAGAAGCCATGGTGTCAGGAGAGCTGAGTGGGGATCAGGAAAGGATTACGTGTAAAGCTATCAGGAAAGCCAGGAGTGGGTCAGAAAAGCTTAGAGATTTGGTCAGAGTGGCCAGAGGGGCAGAATGATGCTTATTGTTCAGCATACTGCAATTAGTTCAGAAGCCCTTACCGAGCAATTCCAAGGGTGGAAGTACCAAGAATATTAGCATCTTATATGGCAGATCTGATTCATTAGCAAAATCAAGGGTCTGGCTTAATTTATATCCCATGAGGATTTGGTTTGTTGGATTTTGGATATTGTCCTAGCTGCTGCTTTGGAATCCAGTATTGATTTTCAGGATGGCTGCTGTTGTAAGGCACAACCTGAGGATTTTAGGCAGTTTACCTTCTGAACATCCCAACATCTGGAGGTTTATGGCCAGGGTCTCAGCATTGTTTTAATAATTTATCTAAAAATAAACTGATGTCTTGAAGCAGGCAGATCTTTTGTGGAAGTCTTTATGCAGGCAAATGTTACCTGAAGAACATTAATCAATAAATTCTTGCTGTTGTGGACTACAGTAACGTAGGGGTTATATCCCTGCTTCAGTATAGTGAATGTGTTTCTGCCTATCCGGGCTTCTATACGGACTGTGTCACTAAGCCACAGAGGTGATCCATTTCATACTTGTTTGCTTCAGATAGCTAATTCTGGCAGATGCCATCACTTGCCACTGATGGCATGTGTTTGTCAGTCCTCCCAGCACACAGCAAAGAAACTTTTTCAAGAGGAAAGCATTGTCATTTTATCCTATTCATCCCTACTCAAAACCAAACTGAATGGCATTAATTATCACTTCAGGTAGTAAATCAGTTTCTCATTCGTGAAAGGAATGCTTCATCTTGAGTCCCTTTGTTTTGTATAGCCACAGGGCTATTACAGATGGTATTGAACTCATAGGAATCATTTTAGCGTTATTCCAGCACAAAGCAGATAATAAATGGATAACCTTGTTTTCCTAAAAAGCCATGAATAACTGTGGCTTTAAATTCAATGATTCTTCTCTGCCCTACTCCCTCCAACTCTAGAAACATGTATTCAGAATCTTACTTTAAAGTCAAGGCAAAGTGCTGATTGACTGTACTGACATAATTGTGTTAATGACAAGACACTGAGAGTACATTATTAGATATGTCGCTTATCATTACTTTTTATTTGGCTCTGATCTGCCAAGCTGAAGTTATGCTTCTTATACATTGTGGTTTCAGTCCGTCACTTAAACTGCTTCAGTGTTGAAATAACATTTTTTTGCAGGTCTTTTAGCTGTAGTTCAAGAGAAGGAATTCTTCCTGAGCATCATTAAACTGTTCAAAGTTCTCACTGACAGGCTTAAAGTTTGTCCACTTAGGAAACTATTTCTTTGATCAGTAAAATGATTAGTGAAACTACTCTTTTTTTAATGCGTGGATCCATTTGTTAATACCAAATTAATACCAATAAAGCATTTTAATCTACAAAATGTATCTTCTCTATTGTCACAACTGAACTCCTGCAGGCACCATCTCAAACTTTTGTCTAATGGAAGAGTGTGCAATGGGAAGGGCAGATGTTTTTGTGCTGTGCTTGATGTGAGCGTAGTTCAGCAAATAGTAATATTGAAGCAATGCTATAATATGGGAGGTATCAGAAAAGGTTTACATCTAACTTGGTATCATTCTTCCCTAGCTCATTCCATTGCAAGAAAAGCATCATTGTTGAAAGGTGAGTAGCAAATGAAATATGAACAGTTAGGACTCATAAACAGGGTGTGCTTATTCAGGGATAGAAGCCATCTCAGGTTTGCAAATACTCTACATTGTGTGGGGATGTACTTCTGTCTGACTAGTGCTAATTGAGAGGCATAAAGCTGTTTCATCCATCCTGGTAAATTCAAGACAGAGGAGGTCTATTCAGCATAGGCGCATTTTGCTTGTTGTTTGTAAACCAAAATAGCAGATGAGAAAGTCACTATTCTGAAAAAGTTTGGATTCAGACCTGCGGCTGTGGAAATTTTAAATTAACTCTTTTATGTTTGTCGAAATCATGACATCTTCATTATAGCGCAGTCAGTCTTCCTTGGAGAGGGTTCACCTTCTGTGTTAGTGATGTCAAACTTGAAATAATAAAAAGATTGGGCAGACTTTGTCAAGGCTAATTTATATCCAGAAAGGGTAGCTATAATAGGAACCCATGATAACTATAACTTGCGTGATATTGCTGAAGAATCACTGAGGTGATGATCTAAATATAATTAAATAACTCATATATTCAATGGACATATGAGCTTTCTTTTGTTGCAACTGGGAAATTCTCTCACACAAGTCTTTCCAGGAGCTGGGACTTCTACAGGCTATTTCAGTTGGAATAATTAATAATAATTGTTCTTATAGCAGCCATAAATGCCTTGAAAGTGGTGTTAAATAGTTACAAAAATATCCTTAAAAGACAGTCACTGGTATTGTAATCACAAGAGGAAAATTTATATTTGTGATCAGACCGATAGCAGTCAAGTTCAGTTATGCTGTCAGTGACTGAAGCAGTCAGTTATGATGCAATGTGTAAATGCATTTGGATTTACAGTAACTCGCTAAGACTAGCATGAAATAAAGTGTTGGTAATACTGACCCAATACATATGACTATCATATGACAGTCTTATTGTCTTGTTTTGAAACATTCTGACTGTAGAGATTCAACAAGCTTGTCAAGTTGTTCTGCAAAATGCTAGGATAATGAATCAGTCTAGTTATATTCTCGTTCTGTGATAGTATTAAGAAATGACAAAGTTATGCACACCTTCCCTGTCTCTATGTATACACACACACCCCCCACCCCCAAGTGTACAGTGTGTACACACAGATATAAGTATTTATTTGCCCACTGTGTGTGCTGGGCTATACATACATGCACATACTTGTAATATTTTCTATTTTGCCAAAATAGGTACCTACTGCAATGTAGAGTTTTGAAAGGCTACTGTAATACCTCCTTTGCTGTTGTCTGGAATAGCCGTTGGCTTTCTTTACTAAGGTAAAATCCTAGTTTGAACTGAGGCCTGCCAAGGGAACTATTAGGAACTACCTGTAGTGTTGGTGCAGTCGGTTATAGAGTTAGAAGTAGGCTGCAAAGTTCTAATTTGGACTTTAAATACTCCAAATCATTAGGTGCATAGACTGTGTACAGTAAGTCCAGGTTTAAGTGTGAATATTAATTGAAACATGCATTGCAGCCTTCTACCACATGGGATACCAAAGATTTGAAAGATCAGGACTTGAGTTATCAGATCTTTGAGATAGTGAATGCATCTTGGGCTCTTGTATATGATGCTGACCTTACTCTGTACTTCAATTTTCAGACCTACCTAAGAGTGTAATTTTAATATGTAGCCTGTTTTCAGATCACCATTTGAAATGTCAAAGTCTAGGTCTATATTTTGTAAACTGAAACAGGCTGTTAGCAAAGTGTCAGTGGGATGAAATTGATTTTCTGGAGAGAGCTACACTGGTGGCCCTTTTGGCTTGTTTGTTTTATTTTGTGTAAGTGTAGGCTTTGGTTCTGAAAACACAAGTACTTACCTCTTTGCATATGTGTAGTTCTACTGAAGTCTGTGGGGCCTCTGATAATCATTAAATTAATTCTCCTAAGTGCTTCCAGACTTACAGACTTGGATGGGGAAAAAAGGCAGTAAGAGCAGATTCTCATTTTTGACTTTCCATTAAATCATCCTGTGTGATTTCTGCTCATCCCTACAACATAATTCTAGGGTTTTTTTCTCCTCATTTAGATGTATTCCTTTTGGTTTTGTTTGTTTTTTAAGATGGAAGCTCTTTAAACCTTGGTAGTTATTTACTTTGGGTTAAGTGTCCCTCATGAGGGAACCGCAGATGTATTTTTTGCTGTGGAAAAAAAAAGAATTAATTTTTCAATTTTGGACTAAGGGTTCATGTCAGAGATGAAATAAAAAATAATTATTTGTAAGCCATATTAAACATTGGCCATTAAAAAGGAAATTGGAACATGTCATGTCAAATATCTTGAGAGAGACACAGAGAAACGAAGGGAGTTGAGAGGCACATTCCTTGAAGTAACTAGAAAGTGTCTCCTGGTGAAATGGAGGCATCCTGGGGATCACTGACTTTAATTAAGTAGAAATGATCAAGGCACTGGGGTACTTCCGGGGGATTAATGACTGACTGGGAGACTTGATGGCCTCAGGCAAAGCTGTAGGCCATTAACCCCAGCCAGTCCTTCGTTTTTCGGGAAGTACCCTGTGCCAAGGTCATTTTTCTTATTATAGCTAAGGATGGATCTTTTCTGTAGTCTCCTGACAGCCATGAAGTCCATGATTTTTGTGTTGTTTTTTTCCTCTTTTTAATATCTGACTTATGACATACGGGAATATTTTTATTAAATTGCTTGTGCTGTAGTGAGAGAATAGCTGGATATTGTTCTGGTCCAAATTTTATGAAAATTAGTACATGAATAGCCCACATGCATATTAGCCAAATGAGCGTCAAAGGATTAATCAACACCACAAAATCACAAGGAGGTTCAGTACCATTGGATTATTAAATTTGATCCCAAAAATAACATTGCAGCCTTGAATAAAAGTTTTGTTAGTGAAAACAGTCTTGACTCTTTGTGGATGACTTGTATTTCTAGCATCCTGTGGCAGAGTTTCAGAAGTTGTTTATGTCTTTCCACTTCCCTTTCACCATTCTTTTTCCCGGAGTTTTTGGGATTGTGAAATGTGATCAAAACTGCCCTTTTCCTGAGACATTTCTTTCATCTGGGAGAAGGTACAACCAAGCAATATTTTTGTACTAGTAGCACGAACTGCTGTTCTTTTCCTCTCCATAGTTCTTGGATTCTTCATGCCTTATAACTGCCTTGTCAAGGGCTTCCAGTCCTAGCACCCTACACCATGAGTAGGGATATAGGAAAATGTTGCCAGGGATGACAGCCATGTTTAGAAAAGCATGGGAGCATTAACATCCTCCTCTCACTGAATCCCACTACACTGATGAAAAATACATTAGATACTATTGGACATTATTGCGACTGGAAGGAAAAAAGATTTCTATAAAATATGGCCGCTGCTGTATAGTTCCCAGACTCCAGTGCTTTAGTCCTGATCACGGGGGAAGGGGGGAGTTCAGTGCTGTGTGGGTGTGACCAGCTTGTCATTCTGCATCAGGCACGTCATTGCTGGGGGTCACGGTTTTGTTCAGAAAGAGCCATTTTATCTTGCTCTGGCAAAGTGTTGGCATTAACTCCTGCAGGTTCGGTGCCTCTGCCATCCCACCAGTCCCCCCTCCTGTTCTCTCCAGAGAGCACCTCAGGACCTCTGGTGCTGAAAGGGACAGCGGCGAACACTCAATTCGCTCCTAGTGCTGAAGCAACAGCACCAGGCAGGAGGCGGCTGGCAGGGGATCAGTGTCCTTCACTGTCTGGGGCTGGGGGCTGGGAAGTGTTCACCACGTGAGCTCCACCACCATGTTGCTGTTGTTCCCAAATGTGTGAGGACGGCGGGCAGGAACAGTCACGGATGGCCTTTGTCTGGGGAAACCATGTGGGGTGACCTGCACAGAGCGGCCGCCATCTTGGTTTTGTTTACAGTGGTGAATGCCATTTTGTGGGTAAAACGCCTCTTTTTTGTATACTTATTAATGTTTCCATATTAATTATTTTAATTGTTATTAATATAACTGTATTGAGCATGTCTTATTCCACTGCTTTGTGATCTTAGTAAATTGTTATCTCAACCCATAGTCTCTCCTTTTTGCCCCTCCCTTCTGGAAAGGGGAGTGGCTTTATTGTAATTTAATTTCCTGCTTATGTAAAAACCAGCACAATGTCATTTTCCATCAGCAGATTCTTACTTAGCTGGGGACTTTGGGGTTGTGCATCTTGGGAGGTGAGCCACATAACTAACCAGACCTGCAACCACCCTATCTACCCACCCATTTACTGGAAAAACATCTTAGAAACAACTGCTAAAAATAGAAGTGTTGATTAAAATAAATTAAACTAAAAAGCTTTTAAGCAATAGATCAAACTCTCCAGCTTTATGAGCTAAAGGTAATTAGAAGCTGTCCACTTAATACTGTTGACACAGAATACTGTTGCAGCCATGTATAATTTTATTGCTTATCTACAGTGTTCAGAAGCAAGGAACAGACCCTGTGTCTCATTTAAACACTTCTACTTCAGCCACTGTTCCTATTCCATCTTATCTTGAACAGCTCATGCTGAAATCAATTCATAATATTTTGCTGGTTACGCTTAGAGACGTTATCACTTACAAAATGTGCCTTAATAGAAACTTGGAAAACTCTAGCCAGCCTTCTGTACAATATACATTTGTCCTCAGCTCAGAAAGCAGCTTACCTGGAGAGGAGCCGGCAGGGCCATGTCAGAGGAGGCTGCCATGGTGGCAGACTGACAGATGCCTACTCTTACCTGCCTGGAGCAGCCCACCGTCTGCGTGTCTCCCTGTCCCCTGTATTTGTCTTACCTTAAACAGGAACATTCTCTTTCTATGTGGCAGTATGTTCTTGGTCTCCTACTCTCTGTCTTTGGCCTTTCTACAATTACATCTATTTACTTATACTATCCTGGATGCTTCTGCAAAATCAATTAAGAGTCTTCTAGTGGCTGCATGAAGTATTCTGATACAATGTTGGCAGTCCATAAGGCCTAATAATTTAGCTGTTTTAAAAATTAATGGTGACTTCCACAGCTGGTTTCTATCCAAATCTTTCTGGTTAATTGGTTAGATAGATGCTGGACTTTGAATTATTATATGCAGCTATTGGTGGGAAAGAAAGAAAGAATTAGCACTGCTACCATGCCTGCCATTTTTCTGGTGTCTAAGAGTAGAGAATCTTAGTCCTTTTATTGGTTTCTGAAAGAGCAGAGGCAGCAAGTGCCTGTGCTCTTCGTAAGACCCGTGTCCAAGACGCCAAGTGAGTTTTCTTGTTCTTTGTTTGGAGAGTCCATGAGGATGCTCATTCCATTCCTTCAGCTGACTCCATGTCAGATGAGTGGGATGTTTGATTTTGCAGATTAGGGTTGTGGAAGGCACAGACAAGGTTTTCTTAACTAGAGAAGTAATGGATAAACAGATGCTTCTGCTTCATTCAGGGGAAAGGATAGATACGAGTGTGATGAGGGGGAAAAAATAGTTGGATGAAGTAACACACCAGAACAGTTATGTTTTCAAAGTATCTTTAGTCTGAGGAGACCCAAAAGCTTTTCAGCCCGTTTGCCTGGTACTGAAATGAAACTTTTTGGACCAAAAGTTTTGTTAGTAGCACAACAAAATGTAAATTTTTTAGAAGAAAAGCAAAGAGCAACTTCTCCAGTTGAAACTGCAGGGGGAATTTTAGGTATGCAGCATGTAATTACCAGAACTGGAATTTGGCCAGTTCACTGTGATTAATTTAACACCCGTATTCTTGCTGAAATTGCCATGGATTTTTTAATGATCAAAACTAGTTAGGAAGGGGCTTTGGCTTTCTATTTCACCTTCCATAAGTAAATGCAAAATACCAAGAAAGTCAGCTATGTTATTTGATTTGTATTCCACCAGCCATTGATGTGGAATTGCCTTATAAACAATTCAAATATTTCAACCAGAATTTTCTTTTGTAAAATCAAAATATTTTTGTCCTTTTATTTTCTGTTTATATAATTCATTTATTTATTTTATGGAAGCAGCATTGTTGTAAGCATTGTGTTCTGGTGATGCTGCTTCTGTGGAAAGCTTGTGAGTTTGTAGTTGCCATTGCCCCATACTAATTTGAAATTTAGTTGTAAGGACACGTATGGGTTGTGTTTGTGAACAGCTGTATGTTTACATAAGGTATATTTCTGAGTCACCTTATTCTGATGTGTTATAAAATACTCCCCAAATCTCAGCATTGATACTGCCCTTTCATGTATAACCTACTGATAATATTGATGAAAATGGGTGTTATTTAGGGTTTCTCCACAATTGGCTTCAGTCAAAATGAGTGCCTTCACATTAATGCTGTAGAAGCAGAGGACTGATGAAACCTGCTGAAAGGGAGTTTTCTCCTCCCAGAGCAATTGAATTCCACTTTCCCAAGCAGACTGATCCCTTCCAGGATTACTGGCACTTGAAATCTCACAGCTAAGTTCTATGGAACCACAACTATGACCCAGCAAGCAACATTTGAATTTGAACTGGATACTACGGATCAGAGGTTTATTTAAGAGATACAGCCATTAATCACCTGTACCACGTACTTACTTTTGTAGTGTCTGTTCTGGAGAAATAGGCACCTGGAGAAATACTCTGAAGCATGTTTTATAATTTAGAAGAGAAAGTGGAAGATAGCTTTTTCCTCCTTAATATTCCAATGAGATTTGGTAGCTTAACCAGAGATGTAGTACAAAAGCATTTATGGTTCATGTTACATTTATACTGTGGCCTGATTATCAAAAACCATTACTCCTGGTTATCTTGCACAGGCTGCACTGAGCTGCTGTAAGTCAGACAGACTGCCTGTACACAGTATGCTCCATGTTTATGATAAGAGTACTTGTAATGTAAAAGAAAATTTCTAAAATTATTTTCTTTTAATGATTGGATTTATTATAAATATGTGCGCTCAGAATTGCTTTTCTGTGTGCAAGGAAAAAGCATAAAGAAACTAGACACTCAAAATGTCACTAACCTTTCCTGACTGTTTTCTAATGGACAGTTTTGGTCAGATGCAGGGGTCTGAATTTTGAAACAGATGTACTGTTTACTTCACCCTTGGCAGGGACACAATAAGCCACTTGCTTTTCTTCGCTGTTTTGTTTTGATTTGTTTTCTCTCTTAGTGATGTGCCTCATGGCTCCTTTTTTATTGTAATGATACTGTATTATATACCACAGCATTTCCCTGTGGACTAAAGTCATTGTTTCAAAGTTCTTTGTGGAGATGCATGCATTTAGGATTTTTTCCCAGCAATGATTTCATTTGTTGTAACCTCTAATGCTAATGCTATTGTGGTTGGCTCTTTTAATTTAGTGCTCCCTTACTGTGATACTTTCACAGGGCTTGTTTGTATTTGTAGAAAGAGAGTAAGAGAAAGAAAAAGAAAGAGCTTCTAATAATGTATGGGCTTGGTCCCAATACTAATTTTCTTGTCCTGGTTATCTGTTTTTATTACATGTGCTAGTCCAGTAGGGATGTGACAAATGCCATGTGCCCTTACTATCCAAAGCTCATGGGAGTGGATTAATTCATATGTTCCAATGCAGCCCTGTAATTCTCTTGAAAACATAAATATAAGAAATACATATATAGTGCTGTCTCTCTCTTCTTATGCTATCCTTACTTGAAGAATTTTCTAAAACCTTTGTTTTGGTCATTTAGGCTTTTCAGCATGAAGTCATTAGAAAAGTAGTCCTGGCAAGTGTTTTGAAATGTAGTCTCTTGTACTATTTTTTCCTCTTCACATCAGAGAAAACAGTTCTGTATATTTAGCCCCCTACATTTTAATTTGGTGATCCTAAAAGTACAGACTGTTTTCTGAATCCAAACTAGTCTTTAAGGTAGCAGGTTTTATGGATGTGTTTCTATTTTTTTCTTATAATTTGCATGAGAAATATCAGACCCCACATAATTGCTGCTTTGCTGTTGTGATACTGTACAAGTAGCTGTTTCCAATGTCAAAAATTATAATTTGGAAAGAAATTTAGTAGCAGCAAAAGGGTGGGAAAGCAAGCCCACTGCCAGCCCATCAAAGTTTCATAGCAAACTCACAATCATCTGACAGAGCAAAATGCATGCACCAACTGGGATCCCATTAAAACTCCATGGAAATAGAGTTGACAAGTAACTGGAGCTTCCACACTATATGTTGAGCATTATGCCATTTTGTTTGGTGTCTAATGAAGTATTAACATGTTTTATATATGATAGCTTCTAATTGCTTCATTATCCATGCAAATCAGAAAGGCAAACTGTGCCTTATCATAAAATCAGTAACTAGGCCATTTAAAAGCAAGGCTCTGAGAAACATTATTATGTCCATACTTCTTCTTTGGCTTGTGCATCCTTTTTTATGGCTTTGCATTAAGTTGTAGTGTTTTCTCCATGGTTGTTCCTTTAGATTAGTCTTAGGTTAAAATAAGCTTATCACTGATAAATTTGGGTGAATTTTGTGGTTTCTGGAACTCAGTCCAGCTGGAGTGGAGATATCATTCCTGTTAGCAATAAACACAAATGGACTG